>JAUTXW010002684.1:0-481176 GCA_030620095.1 Kuschelorhynchus macadamiae | reverse complement strand
TGTATATTGTTGAAAATAGTAAAATTGTGTATTGTTGTATTTAAATGTGTCCTAAGCCAGCAGCGCTAGTCCATATAGGTGCTCTGAAAAAAACACAAGACAGTTTTATTCGAAAAAGTGAATTTTATTTCACTTATGAATTTTACGTTCAGCAAGATTGCTATATAGTACCTGCATTGCATTGTATTGTTTAACAAATAGTAATGAGACGTTTAAATTTAGTTATTTTGTAGGTATAGTTTGATTCATACAAACCGATCTTCTAGTTAGAAGTGGTATTTAAGTTTATGTAATTTTTGGTCGGTCACTTTTTTTCTGTTCACTCTCTACACACAAAATTAATAATAGTAAGGCGCCGAGAAAAACAGCCTCTGATATGCAGAGATCGATCGATTCATTAGGAAGTTTTATTTAAAAATATGTAATTTAAAAGTGAACGACTGGGTTTTCTGAGCGTCCTCTATACAGGAAATAAATGCTGAAACTACTAGTGGATATCTCTTTCAAAATAATATATAATTCAAACACAGTTTATTCCTTCGATAGTTTTATAAAATCGGTAAATTTTCTTTACCTGGAACTTCCCTTGTTATGGATCTTTCCTTTCATTAGGAACAGTGAAGTCTGACCCAATTTAGTTCAGTACATAGTCATTTAGTAAAGTCAAAGTTATTTAAAGTCATTTGAATAGATTTTATTTTATGTTGACTTTTACAAAACTTGTTTTGCCGCCATTTTCTTCCACCATCTTGAATTCGTACAACAACTTTACCAGTTTATTTAAAATTAATCTGATTTTTTCAGGGCTGTTTTTTAAATGTTTTATTCGGGCGCTACTTTATTTTGTTGTCTTATCTTCATACCAAAATGTTACCAGTTCATTCTCTTAAACTTGATTTTAGAAAATTTGTATATAGTAAGTAAATTGGATAATTTTTTATATTCTTTTTAACTTTTCACTAGGCCGCCATCTTGTTCCGGCATACGGGATTTTTACCAAAATATTACCCTTAATTTTTGACTAAAATTTGGAGTCAGGGGCCCTACAAATAGCCTAGGCTATGCCTCTAACTGACAGACAGACAGACGAACCCCGGGACAGTAGACGGACCGACGGAATTGATAAAACATATTTTTGGGCATCTATACGTAATACTTGATTTCTGAAAAAATTTGAGATATATTGGCTAAGTCGTTTTTTAATAATAATCTTTTTAACATTTCACTGGGCGGCCATTTTTTCCCATTTTGGATTTACAAAAATGTTAAGAGGTCACCCCATGTGACCCTTAATTTTTTATATTTAATGTTAATCGGTTAAGTACGTGACTGAAATGTAAACATCTGAAAAAATCTCAGAGGGTGATTCATATGATTTATGTGCTAAATTTTCATATATTATGTTCTAAATTTTAAATTTTAAATCAGTTAGAATGGGTAAGTAGTTTAACTTTTATGCAAAATTTAAAGTAATTTGAACAAGATTTTTTTACGTTGATTTCTTAAAAAATTCTATTTGGCCGCCATTTTGTTTCGCCATCTTAAATTGAAACCCATATTGTCTGGGAAATATTTGCGATTAAACGAATTAGGTAAAGGCCGATAATATGGGTTCCATGCGGGATATAAAATCTTTATATTTGGCCTGATGATGCAACAATAAAGTTGAGAAACGCCGACAATTTAAAAGAAAGGACTTTTGTTTTTCTTTAGTGGATCCTATCCTCAAATAATACTCCACTTTAACACAGAAACTAGAGGATCGTTAACGAAAACCATTTAGAAATATAACATTTGGGAAATATCTGCTGACCAACGGAGTAGATAAAGACTGACACTATGGGTTTCATGCAGAATATAGAATCTATATATGTCATGAGGATGCAACAATAAAGTTGCGAAACGTCCACTACCTAAAAACAGACTTTTGGTTTTATTTACTGGATCCTAATCTTCTGGGCCGAGGCACCAGATAAGCGCGCACTTTTCAAAATTCCAGAAGTCGATTTATTTCTGCATTGAAAATCATTAATCCAGAGTTTTTCGGCAATATATTTTGACATTTGTTATTCATATATCCTTGCTAAATAGCAATAATTAATAGCCATAAATATATGAGCCTAAATTGCCAAACATGCAGGATATAAATTCAGTCCATAACAATAGAAATCCTAATTATATTGGGGCGGTTAATTAGACCTAGTTATTTACTCTCCACTATATCTGGCATTTGCCAATTAAAATGCGCCATAAATAAACCGGGATAGATTCGCTTTTTTTTAAACCATCTGGTGTCACATGCAGCACTACAAAATGGAAAAAGGTTTAAACTATTTTATCTATTTGACAGATGTAATAGAAGTAAATTACTATCATTCATCATTATTACAAGTACAAATACTTTTTGTCCAATTCGAAAATATAAATTTTTTTCATATGAACGTTATCAAAGTTTTTTTATGGAAATTTTATTTTTACGAAAACTAACGCTTTAGTATTTAACGAAATAAACTAACGAACTGATAAAAAACTCGACAGAGAAGCTGAAGCGTTTTTATCTACTGCCGTTTGTTCTAGTTTAAATTGCTAAAAAACAGTCTAGTTTGAATTTTAAAAAATAAAAGTTTTTTCTGATCCTAAAAAAGATCGGCTGATTTTCAGCCAGATAATATCATGAATCCACGCTCGAAGACTAAGAGATCATACTATGTTTATTTAGCTTATTTCCTTATTTTCGACCTCAAGTGGTTTTTTATTTAGTGGTACTTCTAGAGCATCTAATTTTTCCAGAAAAATTCGGAAAAGGAGTATCTAGCTTTTTTGTTTAACAAATACCTTTAGTGTTAGTGGTTTTAAAAATTGAAGTCGAAAACGTGGATTTTCCACGCGCGAATTCTATTTGTTAAACAAATTTCCTAGAAACGAGTAATTCAATTTTTCCATAGGATGCTCAAAAATATATTTGGTAGAATATTTTTATTTAAAATAACAATAAGAACAATAATTATTAAACTAAAAAATTTTAGCTTGTCAAACTTAAATAATATTTTTCCTGATTTTTCGGAGTACGTGCCGACAGCTATGTCAGGCAATTTTCTATCAGATTAACCTTTTGCTTTTTACGAGAACTAGATTGCTTAGAATTTTAGTGATAACAAACGAACTGATAAAAATGCGACAAGGAAGCTGGAAAATTTTTATCTAGTCCCTACCGCTTATTCGAGTTTAAATTGCTGAAAACCAATCTATTTAGAGTTTATAAAATAAAACTTTATCCGATCTTAAAAAAATATTGAGTGATTTTAAGCACTCAGTTTTTTATAATGTCCTTTAGTAACAAGAATTAAAAATATTGCAATTAATAAGTAATTCATTTAATTAAATTAATCTAAGAACTTATTCTGCAAGATTTTAATATTTTAAAGCAAAAACGACTTAGAATCTTTTAGGTTACCAGGCTAAAACGTCACAACATTGTGTTTCCCTAAGCAACAATACCCGGCATCCATTTTCTTTCTAAAAATAAAATCCCTTTGCTACTAAAAATCCACTTAATTTTACAATAAAACATTTCTTACTACTCTCCAATACCATAAAAATATCTACATTAATATAATTCTATAATTTCTGAATACGTAAAAAACCACATAAAATACGTAAAAAACTACATAAATTGCATCATTAGTGATAATTACCAATGTTCAAACTATCTCTGGCACTTTTTTAACAATTCCATTTCTTTTTCGGCACCAACTTTACGAAAATTCCATAATTTTTGGGCACTCTCCCTCGAACAATTCTTTTAAGCTCTAAAGTTTTGACGCCTAATGATCAATCAAAATATTACCTTTCAATAGTAAAAAACTCCTAAATACTTTATCCACTTTTTGTGATAAAAAAAATGCATTAAAAATTATTAATATTATCATTGTTTAAAGGATATTATTGATTTTTTGTTAACTTTTAATAGCGATAAAAAATATTGTTTATAACTCATGGCTAAACGGTTTTTTTACTCATGCTTTTTATAGCACTCCTATCCCTTGTGCTATAAAGGGCACACGTCGTAAAGAAACACCTTTCTTGCAACTTGTTATACCTATCAAATACAATAATTAAAAAACATGAAATTAAAATATATAAAGGAATCGTTTCAGTTCAAGTTCAAGTTGATAAAATGAAAGTACGCTGGCAGAGATATGGTTACGTTCATCTCAGTTGGAAAATTGAAAATATAAAACGATATATCTTATTTACGTCATAAGGTGTCTAAAGTTACATATATCAACATTGCTAATACTAACTATAATAATAAAATTCATAATATTACTAAAACTAACCGAAAATTACAAAAAATTAACAAAGACTGTACGTACAGAGTGTATGTGTATTTAACTTAACTGGGATTTGCATATATTGTATTTTATATATAGACTAATCCTCCTTTAGATACACAACATCAACAAAAATATTTTTTAAGGAAAAAATAGATAAATTGTAGTGTAAAGTTTACTTTAAAATCATCTCGGTAAATATAGAAAGAAAATCCAGGAGGTTCTTGAACAACTTTTTATTGCTAATTGTTTACCAATTAATATCATAAACATATAATTAATGCCGATGTTGCAGTAGTTAGGTTTTCTACCTTCCTCATGACTTCAATAAATAAAATCTGAAATAGAAGCATATAGATGAAATATACAGAACTAGGCATAAATATTTGGTTTTTAAAATATGATAATATGAAGAAACATATTATATTAAAAATTTACCACACTTATTCTGTAGTAAAATAGATTACAGTTAAAAAAAGAAACTAAAAATCAACCAAAAGAAGTGCAAATTGGTATCAAAATAAAATTAAGTACAAAGAGGGAAACATACCCGAATTGAAAAATAAAAGTCGGGTACAGTTTTCCTTAAAACCCATTAAAAAAATAGAACAAACAACTTTAAACTGAATTGTACATTATAAATCTTAACATATCACCAAAAAAAAAATTATAAATTTTGTGTTTATTAATAGAGGCAAAGTCATCATATCAATATAACAATAGTTAATAAAAGCATCAATATATTCATAAAGCATTTGACAAAAGTATTGAATATCCATTTTTAATTCAGAATGCAGACCCTTTAGTTTTGTATTTATTGTACTTAGTACGTGCTTTGCTCTGTTAGTCTCCTATGTAATTTTAAATTGCCAGTCAACCAAGAGCAGGGGGATTTGTGTTGCAAGGATTATCGTGAAGGGCGAAAACCTTTCTTAATTGTTTTTTAGTGAAATATTGCATTTTATTGTTAAAAAGCGTTCCGAGTGCAATACATCGACGCTAATGATCCTAAAATGTCTATAAAAATGTATTGATATTACGCTCTAAATGCTCGAGTCCTATAAAATTATAATACCATTGATGTTTTGCGCAAAATCGTATTTGGTATTTTCAGAGCTTTCTCTTCATGTCCGAATGAAGACCAGGGATTGAAGATGTCAGAAGACATTTAGTAATTTTTTTTATATTAAGTTAAAATGCAAAAATTAACTAAAAACACCTCTTAACAAATTTAAACATGTGTATAAAACTTATAAGTTTACCAATTTAAAAAAAAATGCCGCAAAACCTTGAGCATATTATGTTACATAAAAACCCCGCGGAAAAAATCATCTATGAAATTCCAAGTTTGAATCAACCTTTTGCCTAATGATATTGGACAACCACGCTTTAATATTTGTTTCATCTGCTTTTGTATTAGTCGATGTTCCGATGTTTTTTGTAATACCCCTTAAGGCTTATAGGTTTATTTGCCGCTTCCAGAATTTCAGCAAAGGCTATATCGTTTTCGCAGGTGATCTCTTTCCGTTGTCTGCTTTGATTAAAAGTGTTTCTAATTCAGTTTAAATAAGATAAATAATTGTTATTTTGAATCAATTATCTTGTTCTGAATTTATAGAACACAGACTTGTAAGATAGAACAGAATTTCACAATAAATGGTTGTGCGTTGCTTGATTCTTGTCAAACGCGAGCAAAATTTGTATTATTAGGAGCCTTGAACAACGGGTAATTACCTGCGTATAAAAAATCGGGATTATTACTAGGGATGCAAATGATACATCGAAGTTTTATAAAACATTGCAGCTTCTAAACATCGATGTAATAACATCGATTTCGTATTAGTAAAAACATCGAGATGTCGACCTTATAGCTACGACATCGGTGTTAATTTATTATTACTTTAAACATTTGTTTGAACTGTCCCTATTTTTTCAAATGAATTACTATTTCTACAGATCATGTCAATTATAAATAACCTAGTATGTTATATGAATCTACTACATTTTGGCTGCTGAAAGTTTACCCCTGAGTCATCAATCAATGAAAATGTATTTCTCTTAGCGATTAGTACTTCAAGAAATATGTTAAAAGATTAAATTACCAAAACGAACTAGCTACTCTAAATAGAAGTATTTTATCAGTTTATTTTTAAACTGTGAAATATATTTTTAGAAATATTTATAATCTACAGTAAAAGTTATGGTTTGAGCGGAGATCGAACCCGCACCCCTGGATTACTAGTCCATCGCTCCAACCAATTGCGCTGTCGTACCATTGATAAGAAATTTGTTAGAACTTGTACATATTCAAACCCACCAGTATCATAACCATTGTTGTTATGGTACGATCCCGCCCGTACCATAACTTTTGCTGTTGATTATAAATAGCTACTCTAAGGCTTTCTCCTCAAAACCTTCCATGAAGATATTGGCTACCACTGGTGACAGCAGAGACCCCCTGGCTGCTACAGAGGTCAGTTCATAAATAGTTCCTTGAAAACAAAATATGTTGACGTGAGATCTAAAAGTGATTTGTCAATTTCATTATTGTAAAATAAGTCTGATATTATGGAAATTGAATCGTTTATAGGCACATTCCTATATAGCGATTCTACATCGAAACTGACTAAGATATCTTTGGGATATAATTGGATTGCTTTTAATTTCTCTACAAAATTCGTAAAGTTTCTAATATACGAATGATTTTTTTCCTGTAAAATTATTCAGAATATTTGACGGATATTTACCGATTTTGTAAGTGGAAGATCCTATTGCAATGACGATAGATCGAAGTGATACACTAACCTTGTGTATTTTAGATAGTTCTTAGAACCGCGGGATCCATGAGCTGCTTGGCCAAAACATCTTCTTTTCCTCTGCTGGTAGGTTAGATGCGTTTATAAAGTTGGTTATCTGTCCACCAATTTTGTTGGTCGGGTCTACTTGAATGAATCCGTAGGTGCTGTCATCCAAGAGTAGTTGTATTTTCTGTATGTAATCTTTTTTATCCATGACGACAGTGGTACAGCTTCCCTTGTCTGCTGAAAGAACCAAGATGTCTGTACTGTTGTCCAATATTTTTATCGCCGTTTTTTCCGCAACTAATAGATTCGACTTAAGCGGGTTAAAGTCTTTGATGATCTTTGATGTTTCATACCTTATTACGTCAAGTTGTTCTGCTGGAAGTTTTCTAATTGTCGCTTCATCGGATGACACTATGTCTTTTACGGATATGTCTTTTAACGTAATGGCGACGAAGTTTTGGCCTTTATGATGTCCTGTGGCGGTTTTATTAGTCTTTGGTTGTTGTCCAGAAGTCCTTCAAACTTGCTCTGGGGCTTAATGGTAATTGCTTGATGTATCCTTTCCGGTTGCGCATTGGTAGTGTTATCGAGAGTTTTCGATTGTAGATATTTCTTACACTTCTTGATGTTATGTGGTGTTTCATCTGTAGATATTTTGGTTCCACGCCTTATCTCGGCATCTAAGGACGACCGTGACAAACTTCTCTTTGTGTCACGGATTTTTCTTATTAATTCTCCAATCCTAATATCACACAATTCAAGTTTCCGTACATAGAAACTTAGAAACTGCTTATTTGAGCACACCTAGAATACGAGTTATGCATCTTTTGTCAAAAAAATAATGGCGATTGTCGCCGAACCTCGTGGAATACGGAACTCTACAAAGGGTTCGACGTGTGACCGGTTATCTGTGTTGTTATGGGGTCCTGCAGGAGTCTCACACAGGGGACTCCCGCAAGAAATGAACTAAACATCGTGAGCGCGAAGATTCCTAGTTGTTCAGGACTTTATTCTTTTCGTCCGTGCCATTACCATAGGTTATTGAAAACATAAAGGCTGTTTTTTTTTTTTTTTGAAATGAAACAATAACGGCTTCCTTGGACAATAGAGTTGAACGTTTATTACTAAGCCAACGTTTCGGCACCAATTTGTGCCATCATCAGGGCTAAAACACAAAGGAACGCTCTAAATCTAATTATATACTTAAAGCAAAAGGTAGGTGAACTGAAGCACATACATATGCATATACATACACATACATACATGTAGGCATCTACACACATACACACAACATGTTCACATCTAGGCAGATTAAAACAGAAAAACAAAGAGAAAAAAACAACACTTAGTTAATTAGTTTAATTGTTAATTTACTCTAACTTGGTACCTGGATAAACAATGAATTAGGTTTTTTTCCAATACTTGTTGTAATTTCTTGAATTTGACTCACCTAGTAAATTCTAATTACTTATGTAGTCTAAATAGACATACATATTGTTGTTACTTCACAAACACAAAATAAAACAACGAACGAGCAGAGGAATTTTATGCCGCTGAGAAGAAAAAAGGTTTTAAACTATATGATCAAAAATATGTATTTGCAAATGTGTGGTGTGTAGTACTTATGTATAGGTGGAAGTGGAGAGGAAGCAGGCATCGATCGATATATAGATGCACAGTGGATACCGGGGGAGGCGCAAAAGTTAGCTTAGGTGTTTAATGATATTGTGGTAAACTATATTGAGATTTTGAACATCTGTATTTAGATTGACAGTATTCTCAGTTTTTTGTATATGTGCCATTTCGAGAAACAGCCTCTTTTTTGTATTAGGTTCTTCATCTAGAATTATTGTTTTTGAAAAATCAAACAGATGTCCCTCACTAAAGTGGTGGATTGCTAAGCCACTTTTTGGGTTGTCCCTGTATATAATGTTGCAATCTCGTTTATGTTGTGCTAAGCGTTTGTTAAGCAATTGTGTGGTTTGACCAATATAGAAGGACTGGCAACGTCCACACGGGATTCTGTACACTATATTATTGCGTGTTAATGAGTTTATGGGTTCTTTTATCTTTGAAAATACTTTGCCTATTTTTTTAGTATTGTAAAAAGCAATTTGAGAATTTTGAGTGGTTAGCTTCTTAGCAAGGGATTCAGATAAGTTATGGATATATGGCATCTTGAAGTATTTTTTAGTATTTAAATTCGGTCGATCGGTTTGGTTAATTAGAGAAAAATGAGAAGGAGGTTTCTTGTTTAGAACAGTATTGATTAAAGAGTTGGGATAATTATTTGATTGTAACGTGGTTCGTAGATTATTTAAGTTTTTTGGCCAAAATATTTTGTCTGATAATGAATATATCTTGTTCTTTGCCTGAGTGATAATGTTAATTTTTTGGTGCATTGGATGTGACGATCTATAGTTTAGCACTCTGTTGGAGTTTGAAGGTTTTTTGTAAACATCTAAAAGTATCTTGCTATCGCGATTAATAATTAGAACATCAATCAAGAAATGGAATGCAATGGTCTGTTTCAATTTCGATCGTGAACTGAATGTCCGGATTAATGCTGTTGAATGTATTAAGTGTGTGATCTATTTTGTTGGTTGGAATGCAAGTGAGTGTGTCATCCACATAGATGAAGAGGAACGGTAAATTAAAGTCTAATTTTGCAACTACAGCAGTTGCAATGTAGTTCATCACCATGTTAGCCAAGATTGGACTAATTGGATCACCCATGGGCATCCCGAGGTTTTGTTTTAAAATTCCCCTCTGTATACAAAATAACTGGAATCGAAAATGAATTTTATCAAGCGAAGGAATGTTTGTTTGTCTATTTCAGTAAAAGGACATATGTCTTGCCAGTCACGGTCAATTATGTTTATTATGAGGTCTCTAGGGATGTTAGTGAAAAGGGACTTTACGTCCAACGATACTAATGTATGACCCGGAGGCATCGAAAGGTTTCGGAGTCGATTGGTAACCTCAAATGAGTTCTTAACATTAAATTGAAAATTTGGAATCAGATTTTTTAAAATGTTATTAAGAAACCTGGACAAATGACAGCTTGGGCTGTTAATACATGAGACAATTGGTCTAAGAGGTCTACCCTCTTTATGTAGTTTGGGGAGGCCATAGATGCAGGGTGCTACTGCATTATTCGTTTTTAGGATCTTAGAAACTGAATCTTCAATGAGATTGTTATCTTTAAGTGAATTTATGAGCGAGTTATTCAGTGTTTGAAATTTATTGGTTGGATCCTTTGTTAACTTGGAGTAAGTTCTGTCATCACTGATAAGTGAAGTCATTTTTGTTTCATATTCCGTTTTTTCAAGGATAGTTGTGACATTACCTTTATCAGCAGGAAGAACACATATATTTTGGTGGTTATTAAGAAATTTTCTAGCGTCATTGTAGTCTTTTATCAAGGGGTTCTTAGAGTGTTTATTGTTCCTATTTTTTTGTAAAAAATTTGTTATGATGTTAGTTGTTTGCAGTCGGCACGATTCCTTGTCATTTATGTCTGTGTTGTTTTCTATGCAAAATTCAACATCGGCTAAGAGTTTAAGTGTTGGTAATTCGGAAAAATTAGTTCCAAGTTAGAGTAAATTAACAATTAAACTAATTAAGCAAAGTCCCTAGTGACCTCTGATGAGTTGGTTTTATCTCTTTGTTTTAACAGTTTGTCACAATAATACCCTAAGTGTTGTTTTTTTCCTTTTTCTGTTTTTAATCTGCGTAGATGTGAACATGTTGTGTGTATGTGTGTATGCCTACATGTATGTATGTGTATGTATATGCATATGTATGTGCTTCAGTTCACCTACCTTTTGCTTTAAGTATATAATTAGATTTAGAGCGTTCCTTTGTGTTTTAGCCCTGATGATGGCACAAATTGGTGCCGAAACGTTGGCTTAGTAATAAACGTTCAACTCTATTGTCCAAGGAAGCTGTTATTGTTTCATTTCAAAGATTAGGATTAGTGGACGAAAAACCTACCATAAAAAGGCTGTTTTGTGTGGACGAACGATATTTCGGAAAATCTGGCATAAAGTAATTATTCGTCTAAAAGTCGACGTAATTCAGTAGGCGCCGGCGGTCTAAAACCTGACGGCTTGCAAAAGAGTTAACAAACTACAAGAATAAGGAAAAAATTATGGATAAAAAAGTTAATCTCTTTTGTATTAAGGTAACAGCCAGAACTGTCATCAACATTAACGGTTGAAAAAATAAAGGAAAAAAAAAGGTCATGCCTAAAATGTTTTTAACAATCTTTGGTGCTAATTAGAAAACGGAGACTGCAAAGGACAATGAAAGATTCTTTGGAGGAGCTTTTTGAGCATTCGGCTGTCTTCAGTCGGAAACGCTTATATCTCTCTCTGATTTTGCATAGAATCACGGTGGGGACAGGGGCGTCTAAACCCTAGTAGCTATGAAAAATCTTAAAGGATATTATTTATATATTTCCTTAATACATCGAAAGCTCCTTTAGGGATCCAGATGAGTCCTATTAAATAATTTTTGTCAAGTGTTTTTTTCTAATAGCCCATACCAAATAATTACTTTCCAGTTTTTTACGAATTTTTATATTATAATATGACCAGAATAAAATAAAATAGTGTATATTACCTTAAAATACATTCGGTCGAAGGGACGGCAAATAGTATAAAACCAAATATAAATAAGATAAGTTATCTTCTAGAAAAATAAATACACAAAACATAGAATTATATTATAAGAATAAATACAATTAGCACAAGAATTTAAAAAGAATACAAAGTAAAACAAAAAAGAACATGATACAAATAGTTATTTTACACTTGGATGAATACAAGTAATTGTCAAAATTCCAATCATGTGTCAAGCCGATATCGTACTGCTCAGGGTTGTAAATATTCCTGCACTGATTAGAAAGCCTTATCGATAAAAAGTCCTAAAGTTGTTGCCCCTAAGCACTTTAAAGGGCTAGGCAACTGTAATACGGAGATCTCTGAAAAAATCTTTATATTTTTTTTATTCGATGATACACTAATTGCTATTTTTAATATTGTAAGAAATAGTCTCTCCCAGTTTGACAAATAAATTAAAATTATTGTTTGTATAAATTCACATCCAAGAAAATAAATAAGACACTTAAAAATATATATAGAGGGCAATGTTAAAATTCACGTTTGAATAAATATAGGCTTACAGCTATCCATGGGTTGAAGATAGAAAATCCGTCTCACTATCCCCATGAGATAATATTATTTGATAAGTGGCTGTATGCCAAAAAAAAACTAAATACTAAGAAAGCCAGACTTTTGTGAGCATTTTGTTTTTTTATTCACCGACTTATCTCTAAAATTAACCGAATGAGAGCTTTTTTTGCTGAAACCTTACCAAGCTGCATAGTTGTTAATAAAAAAACTTAGATAATTTTTTTTAACTTAAAATAACAATAATTGGACAATAATTTGAAAAATGTGCTTAGTGCCGAATATAAGCTTCTAAAGCAACTCTAACAGCTTCTTGTTTTAGTGATAAAATGCTCCAAATTACATAAGAACAAACGGCAAGATTAGTTGCTTTAGTGAATGATATCCGTAGGTGCTGTCATTGCTGTCAACAATAAACGTTACGCCGCTCGTGCCCTGAAGCAACAGCGATCCTAAAATATGCACAAACAGGAAGCATTGCTCGAAAATCCTTCTGTATAGTTGATGGCTTTTTGACACTGGGGATTTTACGAAATCGTTCGAATACGGCTGTGAAAGTTCAAGAAGATCTTTGCCACATTCGAGATATTATAGTGAGTGAACAGAAGACGTCTAGCAGAAATGAACTTAAACACTAGGAGGCCTACAAAAGGTCATAAATTGATACCTCAACATCGTGCTGCTCGGAGATACTTCGTACAAAATTATGGAGAATGGACTAATCATGAATGGTCATATGTCATGTTTACTGATGAATCAAGGATTTGCCTTAATATGGTGCAGGGGAGAAAAAGAGTATAGAGAAGAACTGGCGAAAGATTCAATCAACGATTGATAACAGAATGCGATAATTTTAATGGTGGTTCAGTTATGGTGTGAGGTGGAATTTCCGTGAATAGACCTATACCCCTTCATGTTTTTCCCATTAGACAATCAATGACAGCCCAAATTAACATCAATGGCATTTTAGAACAGTATGTGTTACCTCTTGATGATTTAGTTGGTAACAATTTTATTCTGATGCAGGATAATGCCTGACCGCATACCGCACATTACAGTGGCCTGCGAGAAGCCCCGATATGAATGCAATAGAACATTTGTGGGATTAATTAGGAAGAAGGGTGCGTTCACGCGAAAGACCTCTGGAAAGCCTAGCAGAATTGGCAGATGCGTTATCAGAAAAATGGGACGGTATACCAATGGAAGGAATAAGAAACCCAATTTCAAGTGTGCCATGAAGATTAGAAGCTCTCAGAGTTGCCAGAGGAGGCAATACTCGGTACTAAGCACATTCTTCGAGTTCTTTTTTATTCAGTTATTGTTATTTTGCGTTAATAAAAAAGTTTTATAAAATTCATATCATTTTTATTTTATTATAATCACTTCCGAAAAATCGTGTAGGTACTTTGGCAAAATGCAAGGTTACAAAAAAACCTGTAATTCAGACATTTTCAAGACAAATTAATCAACAGAATAACAAATTTGTCTTAGAAGAGGTGTGAGAATTTTCTATACAAATGCTAGAATAATACACAGGAGGAGTCAAAGAAACAGTAAAAAAGCAATGTTTAAGTTTTTCTATTAACATTCATATAGCTTGGCAAAGTTTAAGTTAAAAACGTAGAAGAATAAAAAAACAAAATGCTCACAAAAAGAGGGTCTTTCCTATAGGGTGTAAAGAGTTTCTATACGAATCCTCAACTAATACACAGGTGAAGTCAAAAAATAGCAAAAAAGCAAGGTTCCAGCTTTTTCATTATTATCCAAGAATCTTCGAGAACATTTTTATTTGTTTCATTTCTACTGGAAGACAAAGGCTCATTTGAACGTGAGATCACTGTTTACGGGCTTCAATGAATTTAGGACATTGGTTGAGGATAATGACTTTGACATGGTATTTTTGTCTGAAACGTGGCTTCCTGGTGGGGATAGCTCATCCTTATTCCAAATTCCAAATTATCAGTTTTTTAGAAAAGATCGTGAGGGCAGAGGGGGAGGAGTGGCAGTGTACGCTAAAACAGAATATGTCCTTGATATTATTACATTTGAATTTAATATAGAAGTACAGTTGGAATTCCTAGCACTTAAAGTTAAAATAGCAAATAAAACGTATGCTTTCCTCGTATTTTATAGACCACCTTCTTTGAAATTCAATAATCTTATACCAGATTTCGATAACATATTTTCTTCGTTATACCCGACTGTGGACGAAATCTTTTGCTTGGGTGACTTTAATATTAATCTGCTGAACTTGCAAAACCCACTAACTTCTCTCTTTGAGAATTATAATCTGGAACAAATCATAGACGAACCTACTCGAATCTGCGGAACTACAAGTACGTTGATTGACGCAATTTTTGTAACAAACCTGTCGTTAGTAACTAAAAGTGGAGTTTTGCCGGCTGATAATATTTCCGACCATAAAATTATTTATTGCGAAATGAAGTTGGGGAAATTGCCAATATGTCCTAAATTAATACAATACAGGAGTTTTAAAAATTTCAATTTCAATATTTTTTTAAATGACATGTGTAATCTACCTTGGATGAATATAATTTACGAAAATAATATTGATAATAAAATAAAAATATTTAATGAACTTATTTTAATTTTATTTAATAAACACACTCCAATACGTGAGTCGCGACTAACTAAACCTAAAGCGCCTTGGTTAACCGAAAATATAAAAGTTTTTATGAAGCAAAGAGACAGTGCATTGCAGAAGTACAAAAGAACTAAACTTCATGATGATTGGATTGATTATAAGTACCTAAGAAATTTTACATTGGCTGAAATTAGACGAGAAAAAAAAAGTTATTGGATACATTGTGTACAGAAAAGAACTCCCGTAAAATATGGTGTGCTGTAAAAACATTTAATATTTGCGATAACAAAAATACTTCAATTCCTTGTAGCTTGTCTGACCCTGATAAAATAAATTCTTTTTTTGCTACATTTTTACAAAATGTCTCAGACTGTGGTGAAAAGGTTAGCTATTTTGAAACGAATAAGTACGACTACAATTTAGGATTTTCATTCAAATTGGCAGAAATATCTGATGTTAACAAAATTTTAAATAGTGTAAATACCAACGCAACTGGGATTGATGGCGTTTCGGCATTGATGCTTAAGTATTGTAGCCCTTATATTGATCAGTTTATAACACATATAATTAACTGTTGTATAGAAGCAAGTTATTTCCCAGAGCAATGGAAAATAGCAATAGGAAAGCCTTTACCAAAAGCTTCAAATCCGAAAAATTTTAATGATTTGCGTATTATAAGTATACTTCCTTCGATATCAAAAATTTTTGAAAAAATTATGTATAATCAGATGTATGTTTATTTTGTTGATAACGGTATTATACCTAACACCCAGTGCGGATTTAGAAAGAATTTTGGTACCTCAGTAGCTCTTACTAACGTAATAGATGATATTATTCGAGCTTGTGACAATCAAATGAATAGTTTGTTAGTGCTGCTCGACTTTTCGAAGGCTTTCGACACTATTAACCATGAGCTGCTTGTTTCTAAGTTAAAGTATTATGGCTTTCGAAATGAATCATTTCTTCTTATTAAATCGTATTTATCTAACAGATTTCAAACTATATTTTCTGGCAACAAATATTCTGATCGAGTTAGGATACTTTCTGGTGTACCTCAAGGTTCAATTTTAGGGCCGTTGCTTTTTCTTATTTATACCTCGGATATTCTAAAATCTTTAACTTTTTGCAAGGTTCAAGCATTCGCAGACGATACACAAATATATTGTAGTTTTTATTGTAATAATTACATAGAATCTGAGTCCAATATAAATCGTGATCTAAAAAATTTAAGTGAACTCTCACAGAGCAACAACTTACATTTAAATCCATCTAAATCGTGTCTTTTAATTTTTGGAAACAAAAATAAAGTGGATTTTCTGAAAAACACACTTAATATATCAATAAACGGCTCAAGACTAAATTTTGTGGATTGTGCGAAAAATTTGGGTCTATGGTTAGATACACAACTTAGATTCAGGGATCACCTAAAAAAACTTTTTCAAAAAACTTACCTGTCATTAAAAATGTTATATAATAACAGACATATACTAAATAGGAATTTAAAAAGAAATTTATGTGAATCCCTTGTTTTGTCCAATTTCAACTATTGCGACTATATTTATGGATTTTGTTTGGATCAAGAGAGTAAATCTCGTATACAAAAAGTCCAAAATGCCTGCGTGCGATTTGTGTATGGTGTGAGAAAATATGAGCATATCTCACACCTATATCGGGAAATTGACTGGCTACGAATGGATGCTCGGCGAAATCTTCACTTTTGTACTTTTTTAATTAAAATTATTAACAACCCTGCTTCTCCTTCTTCAGTTCGACAGCGGCTGCTATTTCGTAGTGACATTCACAATGTTAATGTCAGAATGAGACATGGGTTGACTATGCCCAATCACCAGAGCGCCATTTTTCAGCGTGGATTTTCTTATAATGCTGTAAAATATTATAATTTATTACCAGTTAATTTTTTGGATTTAAAGTTAAACGTGTTTAAATTTAAATATAAAATGCATCTTTTGAATTTGCAGAAAGGAAACTAACTATGCATTATTTTAATTGATATTTTCAAATCCGTTCGTGAATATTGTTAGCTACATAGTTCTTTTGTATTCGGACCGGTAATTCCGTTGAAGCCAATAATATTGTGTTACTTGGATATTTGTAGCAAATTATAAACTACCCATCTTATTAATTGTTTTATTTTAAGTTTTTTTTTTTTATTTGAATTAGTGCTTATTGTTACATTCTCGCCAAGGATATATGTAAGTTAGTATTTAGTTTGTCTCTGCCTGGTTGAGTTGAGTAGCTACTGAAGCTAGACTACGCCAGGTTTTGGCAATTTAATTTTTTTTATTTACTACATTGTATATATTTTGAAATAAAAGACATTTATTATTATTATTATATTATTATTATTATTATTAAAAATAATTTTATTCGATGAAAATCGTCTATCTCATATTTTAGGAAAGAATGTTTATAAAATAAACACAAAAGTACGACAAAAATAGCCTATAAAATATTTTTTAGTGTTTAGAACTTAAAATTCTAATGAAAAAATTGGGAGGTTTATTTTAATTAGGCAGCAGATGGTATGTGCTGATTTTCAATAGGCAGTTTTAATGAAACAATAACATTTTGAAAGCACATAAATAAACGGCTTGTCTGTCTTTTATAATTTGAATGATTTTGGAATATGCCTGTCTAAACGCATGTCATCCTAGGAAAACAAATAGTAAATATTAATGTCGGGAATATTGTTTAATGAAAATAAACTATAGAAAAATGAATTATGCGTAGATTTTAAACATAATCAGTATATCACGAAAACTCATTATCCTACTTAGTTATTGTTAATGTTATGTCAGCTTAAAGAATTTTCATCACTATTGGAGTGACTTGCAGGATTTTTTTTTATTATTAATTTGTGCTATTGGGGGAAAAATAAATGTTCGTTAACACAGCTGTTGTTTTGCAAACGGCAGCTCTTCCTCAGGTGGCAATAGTGGGACGTGAGCTGGAAATATTTACACTTTATTTTGGGCTCCACTCGGTTTAAATATCACAATGTTTATAGAGCTAGTTAACTGAGAAATTCCACTCTGAAAACACTTGAAATAAGTTCCAATCTGTTTGCTTTATCTTTTGCTTTGTGTTTATTTTTTTAAATGATTTATAATGTCACCGATATAATATTTTAATTACAATTCTGGCAATAAGTATCAAATAATACTTTAATTCTTAAAAAAGAATTCCCGAACAACTAAATCATTAAAATACTGCTTCCTTGAGAAATCTGTGTATATGAATATGTACAGGGTGGCCATTTTATGGTGATACAGTACCTTATCTAGAAAACGGTAATAGTTACGACAAAAAGTTAAATACAAGAGTTGTTTGGATTCAATTAAATTTTTATTTTATTTCACTTTTGTTTATACAGGGTGTTTCGTTTTGACGTGACACATGTCAACTTTCTTAATTTAAATGGGACATCCTATATATTATTATATATTTCGATTCTACTGTTAATTTGCGAAAGTTTTTATAACAATATCTATATTTGAATTCTTTATCGTTTTTGAGTAAATTGAGTTTTTAGAATTTTTTTTAAAAAAACATATTTTTTTAAAAAAAATTTTTTACCTATAAAACTTTAATGGAACTGACTAATATCCTAAACATACATTACTAAGGGTTCAATTCAACGAGTTTCAATGCTGGTCTTACCAATTAATATACAGGGTGTTCAAAAAGGAGAGCAAAACAAACAGAATATTAAATGTAAAAATCTCCTGTTTTTCAAATGGAACACCCTGTATATTTTTATTTCATCTGATTCAGCGTTCAATTACCTATCATTACTGATATATATGTCCTATACCTAAAATGAACAGTTTCAATTTTATTAGCCGTTTTCTGATTTATCCCGGAATTTTGCCAGTAAATGAGATCAGAAACGAAAAAAATCAAGATAGGCTTAGGAAATAACCTAATGCAATTGTTGAGTTAAGTTGACATTTGCTCTGTTTGTCGTTTTTGCCAAATTTTTGATGCGAAATTTGTTAAAAAATGGCTTTATATAGTTCAGATGAACGTTTGAAATTATACACCTGTTTCATAAAAAATAATAAAAGTCCAGGGTTAGCCCTTAGAGAATATTCGAGGAAATATCCTAATAATCGAGTTCCCTCCAGGACTATATTTTTTCGAATTGTGCGTGATTTGGAAAATGGTGTCCTTAAAAACTCTAAGAAAAATCGTCCCAATTTTGCCCTCACTGAGGAAAAACAACTGGAGATTTTACTTTAATTCGAGCAAGATGATGAAATATCCCAAAGAGATGCTGACAGAGACATTGCAGGTGTCAGTAGAGGAAGTATTCAAAAAACACTGCAGGTGAAGGGTTATCATCCTTATATTATCACAATTAGACTTTAATGAAAGATTGACTTTTTGTTGTGATATTATGAAACGGCAGTTCGAAAATGTGTTTTTTTCAAAAGTGCTTTGGACTGATGAGGCCTCATTTAATACGGCGGGTATTTTTAATCGGAAAAACACTCATTACTGGTCTCAGACTAATAAACATCTAATAAAAGCAATTAAAAAACAAGGCCGTCAAACCGTAAATGTGTGGTGCGGAATTATTTGCGACCGTATTATCGGACCAATATTTTTTGACAGATCGTTAAATGGCGAAAGATACTTGGAGCTGCTTAGGAATAAAATCATGGCCCTTATCAACGACTTGCCAGCAAATATTCGAGAAAATATCATTTTTCAGCAGGATAGCGCCCCTTACCACACGGTTGCACCGGTAGTAAATTTCCTTAATCAACATTTTCCATTATGGATAGGAAGATATGGTTTAATATCCTGGCCACCACGAAGCCCTGATTTAAGCACTTTAGACTTTTTTTATGGGGTGCACTAAAAAATAAAGTTTATAAAAATAGATCTAATAATAGAAATGAGTTAAAAATAAAAATCAGGGAAGAGATCAATAATTTTAATGCATCTAATTCGGTAAGGAACGCTATTCGAAAAATGGAGGCTATTTACACTTCATGTATCGCAATGGACGGTCGCCATATTGAAAATTTTTTATAATCTGTTTTAATCATGTTTAATACTCAGTTAGTTATTAGTTATACCGTGTGGCACAAGATATTTTTTTGTATCTCCCTTATTTTCGTAAACATTAAATAATAATAACATAAATTACATAATATTTCACTTTTATTCGTATTTTCTAACATTATTTATAGTCGCTATCTGTGTTAAGGAAATGAGAATAAGGCTTAGTTTACGACATTTTTATTTTAGCCCACTTCATCTGTTTACTTATATTAAAAAAAATAGTCAAATCAGAAAACGGCTAATAAAATCGAAACTGTTCATTTTAGGTATAGGACATATATATATGAGTAATGATAGGTAATTGAACGCTGAATCAGATGAAATAAAAATATATAGGGTGTTTCATTTGAAAAACAGGAGATTTTTACATTTAAAGTTCTCTTTGTTTTGCTCTCCATTTTTAACACCCTGTATATTAATTGGTAAGACCAGCATGAAAACTCGTTGAATTGAACCCTTAGTAATGTATGTTTAGGATATTAGTCAGTTCCATTAAAGTTTTAAAGGTAAATTTTTTTTTTTAAAAATATGTTTTTTTAAAAAAAATTCTAAAAACTCAATTTACTCAAAAACGATAAAGAATTCAAATATAGATCTTATCATAAAAACTTTCGCAAATTAACAGTAGAATCGAAATATGTAATAATATATAGGGTATCCCATTTAAATTAAGAAAGTTGACATGTGTCACGTCAAAACAAAACACCCTGTATAAGCAAAAGTGAAATAAAATAAAAATTTAATTGAATCCAAACAACTTTTGTATTTAACTTTTTGTCGTAACTATTACCGTTTTCTAGATAAGGTACTGTATCACCATAAAATGGCCACCCTGTACAAAATATAAATGTCTAACCGGTTAGTAGACACTGTTCAAAACCGTAATAATGAGATTAGGTTTTATATTACTAATCAGATATATGTAATTATATAAATTTAAATAAATAAAAGTATATATTTGTACAGTGTGTTAATTAATGTCGTGGACATATTTCAGGGGGTGATAGTACTCGACAAAATAGAAAAAAAACGCCAATATATATATACAGGGTGTCCCATTTTCGTAGGTTTTACGGGGTTTCCAGCTTATGAGTAGAGATAGAGAGATGCGGTTTTCGCGACACCGTGCTACTTTTCGATGAAACTAAAGAGGCCGCAAACAGATTTGCCCTAAACATTTTAGTTTCCGTGCTACAGGGTGATTTTGAAAATTTGTCATTTTCGGACACCCCCTGTAACTCAGCTATCGTAAAATATATTTAAAATGTTTCAACTGGTATTTATAGATTTTTTCACGTAGAATTCAGTGGCATACTCAGATTTTTGCTGAGAGTCATAGTTTTTGACATATTGGCATAACCTACTATTTTTTAAATGGGAGACCCTATATATTATTTTTTCATCTTATTCTTCGTGTCGAGAGCTTTTCAAAAACATACCATAAGTCATATTTATTTTTATAAATAACATGAAAAAATGCATTTTTCTTTAAACGGATTTATGGCATAGCAGATCAATCGAAATAAGAGAAGGTGGCTGTGGTAGCCATGGCAACGCCAACAAAAATATGATCAGGCAGCCATTACTGCTGTCATTTTTGACATTATTGCGTTTAAATTTTTCTTGACGTCTATTATAATTATTGTTTTTAATATGGCTCAGAATCAAAAATTTGAATATTTTGAGAAATATGATATGAACGCGTGTTTTATATTGTCTAATGAAGATGCAGATCAGGCGGCAGAGCTTTATCTGAACAGGTTAGTTCTTTTTTATCTTCCTGCATTTTGACTTTATTGGTTCGCTTTATTTTATCTTAGATATCCCGAGAGAAGACAACCAGAAAAAAGAATTTTTCAAAAAATTAAAAATAATCTTTGCCAATATGGATCTTTTAACAAGCCTCGATCGCGAACTTACAATAAAGACAACGAAGAATCTGAGGTCAACGTTTTAGCCTTCGTTCAGACAGCTCCTGAAACATCTTGCAGGAAAATAGACGAAGAGGCGGGTGTACCGAAAACTAAAGTGCAGAAAATTTTGAAAAAGCACAAATTCAAACCCTATAAATACAAACTTGTGCATCATCTGCATCCTGGTGATGCAGAGCGCAGATTGGAGTTCTGCAATTGGTTTATAAATATGAAGGCAGAAGATATCGATTTTGAAAAAAAGATTATTTGGTCAGACGAGGCACATTTTACTAGTTCAGGGATTTTAAATAGACACAACACGCGATTTTGGAGTCAAGAAAACAACCATGTTATTTTTCCTAGGGAGCGTCAGGGCAGATTTGGATTCAATGTCTCCTGTTTTATTTTCAACCAAAAAATAGTTTACCAAATATATGAAGGAAATCTGAATTCGATTGGTTACGTGCGAATCCTAGAAGACGCATTAGGAATTTTGGATGATGTTCCCTTGGCTCAACTAAATAGGATTTATTTCCAGCAAGACGGAGCTCCAGCCCACAATGCCAGAATAAGTCAAAACTGGCTTAACGACCATTTTCCTGGAAGATGGATAGGAACACACGGACCTGTTTGATGGCCACCACGATCCCTTGACCTCTCAGTTTTAGATTTCTTTTTGTGGGGTTATTTAGAAAACAAGGTTTATGTAAGGCGATACGAAAACTTAGAACAACTAAGAATGGCCACCGAAAACGCTTTTGCAGAGTTACAAAGACAGTAATTTACAATAGAAAATGCATTAAAAAGAATTTTTAAAGTTTGTCACACTTGTAGGACACATAATGGTCTACAATTTGAACAATATTTGTAGTTTTAATGAAATTATAATTATTACCTTTTACCTACTTCCTAATTTTTTCTGATGCTGTTACTTTGTTATTTCGTTAATAAATATTTGTTAGCTTTTTCCATGGCTCCACAGCCACCTTCTCTTATTTCGATTGATCTGCTATGCCATAAATCCGTTTAAAGAAAAATGCATTTTTTCATGTTATTTATGAAAATAAATATGACTTATGGTATGTTTTTGAAAAGCTCTCGACACGAAGAATAAGATGAAGAAATAATATATAGGGTGTCCCATTTAAAAAATAGTAGGTTATGCCAATATGTCAAAAACTATGACTCTCAGCAAAAATCTGAGTACGCCACTGAATTCTACGTGAAAAAATCTATAAATACCAGTTGAAATATTTTAAATATATTTTACGATAGCTGAGTTACAGGGGGTGTCCGAAAATGACAAATTTTCAAAATCACCCTGTAGCACGGAAACTAAAATGGTTAGGGCAAATCTGTTTACGGCCTCTTTAGTTTCATCGAAAAGTAGCACGGTGTCGCGAAAACCGCATCTCTCTATCTCTACTCATAAGCTGGAAACCCCGTAAAACCTACGAAAATGGGACACCCTGTACATGGTCAAAAACGCACCATTTTCGTTATACAGGGTGTCAAAGTTTCAATTTTTTTCTCGCTTTTTGCGTTTTTTTTTCCAGTTCCTTCTGAGACAATTAGTTCAAATTTAGAACATGTATTATTTTTAAGAACCTCTACGATAAAATATTAAAATCGTGGATGGTAGTATACAGGGTGTTACCTACAAGTTTATCTTGCGGAACTTTTTTTTGCACCACCTTGTATGAATTCTGATATAAAAATTAAACTCTTTGTTCATTTCTTTGGCTCTTTCGTATTTTGCATTATTCTCGTATCTATCACAGTTTTCGACTTATTTGCAATAATTGTTATAGATGCAAATTAAGTGTAGGCTAAATAATGAAATTGGAAAAAAATGGTAGTAGGCTGAGGCAGGTCATTTGTTAATTCTGTTCTTTAATCTGACATTTTTAAAGAAATATTTTTTTGTTTGACGTTTCCGCAGTTGTTTCGAGTTGTTTAATGATGGTTGAATTCACAAATCAAGAATATGCAGAAATTCATTTCATTTATGGACTTGCTAACGGCAATTGTTATGAAGCCAGACGACTCTATGAACAGAAATATCCAAATCGCCTGGTGCCCAATAGACAAACATTTGCAAAGGTACATAATCAGCTATGTGAAAGTGGATCATTCAAGAAATTCACTCATTTAGCAGGAGCAAATACAAAGGTTAGGACCCCTAAAGTCGAAGAAGCAGTCCTGAATGCAGTAAAAAATGATCCTGCTACCAGTACGAGGAAAATTGCAGCAACACTTAACATTTCATTTGTGCTTGTATGGAAAATTTTATTAGACAACTTAATATATCCTTACCACATCCAAAGGGTTCAAGCTCTTTTCCCACGTGACTTTCCACTCCGTTTAAATTTTTGCCAGTGGTTATTACAAATGCTAGCCCAAAATCTATTATTTGGAAACACGATTGTATTTAGCGATGAGGCAAATTTTTCTAGGAATCACATACGTAATTTTCGTAACAATCATTTTTGCATTCGATACATATATATATATATATATATATATATATATATATATATATATATATGTATGTATATTAATTAACACCCTGTATATATATATGTATATATATATGTATATATATATATATATATATATATATATATATATATATATATATATATATATATACATATATATATATATATATATATATATATATAGAGAGGGAATTTAAATAAAATTCTTTGGACAAATGAGGCGATAATTTTCACTGCGGAAATGCATAGCAAAAAAATACTCACTACTATTCTGAGACAAATAAACATTTGTCAACATTAATTAACACCCTGTATATATATATATATATATATATATATATATATATATATATATATATATATATATATATATATATATATATATATATATATATATATATATATATATATATATATATATATATATATATATATATATATATATATATATATATATATATATATATATATATATATATATATATATATATATATATATATATATATATATATATATATATATATATATATATATATATATATATATATATATATATATATATATATATATACATATATATACAGGGTGTTAATTAATGTTGACAAATGTTTATTTGTCTCAGAATAGTAGTGATATTTTTTTGCTATGCATTTCCGCATGAAAATATATATATATATATATATATTGCATATAAAAATATATATATATATATATGGAACAAAACTTGTATATTTTGTTTTCTTTTAATATCGATGTATGCTGGTCAGGGAAAAATTCAAATCCATTGTGCATCTCTTAAAGAGTTGGTAGCATATTCAATAAAATATAATAAAACCTCTATTGGACAATCTTCAGAGACGACTAAACGGGCTTTCCCCTTTTTCTATATTTCAAAACTCCATGAGTACAAATATATTTTGTCATATATCCATGCCATGGGAAATATTCGGCGATATATATATATATATATATATATATATATATATTTTTTATATATATATATATATATATATATATATATATATATATATATATATATATATATATATATATATTCAATGATTATAGAGAAAATCGCAATTTAACAGAAAATCTCAATTATTTCTTGAATATTGCGATGCTGCATACTCAAAAAAAAACTATAGAAGGCCATGGAATGGATAATATAACTATTTGCTTTAAATTTGATAGTTTTTAATTTATTTGTGTTTTAGTGGTTTTTTGAAATAATTTAAATTTAAAATAATATAATAAATAAAATAGAATTTAAAAATGTTTCCTTGTATCGGTTTATATATAAATAATATAAATAAAAAACATAGTGGGTATTGATTTCGTAGTATGTCCGCCCTGTATAGGTGTGGACAAAAATGTTGTATTCCGTGATGCTTTATAAACTGGTAATTACCACCCAAATGCCCAGTTTTAGATTTTTGCTATTTTTTACAGAGATTTGAAAAATAGCTCCAGATTTCAAAAAATCGTCACACTAATCTTAGTTTTCTCGGAAAGTACGCAGAAATTGATTATAGTTTAAACTGGTAGCTCATGTTTATTTCTGACAAGGAATCAAATAATGGACAAAAATACAATGGTGTCCCATTTAAAATTTTATCGTTGATGCCGTCCCAGCAAAATTGGGACACACTGTATACGTGGAAACATTATATTCTAAAAGAACTTTAAATTTAAATAAACTTTTTCATGAAACTTTTTTTTGTATCTATTACATAAAAAATTAAAAGAATTGGCCCAAAAGCTGAGCTGGAGTCTAGTCATCATAGAAAGTGTTGGGGTCTGTCACAGGAATAAAACTTTAAAACGTACTTTTTTTTCACAAATGGTAACTCTCCATGGGTTGTTTAAGAATGTGTACAGTGTTCATACGTTCTGAAAAAAAAATGTCCAATAAATGAAAAAAAAAACGAAAAAACTTTTATCTTTTTTTGTGCAGGTTTTATAGTTTTTGTAAAACCTGAGCCCAAAAAAATAATCTTTAAGGTAATTTTTATCCTAAATATGGCTTGGAATTATTTGCAATCAGTGAGCTTACCCTCAGGTAAACCTTTTCAGGTGCTTCAGAGGCATGCACAAATTTAACAGGCCAAAATTATTGAAATAAAATTTTGACGATATTTGGATAGAAGAATTTAAACGTTATTATTTTGTTAATGTGTGGGATTGCGTATCATGTGTAGAGTTCATAGAATGCAAAAAGTTACTAAAAAATGGCAAAAAATGGGTTTTGGCTAATATTATCGTAACATATTACAAATAAAGCTAAATTCTTCAATTTCAAAATTTATATTTTTCCTCCAGGCATTGGTTATTAATAAAATTAAGTTTGAGACAAAATAATTACTTGATGTATAAAAATGCAATTTTTAACGCCAATAGGGCGTGGAATTATTTGCATCAGTGTAAAAAACTATACATTCAATTTATCTTAAATTATTCCCAGAAATAATTTGTGACATAGGTAGAAACTAGTAAAATAATGGCGCCCAATAAAAATATCCGAAAACACAGTATATGTGTTACTAAATTACTATGTGCGGAACTGCGGAACTAAATTGGGTCACTTTTCACTATTCCCTTTTCACTCCCCCCATAACGATGGAAGTTCCGGGTAAAGAAAATTTACCGATTTTTTTAATATTACTAAAATCCGGGGTGTTTTATTTTACAAATCCAAAGATTACGCAACACGATTTTAGTTTAAGCTGGATGTGAAAAAGAACGAACATGACAAACATGGGTGAAAGTTTATAAATTAAGTGGTGTATAGTGTATTTAAAGTCAATTGAGACCGCGGAAAATTTGGGGAACGCTCAATTTACTACACCACTTATATCAAATAAATTTATTGTTATTCAGTTGACAGGTCCCCGTACAAACGCGGACCTTCGCGACACAGTCAACTGGGACTCATTATAAAATTTGTGGGCGGAGTATTAGAGTTAAGCACTTTGATTGGTTATATCCGTAATTCAATTGGTTAGATTTTTGTAGACGTTGATTCAACAAAAAATGCAAAAAAAATATATTTTTTAAAATATTTGCGTCGCCTGTACTTGTTCGGAGATCACGGGTCAGTGTCAATGCCGTAGAATTCAATGTTTTTACTTACCCTGTAAAAGAGAAGTATTGTAATCGTGAAAAAATTATCCTTCGAGATTTTTTCTGATCTTTACGTTTCAGGGTCCATACATAAACATTTTTTCTCAATTGCGTCGGTCTGTCTGTCGAACTGTCTGTTCGCGGCATAGCTAAAAAACTACTTAACCGATTGACTTCAAAATTTAGTCAAAAATTAAGAATTATAACGGGATGACCTGGTAACATATTGGTAAAAATCGAATATGGCAAAACAAAATGGCGGCGTAGTGAAATGTTAAAAAAAGTTATTACCAAAAAACTTCTTACCCAATTTGCCTAAAATTTTGCACAAAAACCAAGTATTAAATAGAAAACAACTGAAAAAATTTTGGTATGAATCCTAGAAGGCGGAACAAAATGGCGGCTTAAAAAAATATTTAAAAATTCAGCATGAAAAAAATACTTAATTTCATTTTCAAATTGTGTGTCATAACTAATTGTGGTATAGAGAAGAACTACTAAAACTATGGTACTAATTCAAAATGGCGGAAATAAATGGTAGTCAAACAAAATATTTGTAATCGTGAAAAAAGTCAAAATCTCGGGTTTTAGATTTTCATTTTTTCATTTTTTAGCGCGTCTAGATGTCCAAAAATATCTTTTATCAATTCCGTCAGTCCATCTGTTGGTTTGTCTGTCTGTCTGACAGTTCGCGACATTGCTTAAGGGTCATATGGGGATTACCTGGTAATATTTTGGTAAAAATCCAATATATCAAAACAAAATGGCGGCCTGGTGAATTATTACTAAAAAACCACTTATCCACCTTACCTAAGTAGTATTATGTAGAAATCAACTGGTAAAGTTTTGGTACCAATCCAAGATGGCGGAACGAATTGGCGGGTTAATAAAATATTTAAAAATTTAGCCTGAAAAACAACTTAACGGACTGATTTTAAGTTGTGTGCCATAACTAATTGTGGTATAAATACGAACTAGTAAGACTGTGGTTCGAATTCAAAATGGCGGAACAAAATGACAGCCAAATAAAATATTTGTAATCGTGAAAAAAAATCTTTCAGGTTTTACATATTTTTAGGTTTTAGCGCTCCTAGATGTCAAAAAATACGTTTTATTAATTCCGTCGGTTTGTTTGTCTGTATGTCAGTTCGCGGCCTAGCTTAAAAACTACTCCTCAGATCAACCTCAAATTTTAGTCAAAAATTAAGATTTATATGGGGATGACCTGGTAATATTTTGGTAAAAATCAAATATGGCAAAACAAAATGGCGTCCTAGTAAAATTTTTAAAAAATTATTAAAAAACCAGTGATCCAACTTATCTCAAATTTTATACAAAAATCAAGTATTATGTAGAAATCAACCGGTAAATTTATTGGGCGATTACAAGATGGCGGCTTAATAAAATATTTAAAAATCCAGCCTGAAAAAACTACTTAACTGACTGATTTCAAATTGTGTGCTACTAAAACTGTGGTTCTAATTCAAGACGGCGGATCAAAATAGGGGCCAAATAAAATATTTGTAACCGTGGAAAAATCAGTCTCCCAGGTTTTACATATTTTAAGGTTTTAGCTTCCCTTGATGCCAAAAAGTATGTTTTATCAATTCTGTCGATCCGTCTGTCTGTCTGTCAATTCGCGGCATAGCTTAAAAACTACTAATCAGAGTGATTTGAAATTTGAAATATGCAATATGCCAATTCAAAAACCTCTCTGAACGATTCAATTTTTTACGAAGTATTTTACTTAGCCACTATTTACCTCAACCCCTCAAAATCAAATAAGTTTTAAAATTGAATTATATATACCCGATACCCTCCAAAATGAAATATTACCTGCTCGATCTTTAACGAAACTTTCAAAATGCCCTTCCTTTTCCCCTCTGTGTAATTGCAAAGTAAATATATTACGTAGGTTACCATTGGAATAATCTCTATACACATAAACCCATAAAAATACGTTTTATGCGATTTATTTACGGAGAATATATTTTTTTCCATTTAGCCTAGCTATTTCGCTCCCATCCCCTGACCAGAACAAATAAAAAAACTAATTGAAAAAAATTGTTAAATGCGAATAAATAATAAAAAGAAAGTACTAATAATTAATCTGTTTTACAAAAATAAGTTTAAATTTCTATCACGCCGCCCATGCTTCACAATGAAATCGCCGACTGTTGACGGATATTTAGTTTTTAGGTTGTCTCAATTGACTTTAGATACACTTTACCAAGCTGCTAGAACACAATATTTTAAACCGGTATTTTGAAAATGAAAGAAAAATGGGGTCGTTGTATATTAATTAGTATTGACTATCATAAAAATACGAAAGCACAAGTACAGTGTGACAAGCGAATGAACCTTATCAACGCCTGAAGGGGCAGGGGAGAATCTCGTCAAAATTCTTCCCGTGTCATAGGCGTGCGAAGTTATGTTAATCAAATTATTACTCATTAAGTCTCTAGACCTCGGAAAACATGTTCTCCCATTTCCATAGCTGTGTCTGTCGGTCTGTCTATCTGTATGCGGCATAGCTCAAAAACTATTTATCCACTATCTTTAAAATTTGGTCAAAAACCATAGATCATAAGAGGATAAAATGCTAACATTTTGGTGAAAATCCATTAAGGCGAAACAAAATGGCGGTCTAGTGAAATATTATTACTACGAAATACTAAGATTATGTGGAAATTAGCTGGTAAATGTTGGTTTGAATTTAAGATGGCGAAACAAAATGGCGGCTTAATAAATAATTTAACAATTCGGCCCGAAAAGACCATTTTATAGATCGATTTCAAATTTTGCTCTAGAAATAATTGTTGTATAGAGATGAACTTGTAAAATTTTGGTACGATTTCAAGAGAGCAAAACTTGGCGGTCAACTACAACATTTATAAACATGGAAAAAAATCAATATTTTACGTATCTTCGTATTCTAGCGTCCCTAGGTCCCAAAAAAATAGAGTTTCTTTTGATCTGTCTGTCTGTTTGTCTCTTTGTTAATTTGCGGCATAGCTAAAAATCTACTTGCCATATTAAGTAAATTTTTGTCAAAAATTAAGGATTGCATGACAGTGACCTGATAATATTTTGGTAAAATTCCAATACGGCGGAACAAAATGGTGGCCTAGTGAAATGCTAAAAAGTATATTGCTAAAAATGTAATTAACTAATGTATCTAAAATTCGGCACAAAATTCGAGTGTTACACAGGAATGAGCCCATAAAATTTTGGCTCAAGGCGCAATTGTTCAAAAACTATTAGTTCCACAAAGCCTGGTTTTGGTGTGCATAAAGTACTTAACAACGACTATTATTTCATCAAAGGCTTCCACCACATCTTCAAAAAATAAGAACATGCATTTTTGGAAAAAGCCTAATTTTTCAGATTTTTCAGCTTTTTCTCCTGTTCTAATGATCCGATCAAGTCGGCGATGACATTATATTATTTGTAAGTTCATTCTCTACTATTCATGTCGTTATACCATCAAGATTACTTTATTAGTTTCGATTTTAAAAGCCAAAAACGAAAAAAATAGGATTTTTTTTTATTAAATTGTTTATAACCTAAGTTGATACCTAGTCGTGAGTGGAAAACATAAAAGAATATTACTATGAACTATCTTGTGTATGATGGCGCACTCGGATTCTGGTTAGTATTTTTGGCAAAAAACGACTATTTTTTTGCTCTATTGATTGGTGTAAAAATCAAATCTCTCTCTAGCACGTTGATATTTATGACAAGGTTTTTGTCGATTTACTCGGTCATCTTCAAAGATAAATATATCACCGGGTATATTTAGAGGAAAGAGAAAGCGATGTCTTTGAAATTGAAAAGTATACATGGTATTCCATTTCAAACAAATTATTTTTGTTATATTATCGAGTTCTCACGTATATATATTTTTTGACAAAGGAAAGTAAAAATTTGATTGAAAATATATATAAATTTTGTTTTACTTAAAACTTTTACCACTTTGTACAGGGTGTTCCAACAATAATGGCTTACTTTCTTGGTAAAAGCGGCCACGACAAATCATTGGAAAATATTTTCAAATTCAAAGAATTGCCGCTAGGGGTATAATAGAAACGGAAAATACTTTTCATGGTATCGACGAGAGCCATTTTTATTAAAACTTTTTAAATTTTAATTAAAACAGCCAGTACATAAACACAAGTAATAAATTATTATGATCATTATCACATCATAAATAAATTAAATATAATCAATTCCAAACACTCGCCACTTGCCCTAATATTGCTTACTATTCCAAATGCGTCATTGCTTTGCCAACATTTCCCAAAAGTTAAATCATTATCGACCCATGTCTCATCAATGTAAACTATGTTACGACCCTCCTCTCTATAATTTCGAATTGCCCTTGTATATTTATAGCGCCAATGTAAAATTTCGGGTCTCTCCAACAGAATCTTTCGTTTATTTTGTCACTTACGAAAAAAAAAACCATTGGCCTTCAACAACATCCTTAATGTTTCGCGACTATAAGGGAAATCCATTGTTTCTTGCAATTTAAGGAGAAGCTTTCTGAGTGTAGGCGCAGTTTTTAGTTTTAAATAAAACTTGTTTATTGTTTGTCTAAGGAAAATCATCAAAATCCTTTTTGAGAGACAAACGGGTTTTCTTGTTGGGAAGAAAATTTAATTATTGTAAGAAATATATAAGCTTCAAGAAATAATTAAAACCTAGAAATATGTCACCAAATAAAGATACGCATTAAGATTTAAATAGGTATGAAATTTGCATGTATATACTCACTCACTATATTCATTAATTAAAACTAAAGAAATGCACCAAGAAGTGAGTCGAGTCTATCATTCAATATAAAATAACTAAACAATCGGAAATAATTAACTAACAAGTAAAATTAACAGAACAACTAATTAATCCTTATTAATAAAACAGAGTTTAACAAGAAGTTTTTTTTTATTTAACGTCAATTAGATCGGCGAAAAAACTTCTCCCCCCATAAAATATTTCAAACAATTTCTGGAAATGGGCGTAAATATTTAATTTTTTTCATCACCTTTTGTGTGTGCTCTTCCATATCTTTGTGAAAAAGTCTTCAACCACAAGTTCTACAAGTTCCACATTATTGCAAGTATTTTCCCAAGTTCTCCAAATGGCTATGATTATTACTAATTATACACACAAGAAAATAAAAAAAACAGGCAATACCCACATACACAAATAAAACTTAAGTCGGTATCATAAATATTAATTAGTAATTAATATTTCTTATTTCGGTGACACCACTGATCAGAAAATCGGACATCAGACCCGGCCCGTTCATAATTCAAACAAGCCTCGAATAACCATCTTTTATCTTCGTCTTTTCCACGCCATCCGCGCCGACCACGGCTATCTCTCTCTGACAATGACTGCCTATTGAACGGGCCGGAGTTTGGGAAAAATTGGCTGATATACTATCGATACCGATCAATATATTTTTACTATTTTTATTTGAATTCGAGATGCAGTAAAAATATAAATTTTGAACGGACCAGTTGTATAGAAAAACGGAAGGAAGTTTTTTGCCCGCATTCTTTCTGTCCAGGTTCATTCAGTTGCCAGACTGTACAAGGTTAAGACGAACTTTATAAACTTTTCTTATAATAGGCATGTTGACTATTCAAAATAATATCTGAATTCAAGACCCCCTGTCTGTTTTTCTTTCAGTAAGTCTAAAGGCAAAGGATCAAAATGTAAACTGTTCGGCTCCATGAAAAGATATTTAAAATTAATCTTGTTCACGTTTGCTATCCAACAAAAACATTTACGAGGCCTGACAAATTTAACCAGGTGATGAATGATTACGTTTCCAGCCTCCGAAGCAATTAGATTATGTTACTTGAAAATACTTTAATACGGACGGGTTTGTTAAGAAAAATGTCGGTAAAGTATCATAACTTCGTACTTATTTTTTATTTTCTCATCTCTGACATGTAGCAGAATAAAAAAGGGATTATGCTTCAGATAAAAACCTACCTAAAAAATAATGGTATTACAGACTCTACATGTGAAATTCTTAAAACCAAACAAGAAAAAAGGTACACCTCTTTTAAAGTTAGTGTACCCTTAGAAAATAAGGATATGGTTCTGGATGCAAATTTATGGCCCAAAGGTGTCTCTGTCAGTGAGTTTTTAAACTTGAAAACACTAATGTCTCAAAGGAGGCGAAATCAACAGTAAGGCCATTAAGAACTAAGGCAAAAGATGTAGCAAAAACTGTCACACTGTTACATTGTAATATATGTTCAGTAAGGAACAAAATTCATCAGCTTGAAGCGGCATTAGACGAAGATTCCTCCGATATTGTATGCCTAACGGAACATTGGTTGACCGCGGATGAGATAAATGCCTTTAGCCTTCAAAATTATAAAATTGCAGGATGCTCTGTGCGAACACAATCTCATGGTGGAGGGACTGTGATATTAGTTAGAAAAAACATTGATTTTTTATGTGTAGAAAATTTTAATATCTATAATGTTGAAAAATGTATTGAGTTTTGTGTATCTTTAATTAAGAATGTATATGTTGTTTGTATTTACAGGACACCTGGGGGTGACTTTGACACTTTCCTCTCTACACTGGAGGAAGTTATAAGTAGCATTGGCCCGGGAAAAGATACTGTACTGGCAGGCGATTTTAATGTGTTATTTGGCACCGGTCAGGGAAATTGTGTCACTCTTCTTGACCTGTTGGGGACCTACGGTTTCCAACAGACAATTTTTGAGCCAACACGTGGCGATTCCTGCCTAGACAATATATTTTTAAATTTTGCAATGGAACTATCTTCAGCAAAAACTGTAAATTATCATCTTTCTGACCATTTGAGTCAAATGCTATGCTTTACTAAAAGAAATAAAGAAGTTTCATCTGAAAAAAATATTTTCCGGCCAATAACCCAAAGAGGTTTATTTAATTTTTATAATATTGTAGAGGGTTCTTCCTGGGAGTTTGTGGATCGCACGGATATCAATACTGAGGGGAAGTTTCGGGTCCTGATGGATTTGCTGGAGGGTGCATATCTGCAGTGTTTTCCTGAGAAGAAGTATAATGTGCGTACAGATCAGGGTGGCAGGGTAAGTTGGTTTGACGATGTCCTTAAGGACATGAGAGAACATCTGAATCTGTTGTATGATGTATGCAAGCAGTACAATCGGGTGAATGATTGGGAAGAGTATAAAAGATATAAAAAATATTATCGGGCCGCCATTGTGGAAGCAAGGAGGTTTGCAAATGACAGAGCTATAAACTCTTCAAGTAACCCAGGGAAGTGCATGTGGCAAATTATAAATCAAAAAAGGGGTAATACAAAAAAAGGACCAGCACATCAATTGTCATATTCCACCACAAGAATTTAACGACTTTTTTGTGGGAATTGCCCATAACTTAATTAAAGATATGCCACATGCTACTAAAGATCCCCTGCTATACCTAAATGATATTAGTACTTCTTATGATGAGTTTAATTATCAGGAGGTCACTTTTGTACAAATGAGGGACACTATCGCTAAATTAAAAAATAAAAAAAGTGCTGACATATTCGGGTTGACAGTTGAACTTTTAAAATCAATAAAAAATATAATCTATATTCCTCTCACTAAACTTTTCAACCATTGTGTCCGAGAGTGTAACTTTCCTTTAGTCTTGAAACGGGCCTTAATAACACCAGTATTTAAAAAAGGAGACAAAGTTCTTGTCACAAATTACCGACCTATATCCTTGCTTCCGATTGTATCAAAGGTATTTGAGAAAATCATGGCAGCACAAATTGTAGAACTATTTGAGACACGCGGACTGTTTAGCAATAGACAGTTTGGTTTCCGGAGAGGTAAGAGCACCATTCTGGGGGTTCTGGATCTTTTGGAGGGGATAATGGACTCTTTTGAGAGCCGAGAGTACTTTGATGCCCTATTTTGTGACCTGAGTAAAGCATTTGACTGTGTCACACACGATCTCTTGTTAAAGAAACTGAAAATTTACAAGTTCAGTGAAAACAGCATTAAATTGACACAGTCATATCTCGATGAACGTTACCAAACTGTTCGGGTAAATGGTAGGTTGTCCGAGGCATCGCTCTTGGACATAGGTGTTCCACAGGGATCGGTGCTCGGACCCATTCTATTTCTCATTTACATTAATGACTTGCCACATAGCTGTGCGGATGCTAAGTTTGTGCTGTTTGCGGATGATACAACGGTGTCTGTGGCTGGGAGGACTGAGCGGGAGGCTGCGGATAGGCTGGATCTGGGACGTGTGGTTGTGGAGGACTGGTTTTTGTCGAACCGTCTGCTGCTGAACGCTGATAAAACGCAGAACATCATGTTTTCGTTGAGATCTTGAGGATCACCATCCCAATTCTGTCAGATTTCTGGGGATTCATCTTGACTCCAGACTTACGTGGGAATCCCAGGTGGAGGTGGTGAGTAGCAAACTCCGAACAAGTGTTTTTGTGCTGAGAAATTTGGTAGGGTGTGTGTCACAAGAGTCGCTAAAAACTGCTTATTATGCAATATTTCATAGTGTAATGATCTACGGAATAATTGCTTGGGGAGGCTCGACACATTCTGCTAAGAGTATTTGGGTTACAGAGGAGGGCGGTGAGACTTTTGACTGGGATTGGATACAGGGAGGACTGCAGGCTGCTTTCTCCAGAACTGGGCATACTGACTTTCCCCCTCGGTATACATATTAGAACATTTACTTAATGTAAAACGCAGTGAAGAAGATTATAAGACTCATGAGGATGTACATAACTATGAAACCAGGAACAGACATCACCTGGTAACATCTTACTGTAGACTGGGAAAGTGTCAGAGTAGACCCGAATTCATAGGTGTAAAACTTTTTAACAAGCTACCAACAGAAGTCAGGGTACTTCCTTTTGCACAATTTAAAAACAAAGTAAAAGGCTTTTTAATAAACAATAAATCGAAGTGAATATTTTAGCCAACGCCAAGATGGACAAGTAATCGTTTTTTATCGAAAAGTTTGACTATTTTTTTGAAGTGAAACTTCTTTACGCGCACTGGGGGTAAAAATTCAGGGCCGCAACACATAAACTAGGGAGACGAAAAGCTGTAATGTTAAAGATATAATAAATTTACGGTTCGCAGTAAAGCTCTATAAAAAATAATATATTAACAATTATAATGTATTAAAGTTTTCGGTTTTTTGAAATAATAAGAAAATTAGGAAAATAATAGTTTTCTATTTTTCTATTTGATTTTTGGCATATATTATAAAATATATTGTATAACTTGTATTTTGCATATAATATATTTAAAAAATAATAGTTTTTTTTGTTTTTATATGTTTTTATATTTATATTTTTAATATTAATTGTTTCGGGTATATTTTATGATAAAAAAAAATAAAAATGCTTAGCAAAACGTAATTGTTTAGTTTCATCAGTGCAAAAAATAGGTTAAATCTATGAAAAACCGCAATATTTCACTTTATCGTAAACTTTAGTACAATCTAGTACATTTTATTGCTTCTGCTCAGTACATTTCAATAATTCAGCTCGGCAACACTGCTTCTATCTAGAGATAAAAGTTTAGTTTTCGAATGTCAGGACATTGATGGTCGAAGTCTGATTTTATGCTTTACTCGTTTTTATTTCGTTAATATTTAAAAAATTAGCTAGTCAATTGCTGAAAATGGCCGAGCTTTATTTTAAGAATAATAAAAACGCCACAAGAACACGAGAGCAGTGTAGGAGAAATGTTCAGAATGGTCAGAGAATACAATCTGTATCAACTAAAATTCATACGAAGAAGTTATTGGAATAAACATAGTTTCTAAAAAATAAGAAAAAGACGAAACAAGGAAATAAAGAAAGAGATCTTAATATATTATTTTATTTTCAAGAAAATCTAATCTAAAAGAGACTGTGTCAGAGATATAAGGTACCCATTTGATATTTTATTATTGTTTGCAAAACGTTTCCGACACAAAAATTATAAAACATCATTACTCTCAGCAACGTTGTCAATGCGTTTATACAACAGCTATAAATGTAAAATTGGCACCATTTTATAAAACACTTCAGTCTCCTTGAATATTTTATAGAAACTTTTATACATTAAAATATTTTATAAACGTTTCTGAAATTTTTAAGAAACTCAAGTGGAGCAATAATAAAATAGTTTTACAAACGCTACTCATACAGAGTTATAAAAATATGTTTTGCTATTTAGTATGTTACTTTTTTAAAACCACTGCAATACAGTTTAATAAACATTTTATAGAAAGTTCAGTGAAACATTATAAAGCCAGAAATGCAACACGTAATAACACCAATAAAATAGAAAAGTTTTTTGGTTTTTAAGCTGCCAGAAGCTATTTCGAATTTGATTTAGTAGAAAACATTTATAATGAATGTCGTCAGTAAGGTGCAATAATAAGATGCCATATTTATTTACGTTTTGTTGTTTAGAGACGTTGTTTGTCATATAGACACCAAAATTTTGACTGGGAATTAAGTTTTATTGTGAAATAAATAGCATATTTATAACTAAGTTTAAGCGTGACCCGTAGTTATTGATGTTTACGAAAAACTTCTAAATTCTAGAAAAATTAGTGTTTTTTTTCATATTTTTTGGCGAAAAAACTTGCATACATTTATTTAGTCATCATTAGTTGATAATTTTCGGATATTTTACAACTATAATATTAATATACATTCCATATATAGTGTTCTCAAATCGGCTAATTTTAATTCTAAAATGGCGTATTCTTATAAAATGATTTTGTATCAGTGGTAAGGATTTTATGATAATTCGTCTACTCTACAATTACTATAAAACACAATCAATAATCGCTTGCTATGTTTCAGAAGTGTTCTGGTCTTTCGGAAGTATGTTAGGAAATCTTTCATTTATATTTTGAATAGCACTCTCAGTGCTGAGTGGGAGATATTAAGAGAAATTGTCCATTGTTTAATACTTTTTCGGCGTTTTTTTCAGTATGTAACACAAAGTTCTCTTCTTCATTGGTTTATAGTTCTATCAGACAATTATCTCGTATTTCATCACTAGTTATTATTATTTCGTTATCATCCAACTCATGATTCACCGCTGTATGGGAAAATGAATATTTATCACAAATCTGTCCTTTCTTTTCTGATACACTTTGATCTGAGGCACTATTGGTAGAGTCTCCTGGATTTTCATTTCATTTTACCTGTTCAATTTTGCTATTTTGCACATTAATAATAATGTCCTTACTACCTATCATATTTTCATAACACATCTTTAACCTTCTTTGAACAGCACTACTTTTCTTATTTTTTCCAGTTATAGCAAAAACAAATTATATTCATGAAAACAATTCAGTTTTAAAATATGTTTATTGTTATATTCATGCTGTTGTCGTTCTGACATACTATAAAATAGTTATATAAAATAATCAGTAGAAAAACAATTTCATTTTTAAAGAAACAATTTAATTCTAAAAGGGAAATTGTTTTTAAAGGTACTATAATAAAATCGTTTTTTAAAATAACAAAAAGCAACTTTAAAATAGTTTTTTAATATATTTATATGGGTAATAAAAATATCAACGAAATGTACTAAAAAACAACTGTAAAATAATTTCATTTTATAAGGTAAAATGTTTTATAATTCAATGGCTATTTTATTTTATTGGCATTTTATTATTACTTCCAAAATTCTAGTTTATTATATAAGAGTTACCATAAACACTATTCAGTTGTAGGCAGCTAAACTGTTTTATACATTCATCATCAAAACGTTTATAAAACAAAATTATAAAATATCTTATAAAACAGTTACGAAATTATACTAGAATAGTTTTCTGAAGAAAACGTGCCTATTTGATAAGATGTTTTATAATTTTGTTTTATAAACGTTTTGATGATAAATGTATAAAACATTTTAGCTGCTTCCAACTGAGTAGTGTTTATGGTAACTCCTATATAATAATTAAAAAATTATAAAACATCTTTGCTAGTTGGGTATTGACCACGAAACAAGAGAGCTAGTTATGGAACAGTTTTGAGAAGTTTAAGGCAAAACGGACACCACGATTTTAAAACTAGGCCAGTTGAACAATTAAAAGACAAAAAAGGAGACATACATTTGTTCAAATTACAAAAGCAAAAATGCCAGCAGTATATTTATACTGACCTAGACAAATAATACTATAAGTAAATATTTACATGAAAATATTCAGGGCCTTTTCTGAAACACTCTGCTTCTGTTCACAGGTCAAACTAGAACTTTTAATTAAAACACTGTCCTCTAAAACTACAGTCGAATTACTTAAGCTTTCTATCTATATTAATTAAATTTAGTCTTTTCTCTATAACATATAATAATATATTATACAAAATTCTTTTTAAAATACTTGCAATCGACAAGATACTTGCAAATATCTTGTTCTACATATATAGAATCAAAAACTTGGGTGTCTTGTCAAAATGTTTATTCTGACGTTATCAATCAATTGTTTTCATAGCGGCCTACCTTTAAAAGGATTTTATGTTTAAAAACGAGCAAAATCAGCATTTTTTGATAAAATTTAATTCTACCCAGTTTCTGTACCTCCGGCAAAAAACATATTATTATGTGTCTTATGGCGAAAAAAAACCAGGTTTAGATCTGCCTAATAGTTCTTGTTCTAGGAGGTATCACTACGTCGCCGGTATCGTTACGAAGGCTAAAAAGGCGGACAAACAAAAGTTGTGCACACTACAGTTTAAAATTTTCTCAAAATTCTTTCTTAACTCCGATCGCACTGAATTTTATGCTTGTATCTACAGGAAACATAGAAGTTTCTTTGGTGGTATTATTTGATTCGTCTAGAGTCAACCTTTCAGATGCTACAGTGCCAAACTTAAAATACTAGTGAAACATATAAAAAGAAAATAACAGTTTTATTTTTAATTGTTCACCCTTTGAGTTTACATAAACTATTCCTGCCTCTCATTACTCCTTTCGCAAAAAAAAAGTGAAATCTAGAAACATTTCTTGGGCAAAACAGTATTTCTTATTTTTTTGAAGTTCTTTTTCCCACATTTGAGGTATAGGCATCCAATTTTGATTTTGAATCTAATTTATAATCCCCATCGAACTTTTTATACACTTTTTATTTTTCTAAGCGACATCCCGCGCTCCAATTTTACCCCGTTAACGAACTTGTCCGAGATTTTTAGAAGAAAAATTAATCATAGCGACCTGCATTTTCAATCATCCGGATAACAAAAAAGCCCCTATCGTACGCCACTGCTAAGTTTTACCGAAATTTCATTGTTATCAAACGACGCGCTCCTGTGATTAGCCTTCGAGCTCACTTCTTCCCAGACGTACCGTTACCGAACTGGAGCATGTCCAAAAACACGAATTTCTAAAAATTTTCGGTCCAAAACCGAGGAACTGAGCCTATAAACAAGAGTAACAAGTTAAAAACTAATACTCCATTTTGCTCCGTTGCACTTTGAACGAGTCAGTAGGATTCTCTAGCTATCTCTTGCTTCCAGCCACGGGAGCTGTTTTCGATCAATATATTTGACACAATAACCGCCTTATGTTTCGTTATTGACGTCATTTAGTTTTTTAAATAACCCTCGTTCATTAGCGAAATTTAACTAGTATCACAAGTTTGGTTCGTGCTGAGCTCATACCGTACAATTAGTCCAAGTTAAATACTGTCAAGGATAAAAGTTCCATTCACAAATGCCTGAGTTATTTAGGGTCACATATTATTATCAGTTGAGCATAATTCCATTCCAAACATTCCAGTAAATTTACAAGAAGTGATTTATATACCAAACATATATCAAGTTGGTACAGAAGCGTGCGGTGAAATTTTAAGAAAGGGGAGCAATTTTTAGAAACTTACCTACTTGTAATGTAATTCGATTCTTCGATCATTTTTTGGAAATTCGTCAATGACGTCATGCTCCGATATATCTTAGAGAAGTTTATCTTCAATGGACAACAGCGATGTATGCGAAAGTCTCTCCTGCCCCGTTGAATTTCTCACGAAAATTTTTATACGTTAAAGTGTTGAAAAATTGCGTTCTACTGATGAACTTGTGGCAGGTATTGTAAATACTAATTTACACAATTTCGACACTTCGGTGTAGGCGTCTTCCAGCTCCTTGTCTTTTAAAAATTGCATTAGTTCCTTAGCGTTATTTTTTGTGCTAATGTCATCAGTTTCGTAAATCACTTTTAGTTCAGATCGCAGTAACACTCGGTCGAAGAACGGGCCATAATGAAGAAGAAGAGGTTTAATCTTCTTTTAAATGTATCAAAATCGCAGAGCTCGAGGAATTTAAAATCATTTAAACCGTTAAATCTATAGTTTATTTGTTGCTATTTCATCGATTATTTCATAAAAGAGGCGTCTGTATGATGTGTGAACATCTCCCACCTTATCTGTTCGAAGACACTTGGCTTGTGACTCTACATTTAACGTCATCGTTTTCTCCCAAAATAGGTCAGTCATCTCTTTTTTGGCTTAACATGGACTTAAAATCATCCACTTAGGCAAAAAGCAATATTTGTTTTATTTTGTAATATAAAACAAACAGTCAAAAAATCCCCTCGAACTATTTATTGCTTCTGAGTCCCACATTTCATTATTTTCTATTATATTCTCAAATAGTTCAATCAGTGATTCACGATTTTCAGGTACTGTTAACACAAGTCTTCCATTATAGTTCCACCTAGTCGGAGCTACTTTGGACAATCGTTTGTGGACAATGGAGTCCAAAGCTCTTGGGAAAGTTTCTCGAACTTTAGCTTGCAGACCCCTTAATTGTCTTGCCATCACTGCAGCTCCATCATAGCTTTGAGCAACTAATTTTTTCTCTCCATTAATTTTTTTAGTAACGTTATAAACTATGGTATATAATGCATCTGCTGTACGATTTTCGGACACATTCTTAAAACCTAAAAATCGGTCTTGAATACTTCCGTCTATTTTAACATAGCGTATTACTATAGATAATTGGCTAAAATTAGTGATATCAGTTGTTTCGTCCAGAACGATAGCAATAATCCACGTCTCGCCAATCTCCTGCTTAATTCTTTTTAGAACAATGGTTGCAACAGCGGAAATTAAATCATTCTGGATTCGATTCGACGTTCCGCGAAAAATGCTAGACTGCTCTAAATGATTTTTTAAGCAATCATCATATTTAGCCATTAAACTAAGAAAATTTTGAAAATTTCCTCTGTTTGAAGAAACCCTTGTTTCGTCATGACCTCTAAATCCCAATTCGTGCTGTCCGAGAAAACAAACAACATCGATAAGTCTTCTTAATATTTGCCTATTTTTATGGACTAGTTCATTGTGTTGGCGGTGACTAATTTCCAACTGTTTATTAAGGGTGTGTTCAATTCTGGTTTTGCCGAAGACTTTTTCTTTTATGACGCTTTGGACATAATGTGTCTTTTTACAGCTTTATGGAATTTGTTTAAATCGGAAAAACCAGTTTTATTTCAGAGACCTTTTTCATTTTCAAAAAGTAAACTTGGCCAACAAAATAGTTCACTTATATTTTCACACCCTGTAAGCCATTTAAATTGCTCGTATTGTTTTCCGGATAAAAATGTCTAATACAGTTTTTCATTTTTGTGGTTAAATTTTTCATAGGCTGTTTTGCCCTTCGTTTGGAAATTATTTGAAGCTTATCAGCGAAGTTTAATGTCGAAAATTATTAAGACACACACCACACATTCACAGACACTCTTCTTACTAAATTCTCCAACGTTTTCAACGTTATTACCGACAACCGAAGTTGACGGTATTTGCATATCCACGTCCGTATTATTGTCTTCTATATCGCACCATGCACGACGCGACGTACGTATCACACAACACACGGATAGCCGTTCAAACAAAGAACCTACTCCGACGATAGCTTCCGCCACCACTTAAAGCAAGCGACTGAAATGCAAAAATTGCAAACAGTCGGTGGAAAGTTCACTAACCTCTGGCTCGATTCACAGGAAATCAAGCATACACGACTTGGCTGCAGAGAAGCTAGCGGCACGCATAGGTTCTATTTGATATTCTATTGTGGCTAGGTCGGAGTCAAGGCCGCATTTATTATGGGTTTGATAATTAAGATAATATTTTAGCATTTTTAATATAAACTAAATTAATGGTTTCCTATTTCAAAAATTACATTTTCGAAGATGTTTTGTAATTTTTTTTGGGGAAGCACTGCCTCCCTTGCTTCCATGGACTGCACGCCCCTGAGTTGGTACTATTCAGTATTCAGTATAAGTAAATTATACTTCGAAACAATAAATAGTACAACCAAAGGTGGTGTTAATAAAAGGCTAAATCAAGCACTTTTTTCCCAGCTAAATTATAGCTTGATTTAATAAATTTAATCAACATAATTGACACTACCATTTTTACTGTAATAAGTGTTGATAAAAGTGAAGTGAAGAAGAACCGAACAAGACTGAGTAAGAGTATTTTAATTATAATTTTGCAACCCATTTATTATATGAATATCTATATTTGAAAGCAACAAACTGTTGTGAAAAGTTATTTGATGATTTAGAGTAAGGGATAAATGTGTGAATGAATCAGATATATTTAGTAGTGTTGAATCTTAGTAAAAGTTTTGTTTAAAGCTCTATTTTATTTTAGAATAGGCTAAATTTAGGTTTTTCCTAAACGGATGTTCACCATTCTGTCAGGAATGGAGAACGCATATGAGGTAGCCAGGGGTGCTCAAACGGTCGATCGCGAGTGCTTTTGAGTAGATCTCGAGAAGAAATTTTTTTTTAATAAGTAGGTACTTAACTAAACTACAAAAATTTATCACGTAATAAAATAACACTCTGCTAGCGGCAAAAGGCGGCTTTATCAAAGGAACACGCGGTACTTGTCAAAGAAAAGCCGCGTTTTTTATTCTTGCCACTTTTCTAGAAATTTCGGACGGCGCGTTTGACGGGAACATTCGAGACTTTCATTCACGCCGATATAAATGCTGCGCCTGGCATGAATTGGAGTCATTCTGAATTGCAACTTGAAGGCAATACTACGTCGATACAAAGTTGATTATTAAATAGTACAAAATGAGTGCAGCGAAGAAATCTAAAACGTATCATTTTAATAACGATTGGGAGGAAGAATTTTTGTTTTGTATGGTGAAGGATAAGTTCATTTGTCTTATTTGTGGTGCGTCAGTTGCAATACTTAACCGTGGTAACTTAGAGAGGCATCATAAAACGGTTCATAAAAACTATGAAAATGATTTTCCGCCACAGAGTGAATTAAGAAAACGAAAAGTACGTGATTTGATATCTTGTTTGAAAAAGAACAAACCATGTTCACAAGACCAGCCAAACAATCAAAAGCTGCTACGATCGCGTTATTTAAAATATCTCATATATTGGCAAAACACAAGAAACCATTCGAAAGATGGATCGGTTCTGAAGGAAGCATTTATTGAAGCGGGTGAGACTTTGTTTGAAGATTTTAAAAATAAAACAGAAATCATGTCTGCTATTAGAGAACTTCGGTTATCTCGTCCGACTGTCACAAGGCGTATTGAAGTCATGAGTCAAGACATGGCAGATAAACTAAAAAATGATATCATGGAATATACATACTTTTTTTTACAGTTCGAGGAATCCACCGATACGACAGACACTGCCCAGCTGCGCATTTTTATTCGGATGGTATTCAATGACATGTTGGCTAAGGAAGAATTTTTGACAATCATTCCTCTGAAGGGGAAGAACCGTGGCGAAGATTACATTACAACCGATGAAGCACCAGCCATGACTGGAAAAACGGTTTTGTGGCATTGTATCGAGCTAATGAAGATTTCCCTTAATTTTTTTCAATCCATTGCATTATACATCAACAAGTTTGTGTTCAAAAGTTTTAAACACGAAGGAAATTATGGGCATTGCAACAGAAATTGTGAATTTCATCCGTGCACGTAGCTTAAAATGGCGGCTCTTTAAGTTGCATTTGGAAGATAGGGAGTCAGCTGAACACACTGATTTAGTTCTTCACATGGACGTCAGGTGGTTGAGTCGCGCAAAATTTCTAGAAAGGTTTCAAGAATTATTGCCCGAAATAACAGCTTTTCTAGACGAAAGAGGTGATGACACTCAAATGTTGAAAAACGAAAAATGGCTGACTGATTTGGCATTTTTGACTGACATCACAATGCACTTAAATACCATTAACTTGGAGCTTCAAGGTAAAGGAAAAACTGTTATTGAGATGATTAGCGCAGTAAACGCATTCAAAAGTAAATTGCAATTTATGATAGATCAACTGAAAAGAAAGGATCTGAAACATTTTCCGTCTTTGAAAGCAAGGATTCCTCAGTTGAATTATGATACGTATGAGGCTGAATTATCAATTATTTTGAGACAATTCGAATTGCGTTTTTAGGATTGTAGTAAATTGGCAAATGTAGCATCATTTATGAGTTATCCTTTTTCGTGTAAAAACATTGAGGAATTAGCTACTGAAATAGCAAGTCAGTTTAATATGAACTCATGTTCTGTTGAAATTGAGTTGGTGCAGATTATATCAGATATACATCTTAAAGCTACAGCATCTGATATAAATTTCTGGTGTTTTATATCTGAAGATAAATATCCGAATCTAAGGCAAATCGCCCTTCAACTGACAGCAATGTTTGGGTCAACTTACTTGTGCGAGTCTGCATTTTTTGAAATGAAGATAATTAAGTCAAAATATCGCAATCGACTAACTGACGATCATGTGTCATCATGCTTGCGATTAGCACTCAGTGGTTACGTACCATCTTATGAAAAGTATGCTGAGGACATGCAGTGCCACGCTTCAACATCCAAAGTCACTCCTTAGTTAAGTTTAACACCATATGTAACTCTTTTGTTTTGTAACAACCAATAAACTTCCAATTTTGAATAACTATAAGTTTTTTCATTGATATTGTAGAGAAGAACCTAACTAAACCTATCCCACCTTGACTAAAATAATATATATTGTGCGGAAAGCTAATATCTATATATGCTACGGTACACCCTACCTAGGTAGGTAGGTAGGTAGGTAGGGTGTATGTATCGTGTATGTACGACAACCCTGCAACACACACATACTTGCAGCCTCTCAGAGTCGATCGTAAGTAGTCTAAAAATATTGAGGTAGATCGCCAGCAGTTCAAGTTTGAGCACCCCTGAGGTAGACTGTTTAAAATGACCGCCATTGTGCCATTTTTAACATATGTTCGATACGCTTGCTCCGGTACTATCCCGAATATGGAAGATATATCTGTTCACTGTATTGAAAATTACATTTTTACAAAAATCGGCGTCTATGATTAACTGTTGTTAATTAATTTTAATTAATTAGATAACTGGTCCTTCGAAAAAAAAAAAACAGAAAATAGATTTAAAGAATTCGTTTTTTAACTCTTGTAGGTCAAAACTGTTAATAATAAATTAATTTTCGCCCGACATAGATTCGTGAATTTATTTAGGTAAAAATCACTTTTTTTTTAAGATTGGATAAACTTGTATTTTATAAACTCAAACTAGATTGCTTTTTAGCAATTTAAACCTGAACAAATAGTACTAGATAAAAACGCTCCCGCTTCGCTGTTGTCAGTTGAGCTGAAGCGTTTTTATCAGTTTGTTTAAATTTATAAGGAATCTAGTTCTTGTAAAAAATAAAATGACTTTATTTCTTAATTACCGAGATATATAAATTGAAAACTCAAAACTCACATAGTATTGTTCTTTTGAAAATCTATTCTGTCTAATAATATGTGTGTAGAATGTATCATTATATGAAAATTGCCGAACTTCAAAGTATATTCCAATATTTTTCCTGTTTTTGTAACCGATTCGGAATGTGCACCTAAATAACACCATCTAAACCGTATCCAGAGTGACGCGATAGCCTGCCAAAACAATAAGCCGCCTAATTCGTCAGGACTTGGTTTGTAGCCGCGACAGAATATATTGACGGATAAGAGAATTATTGTGATAAAACGGAAGCTAATGGATTGATTCACAACTGCGAAGTACAGGTATAATTTGTGACGATAGTTACTGACATATAAATTATCGCGATAGGCATCCCTGTGTGTAATTTGCAAGAATAGAAAACACATACACATTCAATTACTGCTGAAGAGACGAAATTGACGTTCCTTTATAAACAGAGGATACTTTTCACACTTCAGTGATTGTTATCTTTAAGCGATACAAATGCACCGTCAAAGTGTGCAGAAACTTTGCACTTTGGTTTCATGAAATTTACATTCATTCGAAGGGTTCAACAACAAATCCTATTATCATCATGGTAGTGTTTATCCCATTAAGGTTTCGATTTAATTTTTAAGGACTCTTCACTTAGATATATGTAAAAAAATAATGTTAAAATCTCTATGTGAATTTTCACTTCCCTCGCAAAAGGGAAGTAATGTAATCGTCAAAAAAAATCACCCTTTCAAATTTTTACGTTTTAGGGTCCTTAGACGTTTTCTCATTTCCCTCGGTCTGTCTGTCTGTCGGTTTATCGGTCTGTCTGTTTAGGACATACCTAAAAAACCACTAACCCGATTGATTTCAAAATCTGGTCAAAAATTAAGGGTTATATGGAGGTGACCTGAGAACATTTTTGTAAAATTCCAATATGGCAAAACAAAATGGTTGCCTAGTGAAATGTTAAAAAATTATTACTAGAAAATTGCTTATTCGGTTTATGTCAAATTTTGCACAACCATCAAGTATTATATAGGAATCAACTAGTAAAGTTTTGGTAAAAATCCAAGATGGAAGAAAAAAATGGCGGCTTAATAAAATATTTTAAAATTTCGCATGAAAAACTATTTAATGGACTGATTTCAAATTGGGTGCTATAACTAATTGTGGTATAAAGGCGAACTAGTCAAATATAAGGAAAAAACAAAATGGCGGTTTAATAAAATATTTATAAAATCAGCCTGAAAAAAAGTACTTATTAGATTAATTTCAAATTTTGTGCAAGCATTAAATGTGATATAGAGATAAACTGGTAAAGTTGTGGAATAAAATGGAGATGAAATAAAATTTGTACAAAATTAACGTAAAAAATCATAATCAATTGACTTGAAATTTTGCAGAAAAATTAAATATAATAATAAAGAAATAAATCATTTATGAACCAATACAAACTTCTTGTAATATAATACATAAAAAGAATTTAATAAGTACAATAAAAGGGTTTTAAATAATCCAACACCTAGTTAGTGACAAAGATAAAAATAATGGTTTTGGAAAATCAGAGGTTTCATTGTGTCATGTCCAGCTGTGTTTTTATAGGACAATCAGATAGGAAAATTGCGACACAAATAAAAAATTAGTTCTATTGGAAAGGATGGAAATAGAGAGCCCCATCCCTGTCTGTGATAACGAAGTGTTAAATTTTCTTGATTTTTTTATAATAACCAGCCTAACCTAACCTAGATTCCACAAGTCATTTCTTTTGTTAATTTCTAATTCTGGAAGGACTGTACTTTGCCATAACCAAATAAGTCTTTCCGCAGATAACACTGGCCGACAAAACAAAATTTTTTTGTTGTAACACAAATCAGAATAGCATAATCTAATAGAATGGACCTATCCAAATACGAATATGACAAATAGAAAGTTGTAGCACGTAGGGTTTTCTTGTTAGAGTTGTAGAACCATATCGAATGTTACGATACTTAATATCTATAGAAAAAATGATTTCTTAGCCCTTTTTATTCACTATGTTTACAGTTTTCGCATATTAAACATACCATACATCTAAGAGAAAAGCAAACGAGAAAAATATTAACTTAAAACACTAATTAAATTTATTTTTTCCGTTTATGAGGTGTCCTATCTATCTCTCTACAAAAACCAACAGTAGTCAGCATTATGGCTCGATTTTCATCGTCCTTGGTACCGAATTTCCATTGTTCTGATATCTTGGTGAAACCTTTCACCCTGCTCGTCACTAACAGCTCCCAAATTTTTAGGAAAAAATGACAGATGGGAATGGAGGAAGTGAATTTCTAATGATATTCTGGCACCAAGCGCTTTAGACATCTAAGAGTTCATTAACTAATTGTTCACAATTTTCATCCATATTGTTGTATAAAAACATCCTCTAACTACATTAACAAATGAATTCCATGCTCTGAGTTCCTGCCGGGTAAGCTTTTCCGTAAAGTTGACATCGTCCAGCAATTTTCTGATTTGTGGCCCAATAAAAATTCCTTCTTTTTAATTTGGCAACACTTAACTGGGGAAAGACTTGTCTTAGGTGTTTAAATCCATCACCATCTTTATTCAAAGCCTTCACGAAGTTTTTCATCAGCCCAAGTTTAATGTGAAGAGGAGGCAAAAGGACATTTTTGGGATCAACAAGAGGTATAAATTTAACATTTTAAGATCCCGGTTGAAATTCGCTTCTTTCTGGCTAAATTTTTGTTACATAATGCTGATTTATTGCACGACTGTCAGAAACAAAGAATACAGCAATATTTTGTAAATACCCCTGAAGTCTCACTAAAATCGCTATTACTTTTAAGTCCCCACATATATGCCATTTATACCTATTGTAGTTTATTTTATCTAAAATCGTGCGAATATTTTCATAATTTTCTTTCATTGCAACTGAATGGACAACTGGTATAGAGGGTTTTAAATTTCCATTATGCAATAACACAGCTTTTAAGCTATATTTAGATGAGTCTATGAATAAGCGTCACTCACGGGGAGAATGTTCAATATCAAGTTCCTGCATTAAACTGTCTATATCAGTACAGGCGCACAACGAATTTTCATACTGTAGAATTCAGAAAACATAGCATTTCTTTTTCTTTTTTTTTTGTTTCTTTGGCAAATAGGTTTCATTCCTTAAGACGGGAACCCAGAAGTTCTGACTGTTGCTTGGATAACCCCAAATCACGTACTAAATCATTTAGTTCACTTTGAACAATCAAATGTGGCTCGCCGAAACTGGGACCTGTGGTAAAAGTGGGATCGGTGCACTGTTCTTTTGAGCTGCCTGATGATGCGTTATCTCCATTATCTCCCAAATCAATAGCTTGCCAATTTAAAGGCGCAATCGGCAGTGCATTATTGCATTGCATTAGGAGGAACAGGTCGTATGGCAGATTGTAAATTCTATATTGTGCTTTCCCTTTTTGGAATAACCTTCAGTCTTTGTCAGGCAAAAATAATAATCGTCAAAATGATTGGTGGGTTCTCGCCATACCATTGGAACCGCAAAAGGCATACTTTTTCTCTTTCCCTTCATCCACTGCACCAATGATACACTACAACTAACACAGCACACACATAGGGAGCCCACCGTTTATCTTGATCCCCAATTAACACACCAAAATATTTCAAGTAGGTTTTTTTACATTTTCGGAAAATGGCCTGGCTTGTGATTTCACCAGAAATTCTCCACAAATATAACAAAATTTGTCAGGAGAAATTTTGCAACTTCGGCGCGTTTGACTCGACATTCACGTCTTCACATACACTTGCTTATCGATACACAGAGAACCACTCAATTCGAAACTCAACAAAAGATTGATGTTTAACGTTTATTTTATGTCTAATGTTGTAAGCAACCCAGTCTAGATAATTTTTCCGTTGTAAAATGGACCCATTTTGTCCACAATAAAATTGTTTACCTGTCAATACAAAAGGTTCTAATGAAGCTATTAAAAAATGGTACGTATTAGGGCTTTCCGAATATTTTTTTATTATTGGGCCAAATCCAAGAGAGGATAAGGCGCTTCATTTTTCTTCATGTTCTGTGTCGGCCTGATTAACATCTGTCATACTTCACTCATGGTTTCGTTATGTTTGTTCATTTCTGTAGTCTGTGATATGTGTATTGTTGTATAGTAAAGTTATTTATAATAATTATTTGTATTTTTCATTGTAATATATTTCCTTTTATGTCTGATAATAGGCATTAGTGCGAAAACTTTTTGAATTTTAAACGTACGTTTTTGATTGAGATTTGTGTATATTTTGATTGTTAGATTATCACGTCTCTTTGAAATAAAATGAACTCTTTTATTTCTTTTAAAATTAAATAATCGGCTTTGTTGTTTAATTTCTGACATTACTTTTACCCCGGAGGTAGCTTCAGAAAATTTCGAATAATTTTAGTAAAGCTGGTTTTGATAACGATGAATATGTTGATGGTACTGATAAATAAAATGGCCCTGAGCCAGTGTTGGGAAAAGTGGTTATGATCTTGCAAAAAAAATTGTTTTGAAACTCGTGAAAGTCGAAAATTTCCACGCGCTCTAGTTCGGTAACGGTAGGTCGGGGAACAAATGTATTTGCGGATCGAACGTAGAGGCTACATAAGCACACAATTAAATTTCGGTCGGGACCATAATTACCAAGCAATTTCGTCAGTCAACGATTTTTTTAGATTTTCTGCCCCAAAAATATCAAATAAATTTGTTAACCGGCAATATGAGAGCACGATGTTGCAAACAAAAATTAAAAAGTAAGTAAAAAATAAGGTAACTTTGGAAACTATTTGCGGAGCTGAAATCTGAACATTTTAGATAAGGCTTCACGAGGGTTTGATAGGGAATTTAAACGAGTTTTGAAATCAATATGATAGTTATATTGAAAATGCCGGGAGAGCGGTCGAAATTCAAATGAAACTGTTTGTGCTCAAATATTTATCACACATTACACATATCTTTCAAAAACATTAACTCCGAGTTTAAATTGTTTAACAGGCTCAAAAGTGTCCTCCGAGAAGTAAACCATGTCGCTAGAATTACATTTTGCCTTGTACAAACCAACCCATTTAGAATTGAACATTTAATTATTTTTTCGATTTTCGAATTAGTGTTTCACTATTGATCCTGTATCGTCTAAAGTCTAAACGATTGATCTTCAGCGAATAAAGTACGTAAACAGAGGAAACATATTTCGATATAAAATTGGGTTCGAACAGTTTTTATGCTAAATTTTGTAATGTACTATGCACGAAATAACTTTGACCAGAGTTTAGTTATCTTACCGACCGTTATCGGAACCTTCTCGGGCAGAAACATTTGGAGCGATAAAAACCTAGGAGATACGATTTGGGCAAAATCAACTTTCGAAAACGCACAAAATTTTCGTTAAAAACGTTTATTGATTTTTCAAGGTGATTGTGCTGCATGTAGCTTTGGCTCATCTCGACGGACTTTTTGACCCGGCATGTCTTCGAATGTTTAGGTGGCTCTAAAAATTGATATACATCGAAAAATAGAATAAATTTTATACAAAAATCCATAGTTTCGTTAGATTTTAGCAAGCAATTTATGCCAAAACTTCAGCCTCAAAATTAAAATACAGATACTGGCTAAGTTTTGTAAGGATCTAGCAAGTATTTCATGAAAATACTTTAGCTTTCGTGGAATAGGTACGTTTCAATTATTTTTGCATAATTGGTAAGGTAACTTGAGTGTCTGGCTGCCATTTAGCTTACAACAATATCAGTATAATCAATGATATAAAAATCTGCTTTGGTGAAATAAAACTCTACCTCCTGGTCTATTTTTATTACATAGCCAGTCCATATGAAAACTCGGTCCTAAAAAAAATCCTTATATAACCCTGGTCATAAGAATCATATTTAGCAAAACTAATATACCGGGATTATAAAAATAAATACCACTAGATCGCTCTAATACGAGATTTCCCAATAAATATTGTGCATACAATCATGATTATTTGCATTAGACAAATACTATCAAAAATTTCGAAAAGTATATTCGGCGTTTTAAGTGAGATTTTCGCGACTGAGTACTTCCATTTTATTTCCAAATACAGTTTTAGCCGTTGTTCTTAACGATGGTTTTATGTTTTTGCTATGAGACATAGCAGTGGCATATTCAGAATGCTTTCCTGGGGGAGAAAGCATTTACATTTGGTGACTACTAAAAAAAAAAACCTTTGGCTTCTCAAGATAATAGCCGACGATGACCAAATAAAAGGATTTATATTTATGAAAATCGTGGGAATGCCTTATAAAATAGTTTCTACTCTCAAACATTCTGTTTGGGTTATTAGGTCTAGGAGATGGCAGAACAGAGTTGTCCCGACTGGGTTCAAAAATTACAATATACAATGCTAACATACATACTTTTTCTTCCTGATAGAATGGTGAACGCATATATTGTTCAATATAACTTTGAGAAACTTGTCATTCCCTCATTTTTAACATTTTTTCAATATGTCGGCAATGGGACCCCTCCGCTAACATTCTAAATATTCCCTGAAAGTTTCATACCAATTGGTCATGGAATAATCGTTGTACCTACAAAAAATACATAATATTGAATTGTTAACATCTTCCTTTTTTGAAGTCGGTTAAAAACTGTCGCTACGGTATATTTATTGTTACGTAGCCCGTTCATGTGAGAACTTATACATAAAAAACCGTCTTAGTGTAAACGTGGATTATAATTTTTTTTATGATAATGATCCCTAATCTTGTAGATTTACTTGATTTTCATGCGTTGGTAAGATCAAAGTTAATAAAACGCCTTTTTTAATAAGCTGACGTTTCGAATAATATATCCTATTACTCAAGGCTAATTAGGGTGGGTTTTATAAGTCATAAAACGTTCATTTTTAATACAATAAAGATCACAGAACAAACAAGAACATCTATATATAAGTGTATCGGTCGGAATACGATAGCCAACTTATATATATTATTATTATAAAAATAAAAATTATTAGACCGCCTCAATCCAAGTTTGCCTATTAATTGCTTATAAATATTTTATGGGAACAATCAAGATTATTTGTATTAGATAAACAAATAATTTCAAAAACTATATTCGGCGCTTGTACTTGGCAAGTATTATGTAGAAATAAACTGCTAAAATTTTGGACTGAATCAAATATGGCGTAATAAAATGGCGGTTTGATAAAATATTTAAAACATTGTCATGAAAAATCTATTTATTAGATTGATTTTAAATCTTGTGCAAGAATTAAGCGTGATATAGAAATGAAATGTTAAAATTGCGGTACGAATTCAAGATGGTGGAACAAAATGGCGCCCACAATAAAATGTTTGTCATCGTGAAAAAAAAATACCTCCCAAGGTTTTACATGGCTTCAAGTTTTAGCGTTTCTAGATGCCCAAAAACATGTTTCTCAACTTCGTCTATATGTTTGTCGGTCAGTCTGTCTGACAAATTGTGGCATTCTACTAAAACTACTTATCTATTTACTATTGATGCCAAATTTTGGTCAAAAATTAAAGGTTTCATAGAGATGACCTGGTAACATTTTGGTAAACATTGAATATGGCGGAACAAAATGGGCATGGTGAAGTGTTAAAAAATTATCACTAAGAAACTAATTATTGGCGTACAAGATTTTTCTAACACAGGCTAGCTCATTATTTTCAAAAAGGGAAATACCCTCCCAATAATAAAAAAAATATTCGGAAAGCCCTAATACGTACTATTTTTTAATAACCTAATTAGAACCTTTTATATTGGCAGGTAAACAATTTTATTGTTGGGCGGCTAAAATGGGTCCATTTTACAACGAAAAAATTACCTAGACTGGGTTGTTTACAACATTAGACATAAAATAAACGTTAAACATCACTCTTTTGTTGAGTTTCGAATTGAGTGGTTCTCTGTGTATCGATAAGCAAGTGTATGTGAAGACGAAAATGTCGAGTCAAACGCTCCGAAGTTGCAAAAATTTCTCTTGACAAATTTTGTTATGTTTGTGGAGACTTTCTGGTGAAATCACAAGCCAGGCCATTTTCCGAAAATATAAAAAAGCCTATTTTAAATATTTTGGTGTGTTAATTGGGGATCAAGATAAGCGGTAGGCTCCCCATGTGTGCTGTGTTAGTTGTAGTGTATCATTGGTGCAGTGGATGAAGGGAAAGAGAAAAAGTATGCCTTTTGCAATTTCAGTGATATGGCGAGAACCCACCAATTATTCTGACGATTGTTATTGTTGCCTGACAAAGACTGAAGGTTATTCCAAAAAGTGAAAGCACAATATAGAATATCCAAATTTGCAATCTGCCATACGACCTGTTCATCATAATGCAAATTTGCCAGTGCCGATTGCGCCTTTAAATTGGCAAGCTATTGATTTGGGAGATAGCTCAGAAGAACAGTGCACCGATCCCACTTTTACCACAGGTCTCAGTTCCGGCGAGCCACATTTGATTGTTTAAAGTGAGTTAAATGATTTAGTACGTGATTTGGGGTTATCCAAGCAACAGTCAGAACTTCTGGGTCCCCGTCTTAAGGAATGGAATCTATTGGCCAAAGAAATAAAAATTACGAAATTCAGAAAAAGAAATGCTATTTTTTCTAAATTGTACAGTATGAAAAATTCGTTGTGCGCGTGTACTGATATAGACAGTTTAATGCAGGAACTTGATATTGAACATTCTCCCCGTGAGTGGCGCTTATTAATAGACTCATCTAAATTACGGAAAAGCTTACCAGACAGGGACTTAGAGCATGAAATTCATTTGTTAATGTAGTAAGAGGATTTTTAGGCAACAATATGGATGAAAATTGTGGATAATTAGTTAATGAACTTTTACATGCCTACAAAGCGCTTGGTGCCAGAATGTCATTAAAAATTCACTTCCTCCATTCCAATCTGTCATTTTTTCCTAAAAATTTGGGAGCTGTTAGTGACGAGCAGGGGAAAGGTTTCACCAAGATATCAGAACAACGGAAATTAGGTACTAAGAACGATGGGATCCAGTCATGATGGGAGACTACTGTTGGTTTTTGAAGAGAGAAAATAGGGCACCTCATAAACGGAAAAAATAAAGTTTAATTAGTGTTTTAAGTTAATATTTTTCTCGTTTGCTTTTCTCTTAAATGTATGGTATGTTTAATAGGCGAAAACTGTAAACATAGTCAATAAACAGGGTTAAGCATTTTCTGAAATCATTTTTTCTATAGATATTAAGTATCGTAACATTCGATATGGTTCTACAACTCTTCTATTTGTCATTTTCGTATTTGGATAGATCCATTCTATTAGAGTATGCTATTATGATTTGTGTTACAACAAAAAAAAATTTTTGTCGGCCAGTATTATCTAAGTTATATCAAATTTGGCACAAGAATCAAGTGTTACATAGAAATAAATTGGTAACATTTTGCTATGAATTCAAAATGGCGGACTAATAAAATAGTTAAAAAATCAGCTTGAAAAAAACTGTTTATTATATTAATTTCAAATTTTGTGCAAGCATTAAGTGTGATATAGAATGGTGAAAAACTAGTAAATTGTGGTACGAATTCAAATAGGCTGAACAAAATGGAGACCAAATAAAATGTTTAAATAATCAACTTAAAAAAAATGTTTTATTCAATTGATAAGTCAATTGAATAAAAAAAATTTGTGATATAGAAATAAAGTGGCACGAATTCAACATGACGGAACGAAACGGTAGTCTTAGAAAAATTAGTGTAAAAACCACTTATTCAATTTATTTTAAATTATGTACAAAAATTTAAGTGTGGCATAGATGGAAACTGGTAAGATATCAGTACAAAACCAATGTGGTGGAGCAAAATGGCGCCCTTTAAAAATAAAACATTCGCTATTCCTAAGAAAAGAAAAGAATCATAACGAAGGATATTCCGGGTAAAGAAAATGTACCGTGTTATGTGGCCTGTTTACGAGAGAACTTTGGCCTTAAACATTTCCCTCCCAGTCCGACCCTGGCCCTGGGATACATGCTTACCGAAACTTTGAACCGTCTTAATGTAAACGTGGATTATAAAAATAAAAACCATTAGATCTCCCCAATACGAGATTGCCCATTAAATTTCGTGCGAACAATCAAGATTATCTGCATTAGCCAAATACTATAAATAATTTCGAAAAGTATATTCGGCGCTTGAGGTGAGATTTTCGCGACTGACTGAGTGCTTCCACTTTTGTTTCCAAACACAGTTCCACGAATCGACGATGGCTTAATCAGTGCTCCCGTTATGTCCGTTGCGATGATTTCAATTGCACGTTGTTCCTAGCGATGGTTGTTGATGTTGTGTATTGTTTGTGTTATTTTCGTTATGTGTCTTGTGTTTGTTGTTCGGTGAAGTTTTCTAGATGAGTGTGCCGGCTGACGTTAGGAAGGCTTTGCGGCTGTGGATAAAGTTGTTTAGTGATGTGGTTACTTAGGACTGTCTAAAGAAAAGGCCGGTTATGTTTTAGTATTCTTCAAATGTAAAGGCATTTAAATATGGTGCACATATCAATGTTTTTATCTTATGGCAATTTTTAATATTTGTATTTTCTGTTTTAATGTTGTTATACTCGCAAGGTCGGTCGGTTATAAGAAGTTTTTTTTTCAATTAATAGGGGATTGGGTAATTAATTTGATATTATTACAATAGAAATTAAAAAAAAAAATGAAATTTCGATTATTCAGTGTTGTAAGACGTAGAATTATATAAGAACTAAGCAAATAACCTCTCATTTTGTTGTATTAGTCAGTGATTGAGATAATGAATAGAATTATCTAAAGCTTATTCGAACTCAAGATAGAGTGCAAGTAAACAAAAGTTATATTGGGCGTGCAATAAGCCTTTAAATAATGGTGACCGATTATGATATAAATTTCTAGCAAACTTTTGAATGCATATTGCACGCACAATAATTTTGTATACATGAAACTCTAAAAATATTTTGTTATAGGCATGCTTCTAATTTTCCTGAGGTTTGACTATTTGGACCTTAGAGTAAGAATTAAAGTAGAGATCACAACTCATTCATAAATCACGTTAGGGGTATGCGCCAACATGGTGCCCCTATTTTTCACATTCTATCGACAAATGTTTACAAGAAGTGGGGATGGTTCATGCCCAAGCCATGGCCATTTGTTGACGAATGACAACAGTGACGGCGTGAGTTTTCACTTCCCGCATAAGAAAATATCATTAATCGTAAAAAAATTATCGTTCCGGGTTTTTACAGATCCCCATGTTTTTCCATTACTGTCGGTCGGTCGGTGTATAGCTAAAAAATCCACTTACCCGATTAACTTTAATTTTTCACAAAGATTAGGTCTGATATAAAAAAAACTGGTAAATATTGGTATGAATTCAATATGGCGAAACAAAATGACGACCTGTTAAAATATCTGATGTACGGAAATGAAAAAATGGGCCATGCTTCATTATCGTTGACAAAAAGAAGGATTCTTACCTATTCCCTAATGAGGCAAATAGTTTTTTTTTACAAACTTCAAAGAAATAATCGTTCTCTACTTCACTATCTAAAATCAAACCATTAAGTTAGGTAAGTTTAAAAGGAAATTAGTTATTTCTATATTATTAAACTTTAGTTTTTAGTTATGTTTGCCTTATGTCACTATCATTTTGTAATTGTGACATTTAAAAAAATTATTTGTTCAGTTGTTGAAAATGTCATCTTAAACCTATAACTGTCAAGTTAGACCTTGTCTAAAGTTAAACCTCTTTAGTGAATACGAGTGTTAGAGTTTTAAACTAAAATCAATGCTTTTAACGCGCTTTTATTGGCTTCTTATTCGTCTGATTGTATGTTTGTATGTCTGGTTCAAATCTTGTAATGGATTTTTCAGCACTTCCATTACCGATTATTTTCAAATTTGACATGCATACACTTTCGGATATAAAAAATACGAATTTTTTTAGTCAGCGTTTAAAAATCCAAAATAGCGGCGCCAATACGGCCGACGAATTTTGTTACTTTTGTAGGCCAAAACTAAAAATCGGTGCCTAGGAAAATTTACAAATGTCAGCATTTAAAAATTCAAAATAGCGGTGTCAAAATGACAATGTCAACAGGTCGGACGGATGATTTTAACATTTGTGGGGATTATTTAAGAATGCACAACAAAAATCAAAATGGTGGCGCCAATATAGCGAACGAACTTTGTCATTTGTACAGATTCGGCTGAAAATCAGTATCTACAAGTATTTAAGAATAAAAGTTATGAAATTTTAGTCAATATTTGAGAATTAAAAATGGCGGCACCACTATAGCAGACTAATTTTAAAATTTTTGCAAATTTGATTAAAATTCGGCATTTTAAGGGTATCTAAGACTGCACATTATTTTTGTCAACATTTTAAAAATTCAAGATTGTAATGCCAACATGGCGGCGGAATGTTAACATTTGTGTAGATTTGACTGGAAAGAAAGTAGGAATCTGGGGGTATTTGAAAATACATATCATACATTTTTAGTAAATATTTAAAAAATGTGAGTAGGGATGCCTAGAATGTGAGCGAATTTTAATATTTAGGCCACCGTTATGTTGCCCCATTTTGAATTTGTCTCAACATTTTTACCAGTTTATCCCTATATAATATTTGATTTTTGAGCAAGAACATAATCGATATAGTAGTTTTCTGCATTGACACACAACATTTTATTAGGTCGCCATTTTGGATTTGTAGTAAAACTTATCAGTTGATGGTCATATCACACCTTATTTTTCTGCAAAATTTGGATAAAATGGATAAGCAGTTTTTTGGTAATAATTGTTTAACATTTCAATAAGCCATTTTGTTCTGCCATATTGGATTTTTCCCAAAATGATATTACGTCATCATCATATGACTTTTAATTTTTAATTAAAACTTGAAGAAAATAGGACAAGCAGTTCTTGAGCTTTGTCGCGTACAGACATACAGACTAACCGACGGAACTGCGAAAACTGTTTTTTTGCAACTAGAATACTTTCCCGTTGCGACGAAAGTAAGAAAAAGCGAGCGCCATAAGATAAAAATAGAATAGGCAATTGTCATATTGTTATTCCATGTTAATAGCTAAATTTAAAAAATAATAGATGTTTTTAATTTTCAATATCCTAAATCTTAAATTCTGACCAGTTTAGAACATGTTTAAGAACACATTTTTACTTTTAATTACCCAAAGAATCACCATTTCAATTCCTTTACCTCATAAAACTTATATAAAAAATTGGCCCAACTCAAGTGAAATTTTAAAAAAGGCCTGAAATCATCCGAAACTTTATTATTTCCCCAGATTTCAGTGAATTTCGAAATCGCAGTAGGTTTTTTTGAGCGTAAGACGCCCTTTGACTATTTTAATTCTCAAGTAGCAAAAACTATTGTAATCGTCAAAATAATCACCTCAGAGTTTTTCTGGTATCATTATGCTTCTAAGGATTCTCACATAACCCCCGGCGAAATAAACGTTCTATTGTACTGAACCGGATTGGTCAATACGCCAAAATAAGTTATTACTTAATGATTAAAAAACAATTCCAAACTTAAACGGCCATTTTTTTACAAACTCACATTGCCGCACCATAGTGAGGTCAACTAAAGCTCCTAGTTTCGCAATGTCCAAGATAAAGTAAATAAAACTTATTTATTAAATATATAAAAAATCAATGTTCTTCTAATGTCACTGCACCTTTAGAACGCTGCATCTTGAAGTAAGGCAACATATAATTAGAAGATTTGAACCGTATTAACAATTACAAAATAATACATTAAGACACATGCAGCAGTGAAGCTAAGAAAAACTTGGTATTTTTTTTCAGCAAATTAATTTCTTTAATGGTTTATTGTAGTTCCATGACCCGCTATTGGTTTTTAAGCCACTCCGGTCACGTGACCCTGTAACAATCTTTACTGTAGCCTATTATACTTTTTTACTATAAGGATCCCTTGACAATGAAAGAGGGATGGTCTAATACGATAGTGGGATGGTCTAATACGTGGAGTTGTTGTTCGGGGTTGCCATATCCAACTAAAACTCTTGTTACTGGTGTAATCTGATCTAAGGCTTTGGGTATTTTAACTTGTATTTTACTATTTTGCAATAAAAGTAGTTTCTTTATACTGCTTAGAAACTAATACTGGAAAAACATTATTATTTTTTGTATGAAAATTTTATTGCAAACATATTCACCGTAATATTAATTGGTATAAACATTGGAGTTCCTGGCTAAGCTTAGCATCGTCGTACGATCGACCTTATACTGTGAGGTAATCTTGGCAGTGGCTAAATATGTTAATAATGAACTCTATTTTTATTCTTACTCTAAGGTTAGACCTAATTTCTTCCATATGCGGAGTAGCTTCTACTACACCCCTTAATAATTTTCATTGATTGCTTAATTTGAAAAGGAATGTATAGTTTATATGCAGACATTAATATCAAAATAGCACACAAACTATTTAAATGCCTTTATTTAAATTATATATCCTATTTAAGCTGTTTAAATAATATATAAGTGATTACGCAGATTTATTTGGAGAAGTAGCAACCAAGCAATTAAACATGAGCATCAAAAGAAACCAACTGAAAATGACTAAATTCAGACATTCCAGTTTAGATTTAGCTGATCACGAAGTAAAAAAGAAAAGCAGTGACGTATTATCAAGAGCAAAGAGTAAACTATTAAATTTTAGCGATGCACTAAAATACCGAAAACCAAATGAAGATCAAACCAAACCTCTGTCAAAGAGCATGACTCAGTGTACTTTGGATTACTTCTTCAAGCACTCAGAAAATAAGGACGGACAAATCTATAATCAGAAGCCCGGTAAGGGGTTTGATCTTTTTGATTTAATTAATATTCATCCGTAAATATTAAATATTTTTTAACGGTGTTGTTTCATCTTCAAGAATATACAGAAAGAGCCAGGTGTTTGTGTAGAGGAAAGTCGCCAATTATGGGGTACCATTTTAATTTTGACCAAATATTATGTTTTTTATTTTTGCTTATCTCTCGTTTTAGTAATATTGTTTCTTTATTATTCAAGTATAATCATACTTGATAAAAAAATACATATAATATTAGAATATTTGTAAAAAAAAAATAATATCTAAATTTAGTGTCTACCCCATATTAGGCTACTAGGTAGCCTAATATGGAGTCCCGGTATAACCCAATATGGGGTACCTGAAAAAAGTAGGTATTTAGTACAAATCTGTATAGTAAAAAAAAAACAAAAATAAAACATATTAAAAACTTTTAAATTTTATTGATAAAGGAACAAACCAAACCTTGTATAGATTTTTTTAAACCCTATATCGAGAAAATAATAGTTGTAACTTAAACAAACTAATAAACAATATAAAAATAAATATATATAAAACTCAAAAGCTTTTACAGAAGTCGCAAATGTAGTTCGGCGTATCATTTCCGGCACATTTGACATGGGCCCATTCCAGACATCCTTCACAACGAACCCACTCATCTCCACTTTTATCGTCCTTAAACATAAGGTGACAAAACATGCATTCTGTTTGAAGATCATCCAAATCAGAGTGGTCTGATTATTTAAAACTCACCTCGATATCTGAATCAGATGATAAGTCATTTCCCTTTCTTGTTTCTTTATTTTTATTGTATATTTTCTTTGTCTTTTTTCCTTTGTTCGATACTGAATTTTTTTCGCTCAAAACTTTTCTTTTCGTTGTTTTAGGAACAATTTTATTCTATTTCGCACTCTCTTCCATTTCATTTTTGTAGGGTGTGCTAGTAACCACAACGCACTTTCCCCCTCTAGCTTTTTTCTGCTCATCAATCTTGTTGCTTATATTTGGAACAGGCAATATGTTGCTGGGTAAAATCAGTTTTTTAGTAGGAGTTTTGGGTGGAGTGATATGAAGCATCTCTTCAGAATTACACTTTGAAGTGCCTGGAACCGCATGGTCTGCAACTAATTTTGATCTAGTAGAGAGTACAATCCACACTATTTGTCATCGAGGTGCTCGGTATTGAATCTTTAGGTGTCATATTCATAGAAGCATCACCAACGTTTTCGGCGGCATTTTCATATTCAGCAAAATCGTGTTCTCGAAAAATGTTTCGGTTTACCGGGAACATTCCGGTCTTTTTAAATCCATTGATTGCCGTTTCTACAGTGGCTGCTCTATTATATGCCAAGCCAAATAGCTCCGCAACTTGGTAAACTGTCACCACACGGCCAGCATGTTGCTTAAGCCATTGGGAGATTTCCTGCGCATAATATGTTTTAAATGGTGATATAAATGCAATATCTAACGGCTGCATTTTATGAGTGGAATGAGGTGGTAGGCAAATTATTACAACATGATTGTCTCTTGCAACATTTACCACCTCCAAATTTTTTGTATGTGAATAATGCCCGTCCACAATAAGAAGAACAGGATATTCTGCTGTTGGCTTTGTGTATTCAATAAAATGGTGCAGCCACTGAACAAATATTTCCTGTTGAATAAAACCCGACTGATGAAATGCATACATTGAACCTGGCGGGGCACCATTCATCAGTTCGATTTTCATATTCTTTCTGGGGAATATTATCAATGGTAGCACATATTGCCCTACAGCATTAAAACAAAACACAACAGTTATGGTAGATCCCCGTTCTGCAGATGTTATCGCTCCTATTTGTTTTTTCCTTTTCGAGCTATCACTTTAATGTGCTTATGTTGGACAACTGAAATCCCAGATTCATCGCAGTTATACACCCTTGATGGATTATGTCTAATTTTATCCATCTCTGGTTCATATAAATCAAAAAATTTGGACACGTTGTCAGGAATAAATCATTTTATTCTGGCGTATGAAATTCCTTGTGGGGTCCTTAGGGAGAGCTCTGGATGACGCCGAAGAAAACCTTTAAACCACTTAGAGCCTGCACACTCATTTACCGTGTTAAAAAGATTCCTTATTTTATTTTCTCTGCACAGGGAAAATGCCATTTTGCAAATATCTCTTTTGGTTATTCCGAAATATTTTTGTTCCATTTGCAGGCATTGTGTGGAAAGATGATTTTCCATTTCTGGCGAAAACACTGGCTTCTTGCCGAGTTTGGTTTGGACTACAACTTCGGGAGATCCGTTCATTTTAACAAACCTTTCCAACGTCGTTTGTGGTACTCCGTGTGTTTTAGCACTTTTTTTGTAACCCATTGTTTTACTTCTACAGGCTTTTATGGCTGCAACCATATTTTCAACATCCCAGTTTTTCCTCCTACCTTGACTTGGCATCTGTAAAAAAAAACACGCATATTAATATCTAGTTACTTTTAATTGAAGCCTAATATGGGGTACCCCATATTAGGAATATATCTGATACCCCATAATAGGAAGGGTTCGGCAAATAATAAACAATGAAATATTTATGTTTAAACGAAAACAACAACAAACACCTATATACACAAAATATCTATTAGCGACCCTACTATTATCCTATATATAACAAATAGGCAGTGTGTCCAACCTTTTCAAATAGAAATTCCCTTGATGGGTGTCAAAAATTCCCTATTTTCAGTTATTTTGGAGAAAACTTCCCTAACTGCAAATCGGCCTCTCTTTGTGGTCATAAAAATCGAAGGGACCGGGGGGGGGGGGGGGTGTGTGTAAGTGCATACAAATTTTATAATCTTCTAAACAACTAACGATAATGTCTTGGGTATGTTCTCTTACGTTCCCCACCGATAAGCTTTCAAGGTGCTGACAGAATGAAAAGGATTAAAATGGTTAGTTGTTATTTGGTATTACCAAGTTAGAATTCAAAAAACAAAGGATATATATCGGGCCGGTTCCCCCCACAACTCGCATCAGGGCTGGTCTTAGCCGAAGGTTTTATTCGTATTTGCAAGTATACGCTTCACTAGACAGAAACAAATTTATTTTTACAAAATCAGAAATTAAAAACTATAATACAAACAAATGATACAACGTAAAAATATAATATTAAAAATAATTGCTATGACTAGATATTTTTAAACGAATACATTTTCTCGTTATGTAGTTTTAAGTGATCCTCTGTTATTTTATATTGGACGACATCATCATTGTCGGCCAGTAAGCTACTCCTAAAAGTGCAAACAGCATTTAATGATGTTTCGGCTAATCTATTCCGTTTTTTTGTTTTAGTGTCGGTTAGTATTGAAAAAATACGTTCCGCTTCCGCATTTGAATGAGGAAGAATTAAAATGACATTTACCAATTTGGATAAGTTGGGAAATGCCAAACTGTCATCAAATAGTTTTTTTGAGCATATCTCTAACCACATCTCATCAATTTGCAAAGATCTTAATTTTTCTTTTTCAAATTCGCTTAATGAATCAGGCAAATTTCTCCATTCATTTTCGATCTCTGTTTTATCAATGTCAATAACTGACTGAAATTGATTACATAATGCGATAAAATTAACTTTTCTCTCAGAATGACATTTTTTGAATGCTATTTCAAAACTTAAAAACCTCATATCTTGAAAAATCGCATCAGGTAGTCGTTTTTGAAGATCTACTGCGGCTTCTATATAAAAATTTCGACAGTGTTTTAAAAATGCTTCTTTGCCTTCTTTTGGCATTTGTTGCAAAATTTCGTTGAATTCCGCTCCTAGATATATTTCTTCCAGGGGGAGAAAAAATCTGGGATTTCTCAAATTTAATTTTGTTAAATCTTCGTCCAACGCTGATGGCGTTAGATAATTTCTGCATAATTGTCTCATTAGAGATAGTGTTTCTGAATAAAGCAAATGAATTAATGGTTGTCTGCTTTGAAAAAGAGTATTGAACATATTAAAAAGTTTTAACGAATATTTTAAAAATAATAGGTATGCCTTAGTGTACACATTTTTAAGTTCACTGAGTACAAACTCGGCACTTTTTAATTTGTCTTCATACACAGCTACTGTAAAATAATGTTCCAAGGTGATCCAATTTTCAATGACGCGATTTATACAATCGTACCTGCTTAGCCACCTAGTTGTAGACAATTTTAACATCCGATGTTTTTTTTCGTTGAACCACTCTTGCATTTCATGCAACTGAGCGAACCTTTTTGCACTACCAGATATATAATTATAAATATTTCTGACCAGATCTTCTGGAGACCTCGGAAGGAACGAACACGCATGAGAAGCTACCAATGCCGCTGAATGACATATACATCTTAAAAGAACTACATGGGACTGTTCGTCTTGTAGCAACTTGAAAAACGAATGATGCTTTCCCACCATTACACTCGCACCATCACTGGCAACACCTAAAAGTATAACGCCATATATAAATATCGATATATTATTAATGAGATGATAGTCTCACGCCTCTGCCTTTTGAGAAAATATTGAAATGTTTGAAATTTTTAATAGTTATTATTGATTTTACATTTATTTTAAATATTTAGATTTTATTTTAAACTTTTTACCATTTTTTACTGACTCTATATTAGACATTCACAATTGTATATCACAATATGGTATTATCAACGAGTTTATATATAAATACAAAATATACATAAATTTATAATAACGGGAACTGCTTCTAACGTTATTTACATAATGATCAACTAACATGCTTGTTACATACGTACTACCTACCAACTATATTTTTCAAAGGTATTTCATGTTTTTGCAAACAGGCCTTGAATACCCCATATAAATTTGTTGCTCCTAAGTCCCGGGCATCTACTTGGATTAATTCCAGAAGTTTTGTTGTATTCCATTTTTAGCAAAACGTACTAATATGGCTACATTTTTATAGTCGCCGATATCTGTTGATTCATCCAATAAAACAGAGAACAAGTTTGCTCTTAAATAACTTACTAAATCGTTAGTTTCTTTCTTGCATAATACGTTTCTAATAATCTCCGTACATTTTGTTTCTTTTAAACGCATGTCTTGGCAAATTTTACTATCCGGAAAAATCTCTTTTAGAAATGGTTCTAATTGATTAATTGTTCTAAAGGCTACGTTATTGGCTGCATAAAATGCTGCTAATTTGATTTCAGCCTTTTTAACATGTGTTTGATGAACATGTTGAATGCTAGTGCGAAACATTTCCGTTATGTTTTTAGTTCCCTTTATTATTTTAATTTTTTCTATGTGCTTGCGAGTACCAGCATGTTTCTGTAAATCACTTTTTGCTGATTTCATCGTCACGTTGCAAACTTTACATCTAAAAGTAAATATTAATTTATTAAAAATAAGTAACATATTTATATTTTGTACAAAAAAATATGGCTCTTACCTTGCTTTATACTTGGAGGTTGTATCAGGCAATAACCATGTTTTAAAAATGGGATCATCTAGCCAATATGGTTTAAATATTTTACTGCTATCTATTTTCCTTTTCTTAGTCTGAAATTCACCTTCGCTGTCGCTTTCATTCATTTTTAAAATTTGCTTCTAGTAATTATGCGCAAGAGATACAAAGGAACAAAGTATCATTCCACAAAATAGATTTCGGGGAAAACCTATTCGAGTGCGGGGAACTACGTTGCCATGTTGCCATTCAATAAGGACCAGAAAATAGTAGCTTTGTTGCCGAACTTTCATCAGATTCGGGATTTCCAAATTTGTGAAAAAATTAAAATGATCTGAGACTAAAATGTTTTTGATGATGTTATAGTGCATATCTTAAAAAATTCCCTAATAATTGAGATATATCTGAAAAAATCCCTTTTTCCCTTTCTTGTTCTAAAATTCCCTAAAAAGGGAAAATTCCCTGCAGTTGGGCACACTGCAAATAGGTAAAATTTACCTTGTATTGAAAAAAAAAACAATGGATTTAATATGCACCAACTAAAACTTTTATCACCGCTAGAATGTGTAAACGAAAATGACAGAACAGCAGATTGGTTTATGGCTATAATATTAAGTAGAAATCGATGCAAGTCTATTAGGTGTGCTTTGACCGTTGAAACACAGATGTCTCCACTTTGGTTGCAAAGATACATGCATACCCCAAACTAGGAACATACCCCATAATAGGCGACCTTCCTCTACGAAGATTTCTCTCATAATTCGTCCTACCTGAATACTGATTTAATTTTAAGACAGAAGAAAATGCATACACAAGACATTAAAGTCGCAGAGTTTATTACGTTGTTGATAACACAAATTATTACATATTTTTACAGGATGTTCCAAAAATGCACAAGCTTACTGTTTCTTATACAGGGTGCCTCCGATTAAGTCACCACTATTGCTTACTTCGTTATTTTTTAAGGTACGAGATCGGTTAAATTAGGAAAACAGTAATTTTTCTTTTCTGATTAAGATAATAAAGACAGAAAAACAATTGAATGTAGCGTTTCTAGATAAATTGGAAAAATGCATTTTTTAACAGAACGCCTTGTATTTTTTTCAACATCACGTTTGCAAATCGTCCACAGAATAAAAAAGTTTATATGCACTATCGGCTTAAACTTGAAAATAACATAACGATAATTTACTTACAGTAAAGTTGGCTGTGAAATTCCAAAGTAACGATTGATTGCTTCGAAATTTAAATAATAAAGCAAATTTTCGCGAGGTTAATCTAACATAATCGGTTTAGGTTAACAGTATCACAGGGGAAATGTTAATGACGTCATGTAGATGTCGCTTTTAGTTAACCGAACATAAACCGATCGGGAGCAGGTGACATTTGATTATGTTGTGACTTGTGACAATTGAATTAAATGTTTTGTGACTGAATTTTTACAATACGTGCAGTTTCTTCATTTATTTATTGTAATTATTATTAGAAATCAATTATGATCTGATCTATAGCAGGTATTATTGGAATATACTATGAAAACAGGAAGGAAGAAATAACAACTATGACTAAATTTTTACAATTAGGTGAAAAAGAGACATAGTTTAATATTACTAGCAAAAAGCAAACAGTTGACAGATCTAGTCCAGTTTCACTTAAACTGGCGTTTTCGCGACCAAATTTGGTTTATCACTGATTAAGTTCGAGGGAGAACAAGTTGATGTCACTGAGATTAAACAAGAGCAAGCTTTCTTACTCATAACTCACGTAGAGAAAAAGAAGAATATTAAATTTGGATATTAATCTTTGGGGGTTGATATTTTATACATGTTAGTTGAATGAAATAAAGTTTCTAAGAATAAGCATACGTTTTATTAGAAAATAAACTTATTCCTATAAAAACTTGAATAACGAAATCAAAGAAACAACGCTAAATATTATTTTAATCAAAAGGCGGTTTTAAACCTATTAACTTATAGAGGAAAAGGAACATTTGTTGATTTTTGAGATACTTGTATGTTCAGGGGGAGTTATTATATTATGTCACCCACCTACAGGGATATTTATTAACAAAGATAGAGAAAAAGTGTAAATACAAAAAGTGTAGTGTAAGAAATACCCTCTATGTTGTTTATTTTTATGAAAAGCCATTCTCTACTGATTTGAAAAATGCATAATTTGATCAAATTGACACAAAGCGTTAGAAAAATATATACATCGGGGGATAGCCGCAAATTATCTTTGGCAAAAGTCTGCTTTCGCTACTCTTATCTGTCGACTTCTTCAACACACTTAGCAACATTGCGCGTTAATTTCACGGATGGATGCAGGTTTTGTTAGGGGGGCCTGAACGTTGCCGTGTCTTGTTAGATCTACTGCGTAGCTATATTGATCTGTTGTATAAGTATCGACCAGTCCAAACATTTTTGCCTGGTGATAACGAAAGCAGACTAATTTTTATTTTTTGCAATTTATTGTGTAATATTTATGAAGAAAATAATGATAACTTAAAGTACATTATTTGGAACGATGGAAGGCCAATTTTTCCATTAAGAATGTCAACACATCTCAACATCAATTTAGTATAAATGTTTTGTGATGGTACGTTGGGAGGAGATATGTTCATCTAATAATGTCTGGAGCGCTAGAAGAACATTTGGACGGCGTCAACTTGGTTGCTAATCTACTTTCAACAAAATGCGGCTCCACCTCATCAATTTGATGACGTAGGAATGTTGCTGAAGGGATTGTTCGGAGACAAATGGATTTGTTGGCCTCCTAGATCCCCACACATAACCTCCCTCGATTTCTTTTTTTGGTATGTTAAAGTCGAAGTTTACAAGAAGAAATATGAAAGCTTGGACGAACTACAAATTAAAATATGAAGATTAATCACATCTATTGATGTCAGCTCTATTTTAAAAGCGACCAAGTAAATGTTCCCGAAAATGCATAAAACAAGATGGTAATGTATTGTCATTTGCTATGATTGTGAAATCTGGAATCCCTTTTTACTTTGAAACTTCGTAGCCAACTTTATTGTAAGACAAATATCTATACAACTTTGTTATTTTTTAGTTTAGGCCGATAGTGTATATAAACTTTTTTGTTCTGTGAACGATTTATAAATATTGTGTTGGATATTATACAGTGTGTTCCATTAAAAAATGCATTTTTCGAATTTATTCAGAAATGCTATATTGTTTTTCTGTTTTTGCTATCTTAATCAGAAGAAATAGTGCTAGTTTAAGAGACATCGTACCTCCAGTAATAATGAAATTAGCAATAGTGCCGACTTAATAGGAGGCACCTTGTATATTAATTTCTTTTTACTGATTTTAAATATACAAGGTTTGATACCTTTGTCTTTAATGACACCCAAGATATTTGAGAATAACCATGCCATAAGAAGCAATGCATTTCCATTGACTCCACTATGTAACTTTTCAATGTCTGATTTCTAAATATCTCAATTTTTTGTATACAAGATAATATTGCTTCATGAATTATGAAAAACTACTTATTCAGAAATAGGCAAGTGACTTGTGTTACCTGTCAAAATTGACATTTCTTTTATGAAATCGCCAAAAAAGATCTTATTTGTTAAAATATAAAAAGATTTTATTAAGAAAAGTTGTTTTTTACCGTTTTGTTACCTAAAGTAACATTGTTCTAACTGGTTTGGAGAAACAAAAATGTGACTTTAATTAACATGTTTAATAAAATTTTATTTTAAAGGTTGAAAAACCTTTTTAATAAGCATTCAGAACTTTTTCTGTAAGTTTCCAAAGTTTTAAAACAAAAACGACTTGAACTCTTTCAGGCTACCATGCTAAAAAGTTTTTTACAACATTGTGTTTCCCACAACAATAACCCGCATTCAATTTTTTTCTGAAATAAAATCACTTTGCCACTAAAAATCCGTTTAATTTAACATTAACACCGTTCTTAGTATTCTCCAATACCAGAAAAAGCTCTACATTATACAATCTAATAAATTCTTGAATATTACCCCAAAAACCCTTTATTTAAAACCCACGCTTACGATGACGCTACTCTTGAACCAATGCTCAAACTGCACCTCTGGCACTTTTTTAACAGTTCCAAATACTTTCGGTAACAACTTTACAGAAATTCCACCACAATTTTTGAGCAGTCTAACACGAACAACACTTTTAAACTCTAATTTGTTCATTTATGATCCTATCTCTCAAAGTTATTCTCAACACTTTCCTTTCCATTGACCTTTAGTTATTGTCCATGTTTGTGCTCCATAACTGGTAGAGAACACATGTATCATACACTTTAGTTTAGATGTTGTAGCATCTTCTTGTTTGTCAATATATGTTTTGGTTTTCCAAAAGCTGCCCATCCTCATTGTATACGTCTAATTATTCCGATGTTTTTGTTTCCTTTACCTAGTGTTTCTTTCTGACTCAAATATATATACTCTGCCACATTCTACAATTGTACACCGTCGATGGTTATATTGGTTTCAAAAGAGCCCATGATTTTTGTCTTTTTCATATTCGTTTTGAAACCAACTGTCTTTGATGTTACTTCTAGTCCGTTGAGCATTTTTCTTAGGTCTTTCTTGAGGGGCCTTGCCTTATAATATTAATAATAATAATATTCTTCTGCGACGGATTTCCCCATAAACATATAAATTAAATGAAAGAATCCTCCATTTTTATATTTACAACCTCTATAAGGTTAATCTTGTGATTATGTTTTCTAAGCTAAAAATATCCAGTCACAATTCTTACTAAGAAAACAAAAGACCAAAAATTAAATTATATGCAAACAAATGAGTTCTCTGTTGCCTGTAGCCTGCCTCTTTCTGTATATTATTATATTAAAAATATAATGATATTAAATATAATAATTAACGCGCTACTCTTTCAGCCAAAAACCAAACCTACACTAAAAACAATTATTCATTGTTTCATAAATAGGGGTTCTCTTTATCAGGTTCCAAGAGTACGTTACAAAAACAAACTTCCGTCGGCTCGTATCCACAGATCAAGATATCATCCTTTGATAGCGATCTCGATGATGGCGACGACGTTTTTTATCCAATCAGCAGATCAAGACCTGCAACGGTTTGCGTCGATAGACCTAGCGTAGATAGAAGAAGTGACGCTGAAGCTCTTGCGTTGGAAAGACCTAGAAAAAAGCTAAGCTTTAAAGAACCGGAAGTAGTCATTAAAAAACAGAAACATCATAGCTTGACAGAGAGACAAAGGAACGGCAATCTTAATAGTGATTCTAACAAACAACCCAGTCGAACTATATTAAATAATCACGCTAGTAGTGGTGATACCTTGAAAAATAGGACTGTCAGTAATAAACAGGACGAACCGCGTGGTAAACTTCAAACGAATTTTCAAAATACACTTAAGTCGTGCGAGAGAATGTTAAAAAATCCGAAATCTAATAACGGCTGTAAAACGGTGACTAACGGGGACGGTGACAAAAGTTTTACTTTAGGAAAAGGCATTCAAAGTATCGTCGGATTAGGACTAAGTGTAGTGGGGAATGGAGTACCACGGACACCAAGTTATGAGGATACTGACTTAGAGGTATGCTTTTGTTTGGATTTATAATCACAATGTCTATAATTATACAGATTGTTAGTTTTAATTTTTTTTTACTTCCTTCGGAAAAGGAAAGTATTCTAAAAAACCTCACCCTTCGAGATTTTTTCAGATCTTCACGTTTCAGGGTCCCTAGATGCCTTTCTGTTTGTCTGTTCGTGGCATAGCTAAAAAACTACTTACCCGATTGACTTCAAATTTTGGTCAAAAATTAAGGATTATATGGGGATGACCTGGTAACATTTTGGTTAAAATCCAATATGGCGAAACAAAATGGCGGCCTAGTGAAATGTAAAAAAATGCTTGTCCAATTTATAAATTTTATGCTCAGGTATTATGTTGGAATCAACTGGTAACATTTTGATGGCGGATCAAAATGGTGGCTTAATGAAAATATTTAAAAATTTACCCTGAAAAAAGTGCTTAATGGATTGATTTCAAATTGTGTGCCATATCTAATTGCGTTATAGGGATCAACTAGTACAATTGTGGTAATAATTCAAGATGGCCGGACAAAATGGCGGCCAAATGCCCAACTAGCACATTTAATCATGAGTATGTCATGGTTACCACAAGTATTTTCGTTGAAGTAACCGGAGCTTGGTGTTGGCACGTTCTATTTAGGCTGAGACTACGTAGTCATCACCAAAATGGGGAACAATTTTGGGGTAACTATTTCGTGAATAGTATGAAACTGTGACTTTGACTATTACGTAGGTAGTACGAAATTGGATAGTTACATTTCAGTAGCCAAATAGTACTAATTCACCCTCTTTGTTACTTCCCTATTTCTCTCTCTATTTAATTCGTTTTGAAAATATGTATGGTTTTTTTTAATACAAAAAAAAACCGTTATGGCGACTACAAACACTCAAATTGGGAATAAGGTGAGGAGCGTATAGGATGCGTATTGTTTCTTTAGGTAGAATACATGTGTTTCACGTAGCTATGCTAAGGACCTAAAATTAAAACGCAGGTAAAAAAATTACGCGCCTTTAAGATTCCTTAATTTTCAATAGATTTTGGTCAAATATATTGGCCAAAATGTAATTTTGGACTTTGGTTTAAATAGTTGTTATCTTAATATATCTTATTATAAAGAATGATTCTTTCTTTAACGTAATGTTTAATTTGTATGCATTTTTAATCTTTATACTTACAAAAATCACAGTCACAGCTAAATATTTATAGGGGAGATAAAAATAAACAATGGCGTTCTATTGGACTTTTACTTTTAAGTTAGCGGTACTTCTTTACTGAGAAAACTACTTAACATCAAGTGTCTACGACTGTTCCATACACTTTTATAGTTTTGGATTCTTTAAATACGCAACTCTCACTTTGGAGTCTACTAGTTATCTACAAAGTTCCCATAAATCCCATACTATATATTATTACCAAGCGGTTATGATTTGCGAACATTCCGCCGGTTCTTTCAAATTTAATGCGTTGTGCGCTTAGCGTCGTAGCATGCAGAGAGTTGCGGTACTTGAGTCACTTCTATAATTCTGTCATAACCATAACCCTTTGTTTGGATTTATTTTTCGTTTCCTTAAAATATCGCTTTAGGTTTTATTTAGGAGTGACATAACTAGGCTGTGATATTTTAAATTTTCTATGAATGACGAAAGCTACTTTTTTTTTCTAAAGGTTTAAATGGGCGCACACATATTAGCGTTAGTTTTTCTCAATATAACTAAATTAATCTATTTTAGCACATTAATATAAGAAAACTGGATCAGCTAAAAGGTTAATTAATGAAAGTATTATTAATTTCAGTCTACAAAGGAGCAACATGCCCCAGAAAAAAATTCAAAACTTTAAATTTCTCGTCTTTACATTGACAACCTCTGTCAGCATCTGTTGTAAATGTAGGGTTATGTTAATGTTTTACTTTAATAATCTATTCGAACTATCTAGTGCAAACTTACTTTTTCAATAACATTTTTAACAAATAACAATATTTGTGCAAGCGATTAATGAGAGTTGTCTGCCAAGTGAATTTAGTAACATAATAAGTACTGAAGAAGGCCTACAAAATAAAGTTTCTTTTATGCTACTTTTTGAAAGCTTCTACCTCAAATTTAGGTGCTGATGAAATAAAACATTCCCTAAGACGTGAAACAATATTACCTATTACAGGAAAATAAAACCAAAATATAATAATATGCAATATTTAATAACTTTTCTTGGAATAAACTTAAACTTAAGACATTGACGGGCATAGTCATTTACAAATGCATCACAAATACTTTATAATTACAAACACATTTCTCCATATGGCCAATGGTTCAAAACTTATTGTTTGAATCAATAATCACAAAAACTAATAAAAAATACACCAAATAACAAACCTCATAAGAAACCCACGTAGGCAAAAAATAAACAAAGCGATTTTAGCAGCAATTTGCCGAACCAACCAAAAATTGGTTACCCTATTGTCGCCACTGTCCTTATAAAGTGAGTGTAGACCGAATCTCGTACCAGCGCCCCCTAACTCGGGAATCTCAAGTACAAGAGGTAATAGTTGTATTAAATAATTACGGTAATTCTTACTTCAAAGTTGCGACAGAAGCATCACGACTGGTAATAGCCAGTTTAAAATAACATTTATACTCCGCAACGACTCATTTTACTTGATAGCAATACGTTATAGGAGTACATTTGAACGTAATGGAGGAGTCTTTGCAAGGTTTAGGAAGGTACTGATACTTAAAAGTTGTAATTTAGTAAACAGATTAGAAACAGTATCGTTAAATAATTTCTATTATGTCACGGAACAGAAATGAGAAAGCATGGTTCTTGGGATTAAACCGTGTCAAATTGAAATTACTATCCGACGTTTCACCTTCGATTGCACGAGGCTTCTTCAGGGATCTTTACTCCACGAGATCTGAACACTGAATGAGCTCGGTGAGATTCAGGCGGGTTTTTATACCCGACTTGTGCTCGCCGAACCGTGAACACTGTTGAAGACTGTGTTAAGATCGGTTTCCACGTGTGATGTAGACCGTAACCCGTATCTCTATAGAAATTGTTTATATGTCGTTTATTATAATTTATAATGGTAATAAATTATAAAATTTTAAAAGTCAAGTGTGGAATAGCAAAATAATGATAGGGATCCAATATGATGGAACAAAATGGGGCCCAAGAAAAATATTGTCAGTTCCGGGTAAAAGAAATTTACTAATTTTTTATTTTCGTTTCAGAGTCAGGCGATGCGAGTAGTTAGGACCGTAGGCCAAGCGTTCGAGGTGTGCCATAAGCTATCTATAGAAGCTCCTGAAGACAACTATGATGACGAACAAGATACAACTTTAACACAAGACTTCCTTAGTGATCGACTTAGTGATGTAGCTAGTGATAAACCTAAGAAAGGTAAGATTATTTTACTAATATCCATATAACAAAGAAATCGTATTCATATATACAATCAGCAAAAGAAAACAATATTAAACAGAATGCAGATTAAGAATAACTGAAGAAAAATAAAACTTTGCCATCCTGAATTTTAAAAAATAGATATTTTTGTTCATATGTTTATCTACGCACTTGGGATAAATTGCGTTTAGTCCATTCATTTGCTCTAGATTATGAAGTAATTTACCGCACAAGTGCAATAACGTAATATTATCGCACACTGAATGGAAACCGTTTTTGACAAGTTACGTTCACCAGTGGCATTTGCAAGATGAAGTACATGAACTGTACCATCTCATCTATAGATTCCGGCTCAATGATTGTGGAATAGTGTTCCCTTTTGTAAAAACCTTTTTATTTTCATCGTTAGGCTTTGTCGAGAAATCTGTTAGAAATGCAAATAGACAGTTAGTTTCCCAGTAAACGAGACGTAGCGTAGTATGTCAAACATAGCGACAGTTCTGTACACAGTATGTCAAGTACGGGAAAATATGTTTCAATTTTGAACTTTTTTCTCCTCTGAGCACCACGTCTTCTGAAAAGCCGTGATGATGATGCCTTTTTCTTCTTCGCACACGCTGACTTAGGCATAATTTTTCTGATTTGCTTTATTCTTTCCGTGAAATTAAAAAAACTAGAAGCAATTTCAGTAGATCGACTGCCATTCCAAGTTAAATTATCTTTTGTAGAGATTTACTGACACCATTGAATTCATCTAATAGAACAGCCCAGAATACTGTTATTACGACATTTTCTCTTTTGCTATCCGAGTCTCATCGCCGGCAACAGACTGTAAGGCTTTTTGGAAACTGTTGTCTCTTTTTGACAGTATTTTAGTCGCATCGGAACTTACACCCCATTTTGTATCGGATACTCTTTTCAGAACCAGTGTCGAGTCTTGCTTACATTTATCACTTTTCTCAAAGTGTTTAAACGTAATTGTCCAACAATGAGTTCGAAAAAAATGTATGCAGGGTATCCCACTTTCAGCACTTTTGCGGGGTCTCTCCCTTATTTTTACATATAGAAAGTTGCGGCTTTCGCGAGTGTTTGCTACTTTTTTGTGAAATTAAAGCTGGCGTTAGCAGAATTTTCATAGCCCTTTTAGTTTTTGAGATACAGGGCCGTTTTTGAAAATATTGAATTTCCAGGTAACCTCGTATCTCAGTTTTCTGATGACTTACCAAAAAGGTGACTAACAAGTTGTCTTACTCAGAGTACAATCCAGGCTCTTCCACTAGATATGTTAAACATTTTAAATTTGTATGACAGCCTTCATAGACCGTTATGATCTATTTCTTTAAGAAAATGTTCAACTTTGGCCATTGTCTCTTCACTACCCATCCATGCTAGTCCATGTGATATCACGTGAAAAACCTTTCACTGCAAACCATTAGGATCATTTTCATCCCATATTTTTAAAATCTTTGTATACTCTTCATTAGTAAGAGCAACAGCACTGGTTTTTCTTTGTGTTGCATTTCTTTGCAAATGGCGTCGTTTCCCATCAGGAGCAGCTCTTGCATTTGTAAATTCAACGTCTTAGAAAGAATCAAATTTCAACTGGAATTTAGAAAAGCACATTTTTTGGAATTGTGTTGCAGTTAAATTCCACATAATCTAAAACAATAATACATGTGTGGATCCTTGTCTCACTACTTAACAAATCTATCTAAATGTTATTTCTTTAAAATTCTTCTTCTTCATGTTAAACTCCCAGTTCTCCAAAAGTGCAGCCAGTTTTTTAACGGAAGTTTCTCCTTCAATTCTATACGGTTTTTCTTGGTAAAATTCTAAAAATTGCTTCCATACAGTTTCCTTAGATTTCTTCGTGTTCAATGGAATTCATTTATCCAACTCTCTTGTTCATGGTAGAGATTTTTTTTCAGATAAAATTTACTCAAACAAATAAGACCTTTTCAAATTCAGTGAGTGCGATGCACGTGGAAGATAGTGTGGTGATTTATTCTCTTGATATGCGTCTGGAGATCATTGTATCCCCCTCAAATATTTTATGTTGATGTTACATTGGCTTAGAAAAAAATAAAAATTGTGGTTGCTAGTTCTTTTTTCTTTGTGGCTTTTTATAGGAAGAAATGTTAGATAACGTTTTGTCACTTCTCCATTTGACGTAACATGTCTTAGCTCTCTAGTCCAGATGATCAGTATGCTATATATCTGGTGCGGAATTGACACTTATTAAAAAATATTTGATTTCTAGAATTTCATTAACAATAACTTTTAAACCATATTTCCAAATATTTCAATCATTCCCTGCACAACGTTGAGGACAAATATTATTGTTTTCCCGTGCCATCATTACATCGTTATAACCAACAGTAACCCACGGGATGATAGTAAATTTCATCACTGGTGTCAATTACCACTATTTGTAAAACTTTCATCAGATATTCTTTTTTTTTTGTAATAAAAATATGCTAAAGGGTTTCGCATTAGAAAACAATATACAAATCTTCAAATTAAAAATAAGGCCATCTCCCAAAATTCATAAAAAATTTTCTCTCTTCTCGATCTTTCTCTGTTCGCCTACATAACAGCCTTTCTCCTTCTTACTTTCTTGAAAACGGCATTTCTCAAGGCTCAGTATTGAGTACTACCCTTTTCGTCTTATTTATGAACTCGATAGATAAATATATTCCTCCTCAAATCTCCCATAGACTTTTGGCAGACGTTCTACTAATTTATCACTCCTCCCGCACTAGTGAAAGACAATTACAAATATGCTTAAATAACCTACGCACGGTCCCCCATTACAGAATATTCTTTTGCACCATTAAAATCTTCCCATATACATTTTTGTAGGATAAGAAACTGCAGCATGCCGGATAATTTCGAACTTGATACAGATAATATCCCCCTAAAAGACAACTTCAAATTCTTGTTTTTTGACTGTAAACTTAACTGGAAAGCTCACTTTGCCCACCTAAAATCCATCACTCAAAAAGACCTAAATATCCTAAAAAGTCTCTCCCATTCCTTTTGGTGCTCTTACTACAATATTTTAATGAAAATATATAAAACCATCTTACTTCTCAAACTTAGTTATGGTGACTTTATATATATGATTCTACTAGACCATCTTATAAAAAAATTCTTGGCCCAATCCAAAATACAGCACTTGACTAGCAGCGGGAATCTTCCCCATGTCACCTATTACTAGTATCCAGAGCATCACAAGCTCACCAGCATTATCATTTATTTGACTAAAATCCCTTCTAAATTATGGATATTCGATTAAATCCCGTCCTTTTTTAATTGATCATGATAAATTTATTTTTCCCCCACAGTATTGTATAAATCCAAACAACACCTATGGCGCTAACACAATACTTAGTCTTCTAATGACAGATAATAATATTGTCCTTCCAGCCACAGAACCATCCTTTTTTCACCAATTTCCTCAATGAATTGCTCCGAACCCCGATATAAATCTAGACTTACTGCATCAAAACAAAAATATAGCCCCTCATTCACAAATTCGATCACATTTTAATCATCTTTTATCTTCTTCATATTCTTCGTTTCAGCTGGTATACACTGATGGTTCTAAATCTCCCCAAGGCGTAGCATCAGCTTACTACATATCTGAAAATCAATCTCTCTCCATAAAACTAAACCCCATATCTTCCATTCTATCTGCAGAGCTAAAGCTTTAGATTATATTATAAACCCCCTCTCTTCAAAAAAATTCCTAACCATCACTCCCTAAGCTCCCTTAAAGCAATCCAAAAATTCTGGTCTAACCATCCGCTAATCGTAAAGATCACTGATCAATAATCCATAGGCTTTCAAAACAATAAAAAAATATCCTTTCTATGGATACCCAGACACGTAGGAATAAATGGGCAAGTCTGCTATTAATAATGGTTTTCCTATTTTCACACTTCTACATAGAAACGAATTTAAATTATACACCTCACATATAATTAACAAATTGGTACAAACAGATTGTAATTGTAACAAATATGTATGAAGGTTCAAACCATGCCATTAACCATAAAACACATTATTACAAGCTGTAAATCTTACGAACATATAAGGTCAAGAAATCATTTATCAGAAAATTATGAAGATAATATGAAATTTAACATCTCCAATGCTAAACGAATTCTAAACTTTCTTAAATTCTCAATTATTTTCTAAAATCTAAAAACCCATTCAATCATTAAAACACATATTTAACATAAACAAATTCTTTTGAAGCGCTAAATGGTCATAGTCACCGATGCGCTCTTTTTCTAAAACTAACAAAAAATAAAAATAAAATCTTCAAATAAAATTTTTACTCTGAGGAACATTGTATATTTTTCTCTCGGGGCGCAGGGCCCCTTGGCATTGTTCTTTATATCTAATAGATAATCCAGCCCTGTCAAAGTGATCGCTTTTAAACTCGAAGGATATCTGCATTCGGGCAACGCTCGTGCTAAATTGGTCGAGGGCTAAATACTTCCTTATTTGAAAATTTCGGCTTTCACCACTTGTTATGTAATATACAAAAGCATGCGGATAAAAAATAGTGAATTCGCAGTAGTTTGAACCTTTCTCTGTATTATTCGTTTTGGCCATTTGTCATCCATTAATACACACTAAGAGGAAATCGAATATTGCTAACAACATCATAATGTAAACTATGTTATTTCAATTTCCGCTCGAGATCCTTATCAAACAACACACTACACTGTAACATATTTGTTCAAAACGCCAAAACGACTCTATTTCAAGCAGACCGAACATTTAGATCAACGATATCCAATCACAGTCAACAAATTGGCTATGTCAAAAACAGATCGAATGCAGGACACGGCACCGACCAAAATAAATTCATCTTTCGGTTAATCGCAGAGCATGTTTACTGTTTATTCAATCGATTGGTCCGATCGAAAATGGAAAGCTAAATAGGTTTGCTCACCCGCAGCTTCTGATATAGGCAACAATATTTTATTTAGAAATGAGACTTGTTCGTCGCTCTTGATAAATTGTGGCACCGAACTGTTCCAAGACCAATATTTATTTTCGCTTTTTAGCTAAAGGCTTAAAGCGTTTGTTTGTTTAGCGAGAACGAATAAATATTAAAAGTGTTTAAAAACGGACAAATATTTAAAAAAAGATTTATTTCGTATCAATAGTTTTGCATTTAGTGCAGTAAATGAGTTTTGTATGTTGATAGATATAGAATAGAATAGAATAGTTTATATTACCATAAAAAACATTCGTAAAAAGGGTCGTCAGAAAATATAAATTGATAATACATTTACATAAACGGTATCTACATGCTCTAGAACAGTTGTCTTTTAGAAAAATAAAAACACACAACATAAAATTATATTATAAGAACAAATACAATTGGCGCAAGAACATAAGAAAATACAAAGTAAAACAACAAAAACATGATAAAAAAATTATATGGACAGGGTCTTCCATTGAGCCGACATAGCACCCGAACGGTTGGACCTAGAGCAAAATAACTTTCACATTCCTATCTTGGTTTTTGATAAACTATTTTTGACCAATAAGAAATCGTATTTTTACCGACGGGACATTTTTTACCATTTTTTCAAAAACTTTTCATTCCAGTTTGGAATAGGAGCCACAATCTATCCACTGTTAGATTTCTACGTTTTTCCATAAATTTTTCAAAAAGTCGTATACGACAATCATCAATGTTTTTTCTGTTTTTTTCCAACCACTTACTATTAGCAATATTTTTGTCCACCTTGGGTTGTTATTGTAAACACAGGATTATATTCAATTCATCCTGTAAACTATCCGCTATATCTTTAAGAAAATGTTCAACTTTGGCTATTGTCCCTTCACTACCCCTCCCTGCTAGTTCGTGTGATATCAGGTGAAAAATCTTTTGCTGCAAACCACTAGGATCATTTTCATCCCATATTTTTAAAATCTTATTATACTCTTCATTAGTAAGAGCAACAGCACTTGCTTTTCTTTTTGTTGTATCTCTTTGCAACTGGAGTCGCTTCGTATTACGAGCAGCTCTTGCAGCTGCAAATTCAATGTCTGAGAAAGGATCAAATTTCAGCTGGAATTTGGAAAATCACATTTTATGGAGTTGTTTTGCGATTGAATTCCACATAATATAAAACAATAATACATGTGTGAATCTCTGTCTCATTACTTAACAAATCTACCTAAATGTTATTTCTTTAAAACAATCAACAATATCTCACCTTTACCACAGATTCTTTTCGAGCATCCGAGTTCTTTTTCTTCATGTTAAACCCCCAGTCCTACAAAACCGCAGCCAGTTTTTTAACAGAGTTTTCTTCTTCAATTCTATATGGTTTTTCTTGGCAAAACTCTAAAAATTGCTTCCATACAGTTTCCTTAAATTTCTTTGTATTCAATGGAATTAATTTATCTAGCTCTCTTATTATTAACTTAGTATTTCCTTTTCCAAAACGCGACATTTTTCTCAAAAGCAAAATAGAATAAAACCTACGCCACACTATTGATACTTGTATGTGAACATCAAAACGCCGAAGACCGCCATCTTAAATCGGTGTGCATCACGTGCAACAGCAGCCCCACCTTCTTAATTCTTGTATTTTTTCAAATAATTTTAATAAGCATAAAATTTTGCTACCGAATCTCCCTCGAAATTCATTTACAATTCCGGACATTTTTTCGAGGCACCAATTTTCTTTCAAGCTCTAGTTAGATTATAAGTGAGTATCCCAAGTTTCTGACATAAGTTCAGTTTCATTAACTGTCACAATGGTACTTCATTTCTATGTTTTTCAAGGACCACTCGATTTTTGGTCAAAAATTTTGTCTCATAACTTTTGAATAAAGAGAGTTAGAAACTGAAACAAATAAGAATTTTCAAATTCAGTGCGTGGAACATAGTGTGTGAGGTGATTTATTCTATTGCTATACGTCTGAGACCATTGTAACCCCCTCAAAATTTTTATTTCATTGTTACATTTGCTTAAAAAATATAAAATTATGGTGGCTAGTTCTTCCTCTTTGTGGCATTTTATGGGAGGAAATGTAAAAAAAGGTTCTGCCACCTATCCATTTGAAGTAACACATCTCATCTCTATAGTCCAGCTGATCAGTATGTTATATATCTGGAGTGATATAGACACTTATTAAAAAAAATTGGTTTCTAGAATTTCATTAACAATAACTTTTAAACCATAATCATTCCCCGCAAAACGTTGAGGACAAATATGATTGTTTTCCCGTGCCATCATTACTATATTTGGTATCCGAACTAAGGGAGGGGTAAAATATCCAAATAGTTGCCATTATGTTAAGAACCAAGAATTTCATTATAACCATGAAACGGTAACCCACGGGATGATAGAAATTTCATCACTAATGCCAATTACCACTATTTGTAAAACTTTCATCAGATATTCTCTTTTTTGTAATAAAAATGGGCTAAAGGGTTGCGCATTAGAAAACAATATACAAATCTTCAAATTAAAAAATAAGGCTATCTCCCAAAATTTATAAAAAATTTCCTCTCTTCTCGATCTTTCTCTGTTCGCCTACATAACACCCTTTCTCCCTCTTACTCTCTTGAAAACGGCATTCCTCAAGGCTCAGTATTGAGTACTACCCTTTTCCTCTTATCTATGAACTCGATAGATAAATATATTCCTCCTAAAATCTCCTAAAGACTTTTGGCAGACGATCTACTAATTTATCACTGCTCCCGCACTAGTGAAAGACAATTACAAATATGCTTAAATAACCTAGGCACATGGTCCTCCATTACTGGTTATTCTTTTGCACCATTACAATCTACCCTTATACATTTTTGTAGGATACGAAACTGCAGCATGCTGAATAATCTCGAACTTAATACAGATAATATCCCCCTAAAAGACAACTTTAAATTCTTGTTTTTGGACTGTAAACTTAACTGGCAAGCTCACTTTGCCCACCTAAAATCCATCACTCCAAAAGGCCTAAATATCCTAAAAACTCTCTCCCATTCCTTTTGGTGCTCTTACTACATTTTAATGAAAATATATAAAACCATCCTACTTCTCAAACTTAGTTATGGTGTCTTAATATATAATCCTGCTAGACCATCTTATAAAAAAATTCTTGACCCAATCCAAAATACAGCACTTAGACTAGCAGCGGGAATCTTCCCCACTTCACCCATTAGTAGTATCCAGAGCATCACAAACTCACCATCAAATCCCGTCCTTTTTTAATTGATCGTGATATATTTATTTTTCCTCCACAGTATTTTATAAATCCAAACAACACCTATGGCGCTAACACAATACTTAGTCTTCTAATGACAAATAATAATATTGTCCTTCCAGCCACAGAACCATCCTTTTTTCACCAATTTCTTCAATGAATTGCTCCAAACCCAGATATAAATCTAGACTTACTGCATCAAAAAAAATATAGCCCCTTATTCACAAATTCGATCACATTTTAATCATCTCTTATCTTTTTTATATTCTTCCTTTCAGCTGGTATACACTGATGGTTCTAAATCTCCTCAAGGCGTAGGATCAGCTTACTACATATCTGAAAATCAATCTCTCTCCATAAAACTAAACCCCATATCTTCCATTCTATCTGCAGAGCTAGTGACAATCTACAAAGCTTTAGATTATAATATAAACCACCTCTCTTCAAAAAAGTTCTTCGCTGACTCCCTAAGCTCCTTTAAAGCAATCCAAAAATTCTGGTCTAACCAGCCACTAATCGTAAACATCACTGATCTATTATCCATAGGCTTTCAAAACAATAAAAAAAATATCTTTTCTATGGATACCCAGCCACGTAGGAATAAATGGCAACGATCGAGTCGATCAAATGGCAAGTCTGCTATTAATAATGGTTTTCCTATTTTCACCCTTCTACATATAAACGAATTTAAATTATCCACCTCAGATATAATTGGCAAATTGATACAAACAGATTGGGATATGTATGAAGGTTCAAAAAACTACACGAGCTCAAACCTTCATTTTTTCCTCCATTCCATTTTGAAAACTGAAATAGAAAGAAAACATTATATGGAAAAGATTATCCATAGGCCATACAAAACTCAGTCCAGGGGCGTGCGGTGAAATTTTAAGAAAGGGAAGTAATTTTTAGAAACTTACCTATTGGTAATATAATTCGATTTTTGATAATTTTTTGCAAATTCGTCAATGACGTCGATGCTCCGACATATTTTGAAGAAGTTTATTTTCAATAGACAACAGCGATGTATTGTCAATACAAATTTACACAGTTTCGACACTTCGGTGTAGGCATCTTCCAGCTCCTTGTCTTTTAAAAATTGCATTAGTTCCTTAGCGTTATTTGTTGCGCTAATGTCATCAGTTTCGTAAATCACTTTTAGTTCAGATCGCAATAACACTCGGTCGAAGAACTGGCCTTAATGAAGAAGAAGAGATTTAAACGCATCTTCTGGAAAAGTTTTTCCTTTAAATGCATCAAAATTGCAGAGCTCGAGGAATTTAAAATCATTTAAACCGTTAAATCTATAGTTTATTTGTTGCTGAATTTGATCGATTATTTCATAAAAGAGGCGTCTGTATGATGTTTGAACATCTCACATTTTGTCTGTTCGAAGACGCTTGGCTTGTGTCTCTACATTTAACGTCATCATTTTCTCCCAAAATAGGTCAAAGTCATCTCTTTTTTGGCTTAACATGGACTTAAAATCATCCACTTTTTTTAGGCAAAAAGCAATATTATTTGTTTTGATTTGTAATATTTTAAAAACATTGTTCGAGAATGGAAATATTTCTGAAAATATGTTCAACCAATAATTAAAATTAAAATCTCGTTTCAAACAGCCCAAAAACCCCCTCGAACTATTTATTGCTTCTGAGTCCCACATTTCAAAATTTTCTGTTATATTCTCAAATAGTTCAATCAGTGATTCACGATTTTCAGATACTGTTAAGTCTTCCATTATAGTTCCACCTAGTAGGAGCTACTTTGGGCAATCGCAAACGAAAAATACTTTACACTCTTTAATGTAATTGATGGACTGGGATAAAACTAAATTTAATTTATGAGCAAAAAAATGGACAAACACAGCACTTGGGAAAGTTTCTGGAACTTTAGCTTGCAGACCCCCTAATTGTCCTGCCATCACTGCAGCTCCATCATAGCTTTGAGCAACTAATTTTACTCTCCATTAATTTCTTTAGCAACGTTATAAACTACGGTATATAATGCATCTGCTGTACGATTTTCGGACACATTCTTAAAACCTAAAAATCGCTCTTCCGTCTGTTTTAACATAGCGTATTACTATAGATAATTGGCTAGAATTAGTGATATCAGTTGTTTGGTCCAAAACCATAGCAATAAACCGCGCCTCGCCAATCTTCTGCTTAATTCTTTTTAGAATAATAGTTGCAACAGCGGAAATTAAATCATGCTGGATTCGATTCGACGTTCCGCGAAAAACGCTAGACTGCTCTAAATGATTTTTTAAGCGACCATCATATTTAACTATTGAACTAAGTAAATCTTGAAAATTTCCTCTATTTGAAGAAACCCTTGTTTCGTCATGACCTCTAAATCCCAATTCGTTCTGTCCGAGAAAACAAACAACATCGATAAGTGTTGTTAATATTTGCCTGTTTTTATCGACTAGTTCATTGTGTTGGCGGTGACTAATTTCCAACTGTTTATTAAGGGCGTATTCAATTCTGGTTTTGCCGAAGACTTTTTCTTTTATGACGGCCTGCAAATGCGCCTTGGACATAATATGTCTTTTTACAGCTTTATGGAAATTGTTTAAATCGGAAAACCAGTTTTATTCCAGAGACCTTTTTCATTTTCAAAAAGTAAACATGCCCAACAAAATAATTTAATTATATTTTTACACCCTGTTAGCCATTTAAATTGTTCGTATTGTTTTTCCGGATAAAAATGTCTAATACAGTTTTTCATTTTTGTGGTTAAATTTTTCATAAGCGGTTTTGCCCTTCCTTTGGAAATTATTTGAAGCTTATCAGCGAAGTTTAATGTTGAAAATCCCTTTATTATTAAGACACACACCACACATTGACACACACTCTTCTTACTAAATTCTCCAACATTTTCAACGTTATTACCGACAGCCGAAGTTGACGGTATTTGCATATCCACGTCCGAAATATTGTCTTCTATATCGCACCTTGCATGACGCGACGTACGTATCACACAACACACGGATAGCCGTTCAAACAAGGAACCTACTCCAACGATAGCTTCCGCCTCTACTTAAAGCAGACGACTGAAATGCAAAAATTGCAAAGAGCCGGTGGAAAGGTCAATAACCTCTGGCTCGGTTCACAGGAAATCAAGCATACAGGACTTGGCTGCAGAAAAGCTAGCGGCCCGCATAGGTTCTATTCGATTTCTATTGTGGCTCGGTCGGAGTCAAGGCCGCATTTATTATGGGCTTCATAATTAAGATAATATTTTAGCATTTTTAATATAAACTAAATTAATGGTTTTCTATTTCAAAAATTACATTCAATCATTAAAACACATATTTAACATGAAACAAATTCTCTTGGTGAGGAACATTGTATATTTTTTTCTCGAGGCGCAGGCCCCCTTGGCTTTTTTCTATACTATCTAATAGATGATCCAGCCCTGTCAAAGTGATCTCTTTTAAACTCGAAGGATATCTGCATTCGGGCAACGCTCGTGGCATTGGTAAATTGGTCGAGGGCTAAATACTTCCTTATTTGAAAATTTCGGCTTTTAACACTTGTTATGTAATATACAAAAGCATACGGATAAAATGAAAACTCGATAAGAGGTTTAGTAAATTTGCAGTGGTCTGAACCTTTCTCTGTATTATTTGTTTTGGCCATTTGTCATCCATCAATACACACTAAGAGGAAATCGAATATTGCTAACAATATCATAATGTAAACTATGTTATTTCAATTTCCGCTCGAGATCCTTATCAAACAACATACTACACTGCAACATATTTGTTCAAAACGCCAAGCAGACCTATTTCAAGCAGACCGAACATTTAGATCAACGATATCCAATCACAGTCAACAAATTGGCTATGTCAAAAACAGATCGAATGCAGGACACGGCACCGACCAAAATAAATTCATCTTTCGGTTAATCGCAGCATGTTTACTGTTTATTCAATCGATTGGTCCGATCGAAAATGGAAAGCTAAATAGGTTTGCTCACCCGCAGCTTCTGATAGAGGCAACGATATTTTATTTAGAAATGAGACTGGTTTGTCGCTCTTGATAAATTGTGCCACCGAATTGTTCCAAGACCAATATTTATTTTCGCTTTTTAGCTAAAGGCTTAAAGTGTTTGTTTAGCGAGAACGAATAAATATCAAATATGTTTAAAAACGGACAAATATTTAAAAAAATATTTATTTCGTATCAATAGTTTTGCATTTAGAACAATAAATGAGTTTTGTATGTTGATAGATATAGAATAGAATAGAAGGGATTATATTACCAGAAAACACATTCGAAGAAAGGGTCGTCAAAAAGTATAAATCTAAATATAAATTCATAATACACGTACCTGGTGACAAGTTATTAAGTAACACCCCTTACCTTTTTTACTATTTATCGCACATAAGAAACAAAAATACTACCTTATAGAAAGTTTCTCGTAGATTTCGAATCAGCACTCCGTTTTTTTTAAAAAATTAAAATATCTCAATTCTCCCTACGCTTTCCAAGATTCTCGAAAATATTATGGAATCTCAAATGTCCGTTTTTTTGGAATCTAATCACATTCTTCCCAGTAAACAATCTGGGTTTCGAACAGGTCACGGTTGTCCCAGTGCCTCTCGGTTGTCAACGACGATATTTTTCGGGCTATGGTAAAAACGAAGCTTGTGTTCTGGTCTTACTTGATTTTACCAAAGCGTTTGATATGGTAAATCACGAAATTTTGGTCTCAAGTTTGCGGTACGTGGGTTTCGGTAGGAATGCTACAAGTCTTGTTTTATCTTTTTTGTCCGATCGAATGCAGCAAGTTGTTCTTAATGAAAATACCTCCGAATCTTTGAACATTACAATAGGCGTTCCCCAAATAAATATATTACGTCCTCATATATAGTATTTACTACACTTCACAATTTGAAAAAGCTTTAAGTTATATTTTCGTTTTAAATCCTCTGATATTGATATTGCCAATAGTCGCATATATTTCGATTTAGAGAAACTATTGAATGACAGTAAAAAACACCTTTTAAACATAAATCCTATGAAATCAGTTGCCATTCTTTTTTGAAGTGACAATGTCAGAAATAACTTATTACAAAATCTTCATATTACTCTCGAAAGCAAATCTATAAAGTTTAAAAATTCTGCGAAAAATTTAGGCCTTATTTTGGATAAGAAATTAAGATTTACCGAACCCGTCATATCGAAATTAGGAGTTAGATATTCTGCTTTGAAAATGTATGCTGACGGAATTATACCAAGTCAGTACAAAAAAAAAGGAAGAAAGAAAAGGTGTGTTAAAAAATGATCTAACGATGCTACATGTTTTCAAAATGACCGATTTCTGCAGGGGCATGCAGTTCGTGGAAGCAAGGGAAGCAGTGCTTCCCCAAAAAAAAATTACAAAACATCTTCTAAAATGTAATTTTTGAAATAAAAAACCATTAATTTAGTTTATATTAAAAATGCTAAAATATTATCTTAATTATTAAGCCCATAATAAATGCGGCCTTGACTCCGACCCATCCACAATAGAAAATGGTATAGAACCTATGCGGGCCGCTAGCTTCTCTGCAGCCAAGTCCTGTATGCTTGATTTCATGTGAATCGAGCCAGAGGTTATTGAAATTTCCACCGGCTGTTTGCAATTTTTGCATTTCAGTTGCGTGCTTTAAGTGGAGGCGGAAGCTATCGTTGGAGTAGGTTCTTTGTTTGAACGGCTATTCGTGTGTTGTGCGATACGTAAGTCGCGTTGTGCATGGTGCGATATGGAAGACAATAATATGGACGTGGATATGCAAATACCGTCAAAGTCGGCTGCAGGTAATAACGTTGAAAATGTTGGAGAATTTAGTAATAAGAGTGTGTGTGAATGTGTAGTGAGTGTCTTAATAATAAAGGGATTTTCAACATTAAACTTCGCTGATAAGCTTCAAATAATTTCCAAAGGAAGGGCAAAACCGCCTATGAAAAATTTAACCACAAAAATGAAAAACTGTATTAGACATTTTTATCCAGAAAAAAAATACAACAATTTAAATGGCTAACAGGGTGTGAAAATATAAGTAAATGATTTTGATGGCCATATTTACTTTTTGAAAATGAAAAAGGTCTCTGGAATAAAACTAGTTTTTCCGATTTAAACAATTTTCATAAAGCTGTAAAAAGACACATTATGTCCAAAGCGCATTTGAAATCACATTAAAGAGTGTAAAGTATTTTTCGTTACTTTAAGTGGCAGGGCTGCTTTTTTTTCCAAGTCAACACAACAGACACAAGCTTTGGACTCCCTTGTCCACAAACGATTGCCCAAAGTAGCTCCTACTAGCTGGAACTATAATGGAAGACTTGTGTTAAGAGTATCTGAAAATCACTTATTGAACTATTTGAGAATATAATAGAAAAAAATGAAACGTGCGACTCAGAAGCAATAAATAGTTCGAGGGGGTTTTTGGACCGTTTGAAACGAGATTTTAATTTTAATTATTTGTTGAACATATTTTCAGAAATATTTCCATTCTCGGACAATGGTTTTAATATATTACAAACTTAGACAAATGATACTGCTTTTTGCCTAAAAAAAGTGAATGTTTTTAAGTCCATGTTAAGCCAAAAAAGATGATTTTGACCTATTTTGGGAGAAAACGATGACGTTAAATGTAGAGCCACAAGCCAAGCGTCTTCAAACAGACAAGGGGGGAGATGTTTAAACATCATACAGACGCCTCTTTTATGAAACAATCGATCAAATTCAGCAACAAATAAACTATAGATTTAACGGTTTAAATGATTTTAAATTCCTCGAGCTCTGCAATTTTGATGCATTTAAAGGAAAACTTTTCCAGAAGATGCGTTTAAATCTCTTCTTCATTATCATTATCAAGTTCATCAGTAGAACGCAATTTTTCAACACTTAAAGGTATAAAAAATTTCGTGAGGAATTCAATGGGGCAGGAAAAACTTTCGCATACATCGCTGTTGTCCATTGAAAATAAACTTCTTCAAAATATGTCGAAGCATCGACGTTTTTATGATGACGTCATTGACGAATTTGCAAAAAATAATCGAAGAATCGAATTAAATTACAAATAGCTAAGTTTCTAAAAATTGCTTCCCTTTCTTAAAATTTCACCGCACGCCCCTGGATTTCTGGATGTTCCTGTGAATATCTGTAATAAGTACTAATTGAGCCAAATGCGGTGTAAATATTGTTGGGGTGAGGCCTGTTACTGATATGACGAGAGGAACAATAATGTCTCTTTCCTGTTTCCACAGTTTTTTTATATCCATTGCCAAGTCGGTGTATTTGGCGATCTTTTCACTGTATTTCGTTTGGATGTTCTCATCGTTGGGGACGATATTATGGACCGTTGGGGGAACAGTATTTATGGACCCCTTATTGTTATTATTATTATTATTATTATTATTGTGTCCACCTTTCTCTCCTCTCCCTTTCTTTTATTATCTTTTCTTCTCTTTTTTTTTCAATTGATTATATCTGATATTACTGTGTCTTCTATCTTATTTTGTTAACTTGATTTTTTTAAGTGTAGCAATCAATCTCTTACTGTTTAGATTTACGTTGGCTATAACAGCAACTAATGTGAGCAGAGCGTTTTGACCAAAGAAGAGGATTTTCGCGCGAAAGCCTGCGTATGGTTTTAAAGCAATATAAATTCAATCCATACAAATTTCACAAAGTCCAAAAACTCTCTGAGCAGCATAAAGATCAGAGGCTTCAATTTTGTAATTTCATACTAAACAGACTTTCAAACTATGGACTGATGAATCCAGCTTTTCCACAAGTGGTTTACCTAACCAGCAAAATTTTTGGCACTGGCCACAAGAGAAGTTAAGTGTCAAGGAAGGGTAACAGTAAATGTGTGGTGTGGAATACTTGATGATAGAATTGTGGGATGATATTTTTTTGACCGCAATCTGACCGGGAAGTATATCATCAATTCTTAAATATCTTTGTTGCGAATCAGTAGAAGATCTACCGGAGAGAAACCGTCATAGAATAGTTTTTCAGCACGAAGGCGCTGCTTTTCACGCAACCTTACAAATGCGAAATTATTTACACGCCAATTATAATAAATGGATCGGGTGGTACGGATCAATTTCTTGGCCGGCAAATAGCCCCGACTTAACGCCCATGGATAATTTTTTATGGGGGTATCTTAAAAACCAAATATAACAACATAACTTGGCTAATTCCAAAAACAGAAAACTTTTTATAAGACAAGAACTGGAAATTCTAAATGGAAGGAACAAACATTTTATAGAAAATTAAATTAACCGTCACTTGCCAACTATTTATATCAAGAATGCATACATAACCAGGGCGGAAATGTTCATAGCGATTAATTTAAGTTTTGAGTTCACTTTTTTACTTAATTTTGTGAATAAAAAATATTTTCGTTGATTATTTCTTTGTTTTTTTGCTATATCTGTAAGTAATAAAAAACCGATTACTTTTAGCTTTAAATGCGTATGTATATTTCAAAAACTTTTGAAAATAATGGTATCAAATGAGGTATTTTTGAAAAGCTCTTTTAATGATCTTTTCAACGCTAATAAAAAAAATATTGAAAATTTCATAACGGAGGAAATAAAATTTACCGATTTTTTAAAAAGCATTCGGTACTGAATAAACATGGACCGATTGAATTTTACTATCAGTGACGTTGTATTCACTAAAAATAGTACCCAAATTTTCAAAATTACGCAGGTATAAGTAAATTAATATCCTCATCCTGAAAAACGTAATGATATACGCAATAATTCGCGAATCAATTGAGGTAAGTCAATATTTTCGGCGCCTGATAACCCTAAACATTTCGACGGAACTGAGCGCTTTATGCCGATTATTTTCGTGTAAACTATTACAAATAAATTCTGATGAAACTCCAATTTTTTCACGGGTTTTACGATTATTCCGTCTGCTGCGAATAACTATTAAAACGCTATAAATGTAACACAGAAACAATAAACTTCCTATTTTCCAGAGATTTTACTACCCTGGAACGGCGATTCGAAGTGGATAATTATAATTTAACGGTTTCACCTACATTTCGGCTATTGTTTGACGTTCATTTATTAAATCGCCGCCGTTTTGTTAGTTGGAGTGTCGTTGTGTGATATAAAATTTGCACGATTAGATCTGTTCGTGGAAGGGGACTGTGGAAATACAAATCTCCTAGCTAAAAGCCTAGCGAATTCAATATATTAACCAATAACCATACCGAGTACCGAACGTAGGATAAAACTATTGAAGGTGGACGATCAAGAGCTATGAGATCGATTTATTATATATATATATATATATATATATATATATATATATATATATATATATATATATATATATATATATATATATATATATATATATGTTGATTTTTAGTCCTTCACGGATGGAAAAATACAATGTGTTTTCATTCCGGGTGTACATCCGTTCACTACTGTCGTTCTGAAAACTAACAGGCGAATAACAGCGAGAGTGGAAGAATATAAACTCAGCATCAGAAATAAACAAACAACCACAGCTTTATTCCTACATCATCAGGAAACCGGCCATAAAATAAATTTCGATGGGTGTAGGGAGATTGCCAATATAGAACAATATAAAACCAGAATAATCCGAGAAACCATAGAAATTGAAAAACAAGGTGATTTGAATAAGAGGGACGAATCATCAAAACTACCAACAGTATGGAAGACAATAATCGACAAATCTAAAATCGCAAAAACTCAAGCGCAATTAGCACAACAACAACATCACCATCCGGAAAACATAAATAGCGACCAACGCCTGCGCAGATATATCCTTCGGCCCCAACTGGGGGTATAAAAGGAAGCGTCGCAGTCACCAACACCTCAGTCTCTATTCGGATGCGAGAAAATGCCAAATGTGGTTTTGGCGAAACATCTGCAAAACTTTTCAGAACGACAGGAGTGAACGGATGTACACCCTGAATGAAAACACATATATTATTTATATATATATATATATATATATATATATATATATATATATATATATGTATATATATATATATATATATATATATATATATATATATATATATATATATATATATATATATATATATATATATATATATATATATATATATATATATATATATATATATATCAAATTACATATTTTGAGTGAAAGAATATAAAACGAAATACATTGCTTAGACACAAACATACTCAGAAACTTTTTTTTATATATATTGAAAAACAAATTTTTTGGGATGAGGGGGAAGGAAGGAATAAAACTTAATTATTTCATATCCTTGTTTTTTTTTAATTCAAACGTTTCGGCTATTTTTTAGCCCTTATTGTGATATAAAATTGGCCCATTTTTAGCTGTTCATGGAAGTGGACTGTAGAAATACAAATCTCCCAGCTAAAAGCCTAGCGGAATCAATATATTAACCAATAATGTAATAATATATATAAATATATATATATATATATATATATATTATATATATATATATATATATATATATATATATATATATATATATATATATATATATATATATATATATATATATATATATATATATATATATATATATATATATATATATATATATATATATATATATATATATATATATATATATATATATATATATATATATATATATATATATATATATATATATATATATATATATATATATATATATATATATATATATATATATATATATATATATATGTACAGGGTGTTCCAGCGAGGACTGAACGGGGACCTATTTTCGACCTTCCTTGTATTTTGGAAAAATTCAAAATAGCCAATCGATGTATTTTTTCTTGTAGAATCCAAAAATGTGATCGAAAAAATATTTGAACCAGAAACAAAAGAGTTACCCTATGCATCAGGTGTTTTTTAAATGGAATGTATCGTTTTTTATACGATTTTTGAAAAGAGTGATTTTTTTTATGTCCGTTCTGATTAAAAGATTTGATTTTGCGATAGCTGTTTATATTACATTTTAATGTTTTACAAACTAAAATTTTAGCTTCACCTGTTTAAAATATACGATAGGTTGGTATAGGTGAACAAGGTAAAATGACGTTTGAATGCTTTGTCAATAAAAATTGACATTATTTTAATTATGGTCGAAGTCTTCACCTAAAAAATATATATTTGACTCTGATCGAAATGAAATACTCTTTGGACGAGAGACTACAGATTGTTATGCTATTTTACAAGTGCCAAGAAAATGCAAGAGAAGCAAGAAGAAGATTTATTGCAAATTTTCATAGAAATATATTCATCAATACAATTCTAAGGATAAAAAACCTATTTGAGGAAAATAAAACTTTACATGATAGAAAAAGAAATATACAAAGAAGAAGAAATCGAGACCAGGCCATTATAAATTATTTTCAAGTTAATCCAACCAAATCTATTTCGGATGCAGTTCGGGAAGTTCAGTATGGTGGCGGTGTAAGGCGCAGAAGAGTTACCCGAGGGACTGTTCACAGGAATTCATAAATTTAGGCCTTTTCGTATCCTTCCACTTCAGCACCTAACACCGGCACAAAAAGAACTTCGCTTCCAATTTGTTTCTCAAATGGTAATTCGGCAAGAAAACGAAGACCCTGATTTATTCAAAAATATTGTGTGGACCGACGAAGCTACTTTCACAACATCGGGAGTATTCAACAGACATAATAGTCACCACTGGGCCGTTGAAAATCCAAAAAAGTTCCAGACTATTAAATTTCAAGGGAGGAATTCTATTCATGTTTGGTGCGGGATAAAAAACAATAAAATTTCGGGACCAATATTTTTTAACGGGACTTTAAATGGGCACAGATATTATGAGTTTTTGAAAATTTTTTGGAAGACTTACCATTGGCAGAATATCAGAATTTAATTTGGCAACATGATGGGGCGCCTCCTCATGCCGTGCATGATGTGGTTCAATTTTTAAATCGGCGCCATAACGAATGGATAGGGCGAAATGGAACATATGCTTGGCCGCCCAATAGCCCCGACCTCTCAGTTTTGGATACATTTCTTTGGGGCCATTTGAAGAACGTCGTATACAGACAACGAAACGAAAATATTCAAGAGATCATGGGAAAAATTGTCGATGAAATAAACCGCCTTAACAAGGAAAATCATATTGTAACAGCAAGTTTAGAAAGGCTACAAAGGGGTTATCGATGTTGTTTCGAGAAAAACGGCGGTCACATTGAAAACTTATGTTATTAGTAGTTTTATTTTATTATTTAATAATTATTTTTTATTGAATTTCTTTTTCTATCATGTAAAGTTTTATTATCCTCAAATAGGTTTTTTATCCTTAGAATTGTATTGATGGATATATTTCTATGAAAATTTGCAATAAATTTTCTTCTTGCTTCTCTTGCATTTTCTTGGCACTTGTAAAATAGCATAACAATCTGTAGTCTCTCGTCCAAAGAGTATTTCATTTCGATCAGAGTCAAATATATATTTTTTAGGTGAAGACTTCGACAATAATTAAAATAATGTCAATTTTTATTGACAAAGCATTCAAACGTCATTTTATCACCTATACCAACCTATCGTATATTTTAAACAGGTGAAGCTAAAATTTTAGTTTGTAAAACATTAAAATGTAATATAAACAGCTATCGCAAAATCAAATCTTTTAATCAGAACGGACATAAAAAAAATCACTCTTTTCAAAAATCGTATAAAAATCTCTTTTGTTTCTGGTTTAAATATTTTTTCGATGACATTTTTGGAATCTACAAGAAAAAATACATCGATTGGCTATTTTGAATTTTTCCAAAATACTAGGAAGGTCGAAAATAGGTCCCTGTTCAGTCCTCGCTGGAACACCCTGTATATATATTTATACATATATATATATATATATATATATATATATATATATATATATATATATAAATCGATTTTATATTATTATTATATTATGGGTTAATATATTGATTCCGCTAGGCTTCTAGCTGGGAGATTTGTATTTCCACAGTCCACTTCCACGAACAGCTCAAATTGTGCCAATTTTATATCACAATAAGGGCTAAAAAATAGCCGAAACGTTTGAATTAAAAAAAAACACGAAAAAAAAACAAGGATATGAAATAATTAAGTTTTATTCCTTCCTTCCCCCTCATCCCAAAAAATTTGTTTTTCAAAAAAATATATATAAAAAAAAGTTTCTGAGTATGTTTGTGTCTAAGCGATGTATTTCGTTTTATATTCTTTTACTCAAAATGTGTAATTTGACGTAAAATGACTTCTGCCTTAGTGTACACAAGACCATTGATAGAGGCTAAAAAATAACCGAAACGTTGTAATTTAAAAAAATCACGAAAAAAAAAATAAGGATACGAAAAATTTTTTGTTTTATTCCCTGTATGAACATCACCCTAAGAAATTTGTTTTTCGAAAAAAAAATGTATAATATGTATAAATATATATATATATATATATATATATATATATATATATATATATATATATATATATATATATATATATATATATATATATATATATATATATATATATATATATATATATATATATATATATATATATATATATATATATATATACATTAACACTGGAGCAAAAGAAAAAAATCTTTTTTTTTTATATATAATTTAGAAGTCTAGTATATTTACTAACATGGATTCATTCACCACATTTCATCACACGAATTCAAGTTTTTCTTTTGATCAAAATTATAGAAAAACTAAATTTAATATTAACAATTTCTCAACAGTATTTAAAAGATAAATAATATAGGATTTTGACAAAGTAATTATTTCTGTTAATTATCAAAAAATAAACATTTTTATTTTTCGCGGCGAAAAACAATTGGCTTTTATTCCAAATCCTAGTCTTGTTTATCAATTAAATTACACTATCTTTGAAGATTTATAATCCTGATTATTGCGGGGATGTGAAAAAGTTATTTTAATCCCAAAAAAATAAATATAAATATTTTTTTATGGTGCAAAATTTACTGATTTTTAGTTTTCTTCTACAGTTTGTAACATTTCAGTTTTTTGATATTTAATAAATATAAAAACTTCCCACATGCATTATTTATCTTTAAGATACCGTTAAAAAGTTGTCTTTAATAAACTTAGTTTTTTTATGATTTGGGTTAAAAGAACACCTTAAATTAGCAAAAATTTTAATCCGACCGATGCTCTTAATGTAAATGCACAAGAAAACTAAATTAAACAAAAAACAAATAAGAGTCAAAATGCGCCATAAATTTACCTTTGGCGCTTTTTGGAGCTTGTGGTTTTCGTATCATCCAGGTATTTCTAAAAGACCCTTTACTGAATATCTATGTTTCGTCAAGGAAGACTGGAGTAAAACCGTTTTCTAGTGAATTCGTATTTTTTTGTGTACTCCCTCAAAAATTTAATTCTTTTATTAAAAACATCTGGTAAATCCACGAGATACTTGCGGTTGTTACTTCTCTTCCATCGAAAGCCAATTTCTCTTACCCATTTTCTTAGAAAACTAATAGAATAGTTGAAATGATCGGACATATTATGGCGTAGTCTTCATTAACTTACCAATACATGCGAACGGCAGCCAGTCATCTTTTCGGAGAGCTGAAGGTTGTAGGTTCTCGGGTACACCTTTCGAAAATTGGGCGCCACCTAATTGACTGTGACTCAATTAGGAAGAAATCTATATTGATATTTAAATGCAGACAAAATAAAGATTTGGAGGGCTTTTCAATAAAACACTATATAAAGTGCAGACTATCAAATTTTAATGATCACCTTGTTTTTTTGTTCCTTTTTTTTAAGAGTTGTTTTATAAAATAATTTTGAAACATGAAGTTTCGTTTATGTTTTACAATTTAAGTGATGTTAAGAAATAAAAATAAATACATCAAGCAAGTACTATATACAAATATAAAATGAGTATATCAAAGATGTGAAATATGTTAGAATGTTATTACCATTATATCATCAACCTGTGAACATCCGGCGAAAAGTCATGACACAAATATCTAAATACGAAAATTAAATTAAATAGCGCACAGGGAATCAAAAATTCATGAATTTTCTTTTTACCACACTGCCGCAAGGAAAAAGTTATAAAAATATAAAGTATTTCGCCAAGGCTGTTTTACAAAAAATAAGTTACTTACTTCCTTTCTGCTACCTTATATAAAATTTATAAATATAAAAATTAGGAATTAATTCCTCGTACTCTTACAGGAAGGAACTCCAAAACCATTGTAGAACTCTTGGTTTATGTACCCCAAAAATTACAACATAAACTTGTAACTATATCCCAAAACCATATCTTGAATTCTTAACCTGAAACCCTACAAAGGATTGTTTGTCTTAAAATAAAATCGACACGGAATGTGCAAAAACAAGTTATTTACAACAAAACTATTCAAAGACATTGCCTTACCTCTAGTCATCTAGAGGGCTCCTTCGACGTGAACGGTCACCAACATAGGAAATTTCCAGACATCTAGAAAAGCTTCTCGAGGACCGACAGCCAAAACAAAATTCAGGACGCCATTCTGTTTATAAAAGATAATTGCGAATTAGCTCACAGCAGGAAACTAATTTGAAAATCGACTTACCACGTGGTTGATCAAATGTGGAACCAAACAAAATGGTACCAAAATTTAGGGCCAGATGATGTCCATAAATAGACCTTAGGCTTTCAACGGCACTGCACTTTAAAGAGAAATTACTTAGGACATATTTTTGCTACTTAAAAAAAGATTGGTCCATTAAGGCACTTTTATGAAGCCGGACACATGTTGCATCTTTAAGAAGAGCCAATAGAAAAGGGCGAGAAAATCAGCTTCAGAAAATTCGAAGAAGTTTGACATTCCCTTCCATCATTCTTTCTCACTTCAGACATATGCCAACCTAATGCCATGAAATAAAATAATAATAACAGTGGAGTCCACTGCCGGCCCCACTAGTATAAGGGAGTAAGAACCCGATAATATTCTGTGTCCTCCGAATAGAGCTGGCGAATTGCTCCTGAGCAGAACCAAAATTATAACTTAAATGAAAAATTAGACACTGTCAAAGCTGGCTGGATGCCGAAAAATAAGAAACAAATGAAAGCATAGTGACAGAAGAGAAAGGCAGGCAAATTCTGAATATTTATAAACAAAAAAAAAACAAATTTCTTTTGTCTTAACTTAGAGAAGTCGAAAATACTTTACAAAATGTAATCCAATGAATTATGAATAAAACATATTGAGGTATGTAAAATGTAATTTAAATAAAAGTCTTGATATTTTAAAGGTTATACCTATTTAACTGCAAAGTTATAATGTTTAATTTTATTTCAGATTACTAATGGGCTTAAAATAATGAAAAACCATCAGCAAAATGTCTGTTTAACATTCCATACCAAGTAAACATAAAGAAAAGCAGCTTGGATAAATGAAAACAAAAGTTATGTAAGCTGAAACTTTCTAATAGTTCAAGTGTTCTCAAAGTGTTAAATTGATTATGTTACAAGAAAGAAAATAGTAAATATGTTTATGATAATTCATGTGAGTAAAATGGACTGAAAGAAGAAAACAAAAAAACAGAATATTTTATTGTAAATGAAAAAATTGTTATTTTCATAAATAAAGAAGGCCAGTATCTTAATAACTAAAACTGATTATATATTCAAAATATGTCACTTTCAATAGTAACACCCAACGAGTATAGATTCTATTAACTTTCTTTTATAAAGTGTATGATATGTAAATTTGGAAAAATCCAACTCGTAGAGTTATTCGACAGGATGGTGAAGGAACACTGTGTGAAAATCAGTAACTATATAACCAGCCAAATTTTGTAATTGCCTTAGTGCCTTACTATAAACTAAATAATTATACATAAATTTAAAAATGTTATAATATCATAGTTTCTGATGGAGAGACTTTATGGTAATATGTTCTTTTTGGTCGGTTATCTTGATCTGCTCTTTATTTCTTGTTTATGATAACTCTTTAAATCTTTTGTCCGATTTTGGTCCATTTTTTCTTAAATTTAACTAATATAAATACATTCAGATAAAACTGCAATTTTTGCACTGGTTTTGCGATTACTCCGTCTGCTGCGAGTAACTATTTAAAACCCTATAAATGTACCACAGAAACAATAAACTTCCTATTTTCCAGAGATTTACTACCCTGGAATGGCGATCCGAAGTGGAGAATTATAATTTAACAGTTACGCCTACATTTCGGCTATTGTTGATGTTCATTTATTGAATAGCCGTTGTTTTGTTAGTTAGGAGTGACGTTGTGTGTGATATTATGAAATTCACGGAGTTTGTGCTGTTCGTGGGAGAGAACTATGGTAAACAAATCACGCAACTGAAAGCCTAGCGGATTGAGGATTGAATATATTAACCAATAACTATACCGAATGTCCAAGTAGGGGTACAAATTTTTAGGGTAAACGGTAAAAGCTATGAGTCGGTTTATTATACCGATTACATTAAGAATTAAGAACTGTGGCAGTATAGCATGTGTTTGACTGAAGGTAACGTGTAAAAACATATGAGAATTATTAGTGTTAACGTCAGAAATACCTAACGAAAATGTAAAGAGAGGCAATTAGAGAACAGGAACGACCATCAAAAGAAGAAGAAGGGGGCAAATGCATCAAGTCAGCCCAAGCATGAAAAGATCAGATAAACTTACATATTTTATGATAAAGAAAAAAGAGAGAGGGAGAGGGGGGGAGGAGAAAGATGGAACACCTTACTGGGAATAAATGAAAAGTAGACATTTTCAAGAATTCCTACTCTGCAGAAGGATCAAAATGGACCTTTTTAAATAAATGTGTCTTAAGCTGGTTAACATACACCACAGAATAGTGCATAATTGCCAATTTTCATCTATGATTCTTACCAGCATGACTACAAATCTCGATGTAGGATGTTTAGATGTTTGTTTAAAATATCTAATACTGAGTAAACATCGACTGATTGATTTTTACTATCTATGACGTTGCCTTCACTAAAAATAGTAAGCAAAATATACAAACTTACTCAGTTATAAGTAAATTAATAACCTTTTCCTCAAAGATGTAATTGTATACGAAATAGTTCTCCAATTAATTGAGGTAAGTCAATATTTTCGACGCGTGATTAACCTAAACATTTCTACGGAACGAAACACTTTAAGCCAATTATTTTCATATAAACTGTTATAAATATATCGTGATGAAACTTCAATTTTTTTACCGGTTTTATGATTATACCGTCTGCTGCGAATAACTATTAAAACGCTATAAATGTAACACAGAAACAATAAACTTCCCATTTTCCAGATACTTTACTACCCTGGAAAGGCGATTCGATGTGGATAATTGTAATTTAACGGTTTCACCTACATTCCGCCTATTGTTTGACGTTCATTTATTAAATCGCCGCCGTTTTGTTAGTTGAAATCTCGTGTGTGATGTAAAATTCGCAGAATTTGAGATATTCGTGAAAGAGAACCACGGAAAAACAAATCACGCAGCTAAAAGCTTAGCGGATTAGGGATTAAATATATTAACCAAAAACCATACCGAATGTCCAAAGTAGAAGAAAACGTTTGAAAGTAAACGGTTAGAGTTTTGAGGTTAATTTATTATTTAATTTTTTTTTCTTGTTGGAGGTGGGAAATTCTTTTATAGGCGCCAGTTGCTAGTGTTGGACTCCCGCAGAATAAGCTTTACAGCTTATTGTGCCAGTGTGGAGGAGTCTGCGATGACACTGACACGCTCATCGCCAACCCCTCCACAAGTAAGTTAGCCTTTCCAGCTTAAAGCTCTGGGCAGATTTGCTCAGATATAGAACAGGAAAGTCCAGAACTTCCTCTGTGTCGACCTTCGGTTGCCCAAAAACAAATGCCATTTGCGCTCCAGTGCGTCACAGTAGCACACAATATGTACAACTAACTTACTCAGGAAATCCTTGACAGCTATATGAACTGATTTCTGTTGAGAAGGAACAGATTTCCAGAAAGTACAACATCAGTTTCCTTAATAAATGTTTTGCTATGTGTAGGCCCCTGTCTATTTTGCCAGTGGAGCTTATGCCTATCCACCACCCATTTGCTTACCCAGCCTCTTACTGTACACTTAGATACCCCAAGGATGGGCTCTGGTTCGATAAAGGGCTCTGATGAACCTATTTTTGCGAGCTCATCAGTTTTCTCATTCCAACACCAGTCTAGATGTTACCTTTGGACACTGAAGTGCCTTTAAGGCTGCCTTTTTTCTATTTTCCTGCGCACATTGCAGTATGGCGAAGATTTCTGCTTGAAAGACAGTGGGGAAAGAGCCAAGTGAGAAATTCAAACTTCTCCTCGGTTGCTCTTCATAAACCCCAGCTCCAGTTTCTTCCTTAATCTTTGATCCGTGTGTAAACTAGACCAACCCATTACGACAGAAAGACACCTTGCCATCACACTCTTCGATCCTGGATTATCACCTTAAAAGCAGGATTATAATGTGAACTGGGGGCATGTAGTCTCGTCTCATTTCCAATACTAGTTCCTTAATTAAGTCTCCAATTTTGAGATGACCTGTTCTCGGATTGCAACCGATTATATTTAGAATCCATTGTAACAGTACAGCGTGCCTTTGACTCAAGGTAAGATGGTAAAATTTTGTGAGAAGTAGGAGTGTTACCGTTAGAAGTAACGAAAATGTAGGAGAGGGGCAAATACAGAACAGGAATGAGCTTCAGGACGATAAAGAAAAAGACTAAAAACCAATAGACTTATATTGCATACTTATAGAAGAAGCTTAAATAGCACAGAAGTGTACAAGAGAAATATAAGAGTCAATCAGGCTAGCTAAAGTAGAGAGAAAAAGAAATAAACGAGAAGTAGAAAATTCTATGAATTCCTTCCTACACCACAGAAGCCGGAGGGTGTCTGATATGAAATTCCAATAATTTTAGGTATTTGTGAAGTAAATCTCTTAGCTAAAATTGCAGCGGATAGAGAATTATATTATATTACCTAATAACTATATCCTGCGTCCTAAATGGGTGTTACTACTTTTTCGATAAACAGTAAGATCTTAGAACAAAACAGTTTATGATGTAACGTCTCTGTGAACTTACCAATACTTGTTAACAGCAGCTAGTTTTCTTTCGGAGAGCTTTGTTGGTTGCAGGTTCTCGGGTACACCTGACTGTGATTCATTTAGGAAAAAATCTATACTGATATTTAAATGCTGATAAAATAGATTTGGAGGGCTTCAATAAATTCAATAAAACAGTGTATAAAGTAGAGTTTGCCAAATATTAATGTTTTTTTAAGACTTATTTCATAAAAGACATATAGAAAATATTAGAACCTATAGAGGAGCGACATGTGAAAGTGATCACCATCTTGTCAAGTCGAAAATACTACCCTCTCAAATGGCAACGAAGAGCCAGGAGAAAAAAAATCACAGAAAGCAGGTACAAATTAGATTTATAGAAAGCTACTGGTTGAAACTATCTTAAAACTGCTTGAAGAACTCCGCAGAAGAAGCTTTGAGAAAGTACGAAAAACCAAATCGAAGAGTACCATATTGGCGGGATGAAGACATTGAAGAGATGATAAAAACAAAGAGAGACAAATACAACAGATTCCTCAACGACCAGTCGAATCAAATTAAAAATGAATACAGGGCAATTGAAAAAATAGCACGCACAGCTATAACTTAAAAGGAGAACGAAAGCTGGGAAAGACGATGCACAAGAATTAACACATATATAGAAGGTAGTAGAAATACCGAGAGTTGGAAAATGTTAAGATCTCTTTGTCAAGAGAAGACAAAAGATATCATCTCATCAATTACCTTGAATGAATGGGATACATACTTCGCAAAACTGCTAACCGAAGAAAGAGCAGAATATCAACAAGCGCAACAGCTCCAACCCGACATCCAGATACGAACCGCAGAATCTCCACTCAACTGAATCAACACCAAAGAAGTAAAACTGATTTGTCAATCACTCAAAAATGGAAAATCTCCAGCTCCTGGAAACACCCCCTCCCCCTCACCGAGTTGCTCAAAGACGGAACAGACACACTAAATAGACACCTAGCTATCCTTTTCCAGAAATGCATCAACAGAGAAAAAGTACCAGAAGAATGGAAAACGTCGTACATAACAACGATACACACGAAGCGAAGGAAAGATGTCTTTGATAAATATCGAGGAATTGCGGTGCTAAGGACTATCTCGAGAGTCTACGGAAAGCTAGTGAAAAAGAGAATTGAGGACGAATACTGTGATATAGAGGCGGAGGAACAGGCTGGCTTCAGAACCGGTAGATCCACTGTTGACCATCTATTCACAATAACGCAGATAATTGAGAAAAACATGGCACGGGACCAATAAATACACCTCCTCTACGTAGATCTCAAGAAAGCGTATGACAGTGTACCCCAGCTAAAATTTTGACAAGCCCTCGACAAAACAAACATCAGCATAACGTTAGTTAAAGCCGTTCAAGAACTGTATAAACCTTGATATGTTAAAAAACAAAAAAATCAACTTCCTTCGACCCGTCAAAATTTTTAGTAGAAAAATTATATTTTATATTTTGAAGATATTTTAACACTAGTGTTGAAAAAATTGTTTTAACACTAGTGTTAAAAAATTGTCAGGATTACGTTAGTTGTGACATTGACACAAGATTGTCGTGTTGAAAACCATTTGTTCTACGAGCTTGAGCATTTGCGTGCGCAAAGTTGAACTTTGCGCACGGAACCTCTTTGCACACACTTTTTTATTCGCAGAATTATCGTCTTTAAACAGGACTTTAAATAATATTCAGAAAATAAAGATTTATCTTGTTTTTGTTACGCTTGTAGAGAATTTAGCCAAGGTTACTCCATATTAGATTACCATAATTTGATAACTAGTTAAACGACCTGTATGATTACTTGTCAGTGTCAAATAAGACAACAACAAGTTCCCTTTGCCACCTTGAAATTGCGACAATTTCAGTCTTTTTGCTATGTCAACCAAAATACAAACATTCAATCTTTTGAAAAATCTACAAAAAAAGTAATTCTGCTTAAAATGGATAGTCGGATGAAGAAAGACCAGAAGAGGTACTAAAAGCCGCGGAATCAGCAAATTTGGAACTGCTGCCAGTAAAATCAAAACAGAAGTATGAAAAGCAGTACGACTTGTTCGGGAAATGGTCCAAAAGAAAAGGTGTGAAAGGGGTTAAAGAAGAGGTACTATTAGCTTATTTTCGTGAATTAAGCAAATAATTTAGTGGGCTAAATACTTAATGCGGGTCTGGTACGATTTAATACATCTCGATTTTTTACCTTTTTTTTGGTTTTATTAGGAAGCTTACCTTAAATTTACTATATTTAAGCAAAAAAAAAAGCGTGGATGAAGCTTTTTTTATTAAAAAAAATCACAAAACTCTCCATAAATAACCCATACATTTCCCTACTTTTCCAATGCCAAACTGTCAATTATGAAGTTTTTGGCAAAATACAGGTTCTAAATTATATGCACCGTTGCCAAACTTACTTGGTTTTCTTCAAATATACAACAAATAGTATTCCCAAACTTAAACAAAACGTTTTAACGATAGTTTTATTGACAAACCTGGTGCTAACCAGTATGAATCATAGGATTCTAAATAGCTATCGTCAATCAAGCTACTTTAGAGTGCGCGCATATTTCAGATATAATTTTAGCATGTAATTTTATGGCTTTAATGATGATTTTATCGACGAACCTGGGCTCACCTAACCTAACGCTAACGGAACACATCCACCTAACAGTTTTGTTAAAAAAAACCGATCATAAACTAGCTAAACCGCATTTTTTTAAATTAGGTCAAAAAAATACTAAAATTACTATCCCAATTTCCCTTCCGACACAATATGTGTAGAACTGGTTGCCTACTTGCTTCGCGTCGTTCGTCTACTTTCAACTTCAACTAATTTTGCGTGCGGTAAAGTATCACTTTGCGCACTTGTTAGGAAAATAACTATAATCTTATTGGTTTGAAATTATAAGGGTGAAATAGTCAAATAAAATTATTAGTTTTTGTTAGTTGTTTCTTACTATTTTCTTTTGTATATATATATTTTTTTTAAATTTATTGTCTCATTATTTACCTCTATAAATGTTCATGCTCGTAGAAGTACGGTTCCTAACTCTTAAGCAAAGTGTCTTGTTCGCATTCGGCTTACTTTGCCCACTAGTTAGAAAATATGCTATTTCAAGAGTAGTGAAATATAAAAAATATAAAATATAGTAATTCTACTGAAAATTTCGAGTGGTCATAGGAGAAATAGTGAGCATTACTCATGTCAAAGTTATCGTTTGCATATTCGAAGGATTTCCGCAATAGGCCTCGTGCTAAATACCGCCTCGTTTGACAACTACCACTTTCAACCCTTATTATGCAATATACTATACGTTTATCACTCTATTTAGATAGTCTAATGTAAAAAAGATAAATGCATATTCCCCTTGTACGGTTGTAATATGTCTTATCGGGGATTTATTGAGCGCACAGCTGGTGTTCCGTTTCCCATTTATCAAAATTTTGGTCATGTCAGAAGCAAACGTTTTGAAAGCAAAATAAAAACCTTATTGATGGCAGTTTCATATCCAGACAATATTGATGTATGCTTAAGCGAGCTGAAATGTCTATTTTCAGCACGGATTGAAATGGGGAAATGATACTTCCTGGAAAAAATATATCTCGCTTTGATTTGCCATTTTATATAAGCTGACTTATATACATGCTTATTTATTACAATATATCATAGTAAAGAAAAAAATAATTAATTGTGTTATTTTTATGACTTTGATAGATTTATCAACTTCAGGAAACTTGTTAATATCTTACAAACAAACAAACAAAAGTATGCTTTATTGCCGCAGGAAAATTGTTACAATTTTATGGATAAAGCGAAATTTACCTTAAAACAAAAAAAAAACAAAACAATGAAAAAACGAAATATTAATCGAAAAAAAATCATATTTTCCGATAGGTCAATGCAAATACATAAATTGTAAATATAACATTCGTTAAGACATAACATTGCCGTAAAGCGATTAATGAATACAGGTGACCTTAACAATAAGGAAATAAACAATACATATGCGAGATGAATAATTTCGATGACATAAACAAAAAGTGTATTGAACTAATATGGTAATTAAAGTGTATTACAAAAAAAGAAAATGTATAACTTTAATCTAATATGTAACAAAAATAATTAATGTTATCGGACTATCAGACAGTTCATTCCCTATAAAATGTTTTCAAATTCTATGCTAGCAGCTGGAACATGACACCCAAAAAGATTTAAGTAAACAAGCAAATAAAAAACATTTTAATGAGACTTATTCATTATAAAAATCATTAACGCAGTAAAAAGGTCTTTCAACGAGGTACGCTTTGGTTTTTTTTCGAAAGAGTGCACACATAGGGATTGTTTTTAAAAATTCTGGAAGACCTCTGTAAAGTTATATGGCGTTCTAAATAATTTTGATTTTTGATTAATTCTATGGAAGGAATGGAAAGGTATATGTCACGTCTAGAGTTTCTGGCAGGATATACGTGTTCTTTCCGGGAGTGTGTTTATATGTTTTCTCATCAAACAGACGGTTTCTGAAATAAATAATGCAGAAAGTGTTAATATTGCATGTTGTTTGTAATAGTATTGGCAGTGCGCTCTATTATTTAGACCAAACAAATAGCGAATTGCTCTCTTTTGAAGCCTAAAAATACTAAGAAATTGCTTGGTGGTACAGCAGCTCCAAAAAAGAAGGCCATAGCGGACATGGGATCCGAATAGAGAGAAATAAATAAGTCTGGCAGAAGATACGTCCAGTTTTTTTGAAACTGATCGAATGGCAAAGCAGACGGTAGAAAGTTTTTTAGTTGAGGTATCAATATGCTTAAACTATTTTAGGTTGTTATTTATATTGAAACCCAGGAATTTAACCGACTCAACGTATTTAATATTGCTGTTAAGTAGCTGAAGTGGTTATAAAGTCCCTTTATAAGATAAGTCCACCGCTTTATCTACATTGAAGTAAAGCAAATTGGAATCGGACCAAGCCTTAAGCATAACAAGGTCGTTGGAAATATTAGAATGTAAAGACGTTGATTCAAAATCATTCCATGTTATGCTTGTGTCGTCAGCAAAGAGAGAAATTTTTCCATTAATTTTTAGGTTGGTGGTATCATTAACGTATAACAAAAAAATAATAGGCCCCAAGACCGAACCTTGAGGGACTCCACTTGTAATCAATTTACAATCAGAATTAGAACCATTTGCCTTTACAAATTGTTGCCTATTTCCGAGATAAGATTTAAACCAATTTGAAGAAATACCACGGATTCTATAAAAATTCAGCTTGTTTATCAAAGTTCGTGACTAACACAGTCAAAGGTTTTTGCGTAGTCACGAAAAACTGAGGCGGTGGGGTGGTTGTTATTGAGGGATAAGTAGACGTCGCTAGGCAACGAGAACATGGCGTCACTGGTGCACTTGTTGGGTAAAAATCCGAACTGATCTGGGAATACTATCTGATGTTTGAGGAGAAATGGCAAAAGACGATCTTATATTTGATTATCCTGGAATATATTTTAGAAACATCATATTAAGTTTAAATATTATAAAATGTATTGTATATCCTGCCATAAGTACTTTTAATAGTTTTAACATAATATATAAATTTCATTCTAGGAGTAGAAAATGCAAAATTATTCGATTATTCGATTAATTATTGAGGATGATAGCCACTAGAAGAAATGACGCCTTTATTAGTTCATATTAACATTAGCACGTACAGTTTCGCTACAAATAATTAAAACGTGTTCTGTCTGTAAGCTAAATGTGATAGATAAAATTTGTAAGCAAATCATTCATGACATACCCGTCAAACTCTACAACGCTGAATTCGTCTTAATGAGCTCTACCAATATCAACCAAAATAGACAGAACGATCTATTAAAAAGAAATTCAAGACGTCATTTATTCAAATAAATTCGAAATCCTGTATAAATAGTAATATATAGTTAATAAATTTAAATTTATTAACTGAAATTCACACGAAATATTAAAAAATTAATTCTAAAAATTTGAAAATTCTGAATGAAAAGTACATCTACTCGATTACAAATCTCATTTTGCAACCTTTTTTCAATATACGGGACTTATTGACAATTATTTAATGTTATTTTACTTTATTACCCAAAAATATTAGTTATTATATTGTGGAAAAATAATTATTTAAACAAGTCGGGCAAGACAAATTTTTGGGTAACGAGAGGGTTTTTGCAGGCGCTAGCGAGTTTCCGTAAAGTCGCACGAATTACACAAAACAGTCTTTCCTAACTATATTTTTTTAAATTTTGACTACTTATTTTTTAAATTCTATAAATAATTCTCACCTACACACGTAAATTAGATCACCTATTATTTTCCTCTACAAAAAGGAAATTTTATTCCAGGAAGTGAAATTATTAAATTTAGATATTTAAAAATTAAATTGGAATGTTATTTTGTTTTTTGTCTTACAGGATCTGCACTACAATTTTACAAGTTTGTCTTTGCGACACTTGATTTTTGTGCAAAATTTCAGGCAAATTGGTTTCTAAATTTTTAACATATCATAACTAGGTTTGTAATATTGTTTTTTTTTATATTTTAATCCACCATATTGAATTTATACCAAAATGTTACCACCAAATGGTAATAATTATATAACCCTTAAGTTTTGGTTAAAATTTTTAGTTAGTCGGATAGGTAGTTTTTGAGCTATACCACGAATAGACAGAATGACAGGAATGAGACAACTTGACATGTTTGTGGGAATCTAGGAACCCTAAAATGCAAAAATCTGATAGGGTGATTTTTTTCAGGATTACAATACCTCTGACTTACGAGGGAAATAAAAATCAGAGGGTTTCACGCAACATTATTCGACATAAAACATGCTACATGTACGGTAGGTACGTGAATAATAATTCACTGGCGCACAAAAAAAATGTTGTTATAACACAAATCAGAATAGCATAATCTAATAGAATGGACCTATCCTAATACGAAAATGACAAATAGAAAGTTGTAACACGTAGGGTTTTCTTGTTAGAGTTGTAGAACCATATCGAATGTTACGATATTTAATATCTATAGAAAAAATGATGTCAGAAAATTCTTAAACCTGTTTTATTGACGATGTTTACAGTTTTCACCTATTAAACATACCATACATCTAAGAAAAAAGCAAACGAGAAAAATATTAACTTAAAACACTAATTAAACTTTATTTTTTTCCGTTTATGAGGGGTCCTATCTTGTCTCTTCAAAAACCAAGAGTAGTCACCCATCATGGCTGGATCCCATTGTTCTTGGTACCGAATTTCCATTGTTCTGATATCTTGGTGAAACCTTTCACCCTGATCGTCACTAACAGCTCTCAAATTTTTAGGAAAAAATGACAGATGGGAATGGAGGAAGTGAATTTTTAATGACATTTTGGCACCAAGCGCTTTATAGGCATCTAAGAGTTCATTAACTAATTGTTCGTAATTTTCATCCATATTGTTGCCTAAAAATCCTCTTACTACATTAACAAATGAATTCCATGCTCTGAGTTCCTGCCTGGTAAGCTTTTCCGTAAAATTGACATCGTCCAGCAATTTTCTGATTCGTGGCCCAATAAAAATACCTTCTTTTAGTTTGGCATCACTTAACTGGGGAAAGACTAATTAAATCCATCACCATCTTTATTCAAAGCCTTCACAAAGTTTTTCATCAGCCCAAGTTTAATGAGAAGAGGAGGCAAAAGGACATTTTTGGGATCAACAAGAGGTTTAAATTTAACATTTTGAGATCCCGGTTGAAATTCGCTTCATTCTGGTCAAATGTTATAATTGTTACATAATGCTGAGTTATTGCGCGACTGTCCAATAAACAAAGAAAACAGCAATATTTTGTAAATCCCCCCTGAAGTCCCACTAAAATCGCTATAACTTTTAAATCCCCACATATCTACCATTTATACCTATTGTACTTTATTTTATCCAAAATCGTGTGCATATTTTCATAATTTTCTTTCAGGGCAACTGGTATAGGGTTTTAAATTTCCATTATGCAATAACACAGCTTTTAAGCTATATTTAGATGAGTCTATGAATAAGCGCCACTCACGGGGAGAATGTTCAACATCAAGTTCCTGCATTAAACTGTCTATACCAGTATACGCGCACAACGGATTTTCTATACTGTAGAATTCAGAAAATATAGCATTTCTTTTTCTGAAATTCGTAATTTTTGTTTCTATGGCCAATAGGTTCCATTCCTTAAGACGGGAACCCAGAAGTTCTGACTGTTGCTTGGATAACCCCAAATCACGTACTAAATCATTTAATTCACTTTGAACAATCAAATGTGGCTAGCTGGAACTGGGACCTGTGGTAAAAGTGGGATCGGTGCACTGTTCTTCTGAGCTGCCTCATGATGCGTTGTCTCCATTATCTCCTGATGATGCGTTATCTCCATTATCTCAATAGCTTGCCAATTTAAAGGCGCAATCGGCACTGGCAAATTTGCATTATGAGGAACAGGTCGTATGGCAGATTGCAAATTTGGATAATCTATATTGTACTTTCCCTTTTTGGAATAACCTTCCAGTCTTTGTCAGGCAAAAATAACAATCGTCGGAATGATTGGTGGGTTCTCTCCATACCATTGGAACTGCAAAAGGCATACTTTTTCCCTTTCCCTTCATCCACTGCACCAACGATATACTACAACTAACACAGCACACATGGGGAGCCCACCGCTTATTTTGATCCCCAATTAACACACCAAAATATTTAAAGTAGGCTTTTTTTACATTTTCGGAAAATGGCCTGGCTTGTGATTTCACCAGAAATTCTCCACAAATATAACAAAATTTGTCAGGAGAAATTTTGCAACTTTTGACTCGACATTCTTGTCTTCACATACACTAGTTTATCGATACACAGAGAACAACTCAATTCGAAACTCAACAGAAGAGTGATGTTTAACGTTTATTTTATGTCTAGTGTTGTAAACAACCCAGTCTATGTAATTTTTCCGTTGTAAAATGTACCCATTTTAGTAAGTCGCCCCACAATAAAATTGTTTACCTGCCAATATAAAAGGTTCTAATTAGGCTATTAAAAAATGGTACGTATTAGGGCTTTCCGAATATTTTTTTATTATTGGGAGAGTATTTCCATTGTAAAAATAATGAGCTGTGTTAGAAAAATCTTGTCGGCCAGTGATTAGTAGAAAAAAGAAGCAATATATTAAACACATAGATATAATAACAGAGAGATGGAATTGTTTTGATTTGAACGAAATCATAGTTTGTCAAAATTATTGCTTGTTTAGTGTATTGTCGTGTGGTCGATTTCGATGATCCGAAAGAGTTTGTCAACTATCTTACATAGACATATATATCTATGCATAGAATGAAATTTACTTCCTAGTAAAATTAAAACAAATTTTTAATGGAATTCTAATACTGTAATAATAACCTCCGTAATATTTAATTAGCTGTATATTATTATTATTATTAACAAATAATTATTCAAACAATCTTTTTTTTTATTTTCAAATAAATGTCATTGCTTAAAAGCCGACACCGCCTCATACTTTTTAAATCGTAATGTGCACAAATTTACGAAACTCTATTAAAATAATAAACTGAACAAAGCGGTGTTGCCTCCTAACGGCTCTTGTATTGAGTAAGTTAAAATGTTGTTGTTTTCCTATATTAATTGACATACAAGGTCGCGATTCTTCCTAATATTTATTCATTTGTAAGTACGGTTAGTTACTTTAAGGGTTAATAGGACTTGTGATTGCTATTTTACAATTCTTTAGGCGGCAAAATTACATACCAGCACTTTGTTCCCTAACGTAACACTTCGGTCAAAAATCTAGACATTTGACGTTCCGATCAAGGGTAGATCGGAACGTGACTAGAGAAAAAGAAGAAAATCGGGACGTCCTGCGCAAATAGGGACATCTGGCACCACTACTCGGACTTCTTCTAGAATGAAATCCAAAATATGCTAGTATCTTTGTAGTTAGTGCAGTGAAATCAAAGGAAAATTTGGATAAACCTTATTTGATATACAGTCGACACTCTATATAGTGAAAGACCAAAATGTTGACCGAAATTTCACTATAGAAAGTTTTTCACTATATAAAAAAATCCGTATATATTGCTATGTATGTTTTAATATTGGTAATCATTTACTTGTATTTTATAAGGTACAAACAACAACAAAAATTTCAACTTTTTTTTTTTAAATATTTGCTTCAATTAATTTAAAGTTAAATATTTTTATTCAGTTGCGAGCCAAAAAAGATTTTTGTTAGTCAAAAATTGCAACGTTGAATTGTTAGAAAAGATTTTATTAAACACTTGAAAGTTTAAATATGTATGTAGTACATGGCTAAATACATACATATGTATGTACTACATACCAAATAAAAAGAATAGGTAATACAAAATCTGTTAATACATATGTACATACTACATTTAAAATTTTTGTAGTCTTGTAAAATTGCTGAATAACATACATATTATGTACTAGGAAAAATAGTCAGTTATTTTCTTTTGAACGTTACTTTTGAAAAATAATTGTTGCTCAACAAAATTCTCGCATTAATTCAAATGCGTCAAGATTTGATCAGGTACACTTTCCCTTCCCCTGAGAGTAGTTCGCACAATGTCAAATGCATTTCTTATTTCATTTTCACTAAATTTAGCAGAACGTTCCCCGATTTCAGTTTCTTCTTCATGATCTTCTATTTTTTTATGTCGTCAATTATGTCTTGGTCAGTTGGGAGATCTGTCGTACCAACATCATTGTCGGTTTCTAATAAATCTTCAAGTAAAAAATCTGCATTGACGGTAGCAGTTTTTGTAGAATACTCCATTGTCTTTTTAAGGCAGCGAGATCCATTTTGTCTTCTTCTTCTAAAACCTGCTTTAGAAACACAGTTTTTGATAGTTTTCTGAGAAACATTTTCACTCCATACTTTAACGACTTCAGTTATACACTCTTTAAGGGTAATCAATTTTTGGACTGGAAGGTTGTTATCAATCGCATTAACAATTTTGTGAACAATTCTGTTTCGGTAATGATGTTCTATGTTTTTTATGGTCCATAGGTTGCAATTTGGAGGTCATGGTTAGTGGAAAAAAGATCATTTCAATATTCGTTAATTTTTACTTACAATAACTGGATGTGCAGTACAATTATCTATAAACATCACAATCTTTCGCTTATGGCTTTTCATTTTCGAGTCCAGTTCTTTGGTCCATCCTTCGAAAATCTCGGAAGTCATCCATGCCTTTTTATTATTGGCGTAATCTAACTCCAGAAATTTAACTCCTTTCAAACAACGGGGATTTTTGCTTTTATCACTTTTAAAAGCAAAGTTTTATTTGGCAAAAAAATTTAAAAAACAAACCGGTTTCATCACGATTGAAAAAGTTTTTTTGGCTCGTACTTACAGTACACTTTTTAAAACAGTTTCAGTCTAAATGTGACAGTCCTCCTGACTAACGCTTGCACTCTCGCCAGACACCGTCTTGAAAACAATTGAATATCAAATCTTCCAGGCACTCAACCACCCTTCACTAGCTTGAGAGTTAACGCAGTTAAATTCTTTAGCAAATTTTAGAGCCTTTTGTATTATTAAATTTCCCGATATTGGTACGTTTTGATGCGTATGGGCCACTTGAAACCATCGTAAAAGTGCTTTATTTATATCTTCATAAGAACACACCCGTACTCGTTTTCGACTGCTTGGACGCAACTTGGAGAAACACCAAATTTTGCAGCAAAATCATTTTTTTTGCAGCCTTTATCAACTTCCTCGAAAACTTTAATTTTCTCTGCTCAACTTAAACACACTCGCTTGAACATCTTACTTGATCCTTAAACAAAAACAAACTGAGCCTGAATTTGCGAATTACTAGGCCTCAACTTTAGAATGGGGTTTTTCCCCGGGTTTCTATAAAATGGGTTATTCCCGGGTTTCTCACAGAAATCTACTTGATTTAATGCCAACCATTAGGCGTTATAAACGCGTTAAGAACCATTTCAAAAAAATGTGTCATAAAAATGGAATTCCGAGAATGTATACATAAAATTCCCGTAAAAATGTTATTATATAGAGTGTTACTATTTTACGGACACTATATGCAGGGCTTTTTACATGAAATTTCATTAAAGTATTCTAGGTCTTGAAAAAATTTCACTATAAAGAGTTCTTCACTATATAGAGTTTCCCTATAAACAATGTCAGCTGTATATGTAATTTTTAAATTTTCACACTTTATAAATTACGTGTGTTAATAATATTACGCAAAACAGAAAAGATAATTTTAGTATAAAAAAACTTTGTTCTAGGTACCAATCCTAAGAAACATTGGATAATAATCTAAAGCGCTAAAAATACATAGTGCTATCCTAAATTACCCATTGCACTATCACCGCAATAACGATAACGCCACCAAATGTCCCGATGGAAAGTTTAAATGTCGGATGGCACTCAAAGTGCATTCCTGTTGTTTTCTAAATCCTCTTAAACACGGAGTCTTAACAGCTTCGGAGCTGCCAACGACCGCACGAAATGCTAAGTTTCGGAGTCTATTTACATAAGTACGATTTTCAAGCAAGCCCGAAGTTATATTGGAAACGAAAAAGACGCTAGTCTCAGATCTTATTTTCTTTGAAGAGGAAAAGGTCCGTTTCAAATTTAATTTGCTTTAGCGATTTATAAGACATTTGAAACGATTTCAAAAAGATGAAGGTTCTTCATTCGGCCCTATGTATTTATTAATATTAATAATAACAATAATAAATGTCTCAATGTCAATAAATGTCAAATTTTTATTACAATTTACATTTAATTTAAAAAAAAATTAGTTACCAAAAAGGGAGAGATTTCTTATATATATATATATATCAAAAGGTTTATGACGTAAAAAAAGTTAAATACGAAAATGTCTTAGTTTAATTTGAATTTTGAAATTATATTATTTTCCTGTACAGGGTGTTTATATTGCTCTGGCCAGATATCAAGTTTTTTACTTTAAGGGAAATATATATATATATATATATATATATATATATATATATATATATATATATATATATATATATATATATATATATATATATATATATATATATATATAATGTGTTTTCATTCGCGGTGTACATCCGTTCACTACTGTCGTTCTGAAATGAACCGTTTTACGTAAACTCAGCATCAGAACTTAACAAACAACCTCAGATTTATTCCTACATCATCAGGAAACCGGCCATAAAATAAATTTCGATGGGTGTAGGGAGATTGCCAATATAGAACATTATAAGACCAGAATAATCCGCGAAGGCATAGAAATTGAAAAACAAGGTGATTTGAATAAAACGGACTAATCATTAAAACTACCAATAGTATGGAAGACAATAATCGACAAATCTAAAATCGCAAAAGCTCAAGCGCAATTAGCGCAACAACAACAGCACCATCCGGAAAACATAAATAACGATCAAAGGCTGCGCAGATATAACCTTCGGCCCCGAGTGGGGGTATAAAAGGAAGCGTCGCAGTCACCAACACATCGGTCTCTATTCGGACGCAAGAAAGAAAGCTTCGAAAATGCCAAATGTGATTTTGGCGAAACGTCAGCAAAACGGTTCTTTTCAGAACGACAGTAGTGAAATGAAAACACATTGTATTTTTCCATCCATGAAGAACTAAGAATCAATATATATATGTATATATATATATATATATATATATATATATATATATATATATATATATATACAAATGAAATGTATGGTAAACACACCAAGTGATATTTTTAATCAATTTACCTATTAGTTAACCTAATTTTGCAACGGAAATAAATCATGATAAACTATTGCCGACTACTGACATATTATGTAATATTGAAAATGGTATAAATCATTTGTGTGGTGGAGAAAAAGATGAAATTAGAGCCAAATCATATGATATATTAACAAACTTTAAAACTAAACTAAAAAATCAAACAAATAAAAATAAAAAACACAATAAATTTAACAAAAACTCAAAGATTTTTAAAAAATAATCCTTCTATAAAAGTTCTAAAGGCTGATAAAACAAATAAAACTGTATTCATGAGTTCTGCTGACTACAAAATAAAAATGAATGAAATACTAAATGACGCATAAACATATAAAAAAATTAAACAAGATCCCAGGAATCAGTATCAAAAATAAAACAACAAATTAATTGACTCTTGGGAAAAAAATCTTTTTATATCACCCGATATTGCTAAAAAACTAAAAATTCATAATGCTGTTCCACCCAAAATATATGGATTACCAAAATTGCATCAAGAAAATATCCCATTACGACCAATTGTCTCATGTATTCAATCTCCATTTACACCACTTTCAAAGTATTTAACAGAAATCCTGAAAAATATTGTACATAAAAATAATTACTATATCAAAGATTCCTAGCATTTTAAAGAGAAATTAAAACATATAGAAGTTCCAGAACATTAGCAACTAATATCGCTTGACGTTGTATCTCTGTATACCAACGTTCCAATCTTATTGGCTACTAAAAAGAAATGGTCTGAAATAAACAAATACACAGATATACTCCAACATGAATTCCTAAAAGCAGCAGAATTAACATTAAATTCTACGTACTTTGTATATGCAGATCAGCTATATAAACAAATAGAGGGTTGTGCTATGGGAGCATCAATATCGAACGTGGTTGCCCAAGTAGTAAGGGAGGATCTAGACGAAAGTATCCTAAATAATATGGAATTTAATATACCCTTTTTTTATCGTTATGTCGACGATTGTATCACTGCAATTCCAACTGATCAAGCAAAAAATATATTAAAACACTTCAATCAATACCACAAAAGACAATTTACAATCAAAACCGAAGGGAACAATCGAATCAATTTTTTGGACAAATTTGATCCCTTCGATATTTAATTTTTACCTCGTCACCCAATATCTGAAAAAAAAACTGTAATTATTGGTCTGGCAGGTCGAGCAATTAAACGCTCTGATCCTGAATTCAGAGAAAAAGCTAAAAGAGCATTGCAACTAAGACAATACCCGTCATACTTAGTTAATAAATTATTCAAAAGCAGAATTCGTAAATATTACAATTCTGAAAATTCCAATATTAAATCAAATCGTCCGAACACAAAATACCTTTCTTTGCCTTTCATAAATGGTTTATCCCAACAATTTGAAAAACTGTTTATAAAATATAACATCGTGACAAGCCAGAAAGGATATAACTTGCTGGCAAAAAATTTTAGTTACTTAAAAACAAAAACGCCGATTAATAAAAAAAGCAATATAGTTTATCAAATTCCTAGCAACAATTGCAACGGTGTTTATATTGGACAAACAAGCCAATATTTAGAAAATAGACTAAAAGGTCATCAATACGAAAAAAAAAACACCACAGCATTAACAAACTACAAAATATCCAAAAATCGTACATTCAACTATGAACAAGCTGAGCTATTGAAAAAAGGACCTGAGTTGAAAAAAAGGGAAGTTTGCTGAAATTGGTAATAACAAAGATGCTATAAACGATAAAAAAGATATTAACAACCTAAATAAAATATATATATATCTTTATTATAATCACTCACAGTATTCGTCTGATTTTAAAACAGTGAACGTCCCAGTAATTTTGAAATGTAAAATAAATGTTCCAGTGTATGTCAGAATATGTGTAATTTAGTAGTATTATTTATTTGTTAATTTTACGTTCTATGGTAAGTCTTAAATTTTAAATACTTTTATTTGTTATGTAGAAATTGTGCTAAAAAATCTTTTAGGTTTAAAAAAGACCAAAACTGTGGTCGAAACGTTACCAAGGCATCAAATATATATTTTAAAAGATACCTTCTAGTTTGCTGTTTATAATGACCTTAAGCCAAGAAAATTAAGAAAAATATACTATTGAAAAAGGGTCAAAGAATACAAAAACCAAAAAAAAAATTATATATGTAGTTGAGAGACGACTACAACTAGTGCCAAAGCTGTGATCCCAAACAATTCCTTTTTCTATTATATTATAGTTCTTGTCACGTTAATACCAATTTGTCTATATGTATAATGGGTCTAAACATTACTAAAGAGGTATAAACAACAAACCTCGCATATGTGACCATAGATGGCACTTATGGGTTAATATTTCACTGCCTAATATCTTCATTGTTTCTATTGAGTGTTTTTATTAAAATTAAAATATATATTCTAGAGATGTAAAATATAATATTCTTGTTGCCGTTGCATTAAACATTAAACTATATTTGGAAATACATATTTTTAACGCCCGCGTAGTCTTAGTTTAAGTTAAAAATAAATAAAAAAAATATATAACCACTAACCAGCTTTAAAAAAAGCACTAAAAATTCAAATAAAAATAATATTTTTCCCCCTCCCTGTATTGTAGGCAACCTATTTTTGACACTGCTTTGACAGACGTAAGTTAAAGGTACTCAACAAGGTATTGGTTGCCCCTAACGACAGGCTGTAAGTCAATGTATTATAAGTAGCTTTTGATTTTTGATTTCATCATCATATTACAAAAATCCGGTGATATTAATTAAAATGAATATTAATGGCACAATTATTACAATTATTCACACTATTAACAAAATTTGGAAACACGGTTTCTCGTTTCTTCTCGATGTGTATTACATTTTCTGACTCCACAGATCCTTCATTTCTAACCAATGTTTCTGTCACTGTTGAAGCACTGCAAGAGACTTCTGGCTGGGTCTTATTGTATAAAATTTTATTCGCTACTTCCTTTTTATTATTGAGGCTCTCAGCTACGTAACTTTCCGCAATAGTAGCGGATTTCCAACCACCATGTCGCTTGATAGCTAATACATCAACTCCAGTATTTGCTAATAAAGTTGCCGACGTTCTTCTAAAAGAGTGTCCAGTATACATTTAGAAGTTCTCAAACTTTAGAAATTTCGCAATTTTACTTGGAATTGACGAAAACGTATTTTTCCCGTCAGGCTAGTTTAAGCACTTTCCATTTTGATATCGCTTAAAGAAGCGTGGATTAATAGTCGTCATGTGGGATCTTGTATCAATGTACTTTCGAATTATTTTGAAATGACAAACCTGACTGTCGTCACTTTTTGTCACTGTAAATGTACGTGACATTCCATTTTTGGAGTTAGGAATGACTTCTTGACTTATTTTAACATTGTCCATTTTCATTTTACAAAGTTCATTAGAACGGCACGCTCCAGCAACTCCCATTACCATTACCACCTTCATCAATAACTATATATCATCAGGGGCTTCAAGCATGAACATTTTTCTTTTCAAAAATGCTCGAAGTTTTGGATATTTAAAAATATCTATATTTTTCTCTATAAAAAGGGTGGACTTCAACGTCGATATTTACACCATAAGCTTGATGGGGACTTCAATATAGCACTTTTTTTCGTGGAAATACGCCAAAAACATGGTGTCTGAGACTGCAGTAGCCGTCTTGCTTTGGCACTTTAAAAGATTTATATGCTGCTTCATACCTTTTTTTCGACTTTTCCGGTAGTAGAGATAAACAAGCAATATTCGCTGATTCTGCTATGTCTGAATTATCATTTTGTCCACACAGAGTCAAACAATTCGACTTCTTCAAACTTTTCGCTATGAATTGTCAACTTGACGTTGTTGATAAAATGAAAACTGCTTATGTTGCTCTGGTCACGGATCACGATTGCCTTCATAATTTAATGAGAATGCTATCGAATGTAATGATAATGAAAATCTAAAAATATATCCAGCATTTTCTGGTAAACATGCAATAGGGAGGGGGAAAAATGTTATATACTATGTGGGATGTAACTGCATTAACCAGTCTCGAACTTTTTTGCCAGCCCTCGCTATCTCTCGGGCGCAAACTCATTCTCGACTGGTAAATGTTACTTACATCCCTTATAGTATAAATAACTATAAATTCACCTGGAAATTTTTACCCTGTGAAGTCGGCGCCAAACTTATTCTAAATTACCTGTCAACAAAAATATATTTATGTACTGAGTGTTTTGATATCTAATACTACGAATATAATGTTTTACTGTCTTTATTAATTTATTAGACAATATACAATGCTGACATGCATACTTTTTCTTCCTGACGTAATGGTGAACGCATTAGTGAACCCTTATAATGTTCAATATAACAACGGGAAAACAATTGAAAATGGCGTTTTCCTCCTCCTTTTCTGAAGTCGTTCAATAAAATAGAACATTGTAAATTGGCTTACAACCGTATCTTCCGTAAACATACTCATAAAGCGAAATGGACGTAACAAAACTGAGATTATTTAGAAATTTACAAAGAAACCATTAAGATTGATTCTATCTAAGGAAACATTGCATTATATAATATTTTCTGTCAAGTCTTCGTTACATATATTTTTAAAAAACTACATTAAATTCTTGCGTAAAATCTACTTCCAATTTGTCTCAAAAGTTACTACTAAATAAAAATGAAAAGAGAAAAAACATTTTTACCTTTAATCACCTGATTGCAGTTTGCGACATCAAACCAATTAATTTTTCAAAACCTTTGTGATATCATAAACAGAAATAATTGTCCGTATTTATGAAAAAGTTTCCTTTATTATTAAACCACATTCATTACGTCTTTTTGACGTTACTTCTCTCTATACGAGTTCAATTGATGCTCTTATAACTAAAAATAAACAGAAATGTCCTATTTATAAAATTAAGTCTCTGTCTCTTTGAACCGTCGCTGCACTTTTGAAGTTAATTCTGGAATGATTAATAGGCGAAAATGTATGGTTAATTAATGGAAAAGGTTAGCTAATGGTAAGGAACGTGTTGCCTCAGCAGATATATGTATTAACGCCACTTTACGCCAATATGTTTATATTTACAAAACTGATTTATAAAGGAAACATATTATTGTGTAATCAAATATCTATTTGATATAGTGATCAGAGTATCCGTAGTTTTGTGTAATAATCGGTAATATTTGTAACTTCCAGGATATTGCCTGAAATAATATTATTGAAAAAGAAAGATGATATTGCAAGGATCCACTAGTAGTGATGCTGAATCACATCACTGGTCAAAAATAGAAACGGAAAACAAAAAATGTTCTATCATTTTTAAATTGCTATACAGTTTCCCGAAGGCACTTATTATTACCCGCTGACAGGCCTTCGATGAAAGCGCCCGCCAAGCTAGTTATATTTTTGTCTTGCCACATTTTTTGAACTATATACCCTTCATTGATCCACGTTTCATCAAGATAATTTTTTTCTTTTGCCCCCTGCGATACTACTTTATACTTCTCAAGTATTTTCATTGACAGCAAACAATTTCATCGCTTTCCAATAAAAGTGCTTTTCGGTTATGCTTTTCTCCGGCAAAAATAAAATAATGAACTTTTCTTCGAATTGCACATTTGGTGTCTTCATCAAGGACTTTTGGGGTCTTCCTGGGAGGTTCTACTTGACCTGCCACCTTTCTCTCCTGCAATAACATCAAGATTTAATTTAAGAATAAGTTAAAATAAAAATTAGCATCATCAATGTCGACGAATATGTAGGCGTTGATAACGATATGGTAACAAGGGAAATATTATCTGATAAGCAAATTGCAGGCTCTGTAACCGCAAATAGAGCCATTAGATGATATTTATTAAGGCCTTGTTGTACTCGGTTCTACTAAAACAATTATGTTCCATCCTGAAATAGCATAAATCTGTCGAAAACTGGAACTTTTTTAGAATTAAGTTTCTGATCACAGATTTCTATAATTTTAAAAACTACATAAACAATAATATATCTAGTAAAAATGTAGACACAATTAAGATTTTTATAAAATAGATTTAGACTTTATTTTTTTTTTAGTTGTACTTAAATACAGTGTGTCCCAGATTCGCTTATCTATACAGGGATCTCGGCTCCTATTATACCTACAGCAAAGCTTAAATGGGGAAAGTTTTAGAGGAAACTTATTGCATTCGATATCTGGCTTCAAATTTACGATCGATTAATAAGTTTGGGAAATATCGGGGAAAAACCGAAAATGGCGGATTTCGTTTTTGACCAGTATATCCAGAACGGTAAATTTGACAGCTGCCAAAATGTGACATTATTCGGACACATTTTTAAGACAAATAAGATGACGTATACGACACGTCTTTATTGCTTTTTGTGAACCCGCAACCTGCCTCAACTTTTATTTTTCTTATGGCCGCCATTTTGGATTTTTCGATTTTTGGAAACAGCCTAAAATTTCCAGTCCACTGATATCTCACAAGTGCATTAAAGATTTTAGTGTCATCAAAATATCACACTTCGTAAATTAGGTTTCAATGTTTTTAAAGGAGGCCATGATTTATTTGTCACAAGAATACATTAATAAGTAAGTAATGTATAGAACGCATTGAATTTTCAATAAAACATGAACGTAAATAACGACTTAAAAAATCTAAGCTTTAACTACTTTGTAAGTGGGTAACATTAATTTACAAATCTGCAAAATGACGTTCATTTGAATCGAGACATTTTTGACAATTGGTGACTGTTTTTCGTACAACCCTGGTAAGTGTATTTCGGTTAATATTTCTAAATGTGTCCAGAACTCTTTGTCTCAGGATTTCTATGGTCACGGGGGGATCAAATTCATAGATTTCGTTCTTGGTGTGACCCCAGAGGTAGAAATCCAAGGGCGACAGGTCAGGGGATCTAGGAGGCCAAAATATTGGACCATTTAAAGAAATTATTCTTTCGTCAAACTGCTCTCTTAAGAAGTTCCTGACTTGAATGGTATTGTGAGCCGGACATCCGTCTTGTTGAAACCAAGTTCTTCTTAATTCACCTTCCGTTAGAATAGCTCGTAAGGCTGGTACAACCTGGTTTCGCAAAAGCTCCAGGTACCTCTGCCCGTTTAGATTGTAGTCAAACAAAAATGGTCCAATAAGTCGATTTCCTGAAATTATTAATAATTTATAAATAGGCGCCCAACAGTCAAGGGCGACAGGGTCGGCCGGGTAGTACTAGAAACTATGAATTTTAAAGGGAAAATTATCTTTATTAAAAAGTAGATATTTTCTTTCCAAAAATAATTATCGAAACATCCCGTAATGAATGAGCTTGTATACAATTGAAACCTATTCAGCTTTATTATGAAAAAGAAAAACATATTTGGTTAGCGGGAAGTAACAGCCATAATAAATTGTTTTGTTGGTATTGCATATTAATTTCGGAAATACTAAATCAATTTATTTCAGTGATATAATAATCTTAAAGAAGTACACCGTGCCTTAATAAAACATAAAATATCAAAAGAACAAACCCCTTGCGCTTTAAAATTTAAATTATTCGGGAATACAGCTGAACGCCTTTCTATAAACCATAATGAAAATCGAAAAATAATTCGACATTCGATTAATATGGTATTTTTTTCATAACGCAAGAACTAGGCTTCCCAGGTAATAATAAATCATTAAATTCAGACAATCAATTTTAGAGAATTAGCTAAATCTGCAGAAAATTTAGATAAAGTGTTAATACATTTATAGAACCCAATTCTATTTTTATAGGTTCTTCGAAACTACAATACAAAATGATTGAATAAAAAAATACAATATTAAAAAAGTAAGTTGACTGACTAGAGTAGAACGTTTTACTTTTTTCTTTATAAGATTATACTCCTTTAGTATCATTAAAGAACTAAACGAAAAAAAAAAAGATTATTATTTGACCATCATTTGCTGTCTATTTAAAAAACATTGGTTAGATTAACTTACCATTGATCCCACACCAAACGTTACTTCCAAATCTGATCTGTAGACGTATCTCTGCCACTTCGTGAGGATTTTGCACAGCCCAATGATGACGGTTGTGCCTATTAAAGACTCCACAATTTGTGAACCTGCTCTCATCGGACCACAAGACATGATTTACAAAATCATGATTTTCATTACATCTCCTAGTATACCACTCACAGAACTGTAGTCGTCTTGGAAAATCAGTTTTCTTACGTCCTTTTACTATTATGGGTTTGTATGGATGGTACTTATTCTTTTTTAAAACTCTATGTTCTGTTGATTTTGGCACATTAGTTTCCTGTTCTATAGTTCTTATCGATGCACTAGGGTTTTCGTTGATAGCTTGTAAAATGTGTCTGTCTCGATTTTCGTCGTTACTATTATATTCGCCTCTAGGTTGTTCGAAGGCACTATGGTTAATTAAATTAACTAATTCCTGAATTGGGTTTTATGAGGCTGCCGTGATTCGGGGTAGATCTTCAAATAACTTTCTGAGGTAACGTAGGCGTTTCTGTATGATTAAAAGTACAGAGCTAACATGTCAACCTTTTCTTCATTTGACTACGGAATGCCGGCCATTTTCTGTAGGTTTTGTCAATTTATGTGTCAGATTTATGATTTTATTGGGATAAAAGCGTACCTACTACTTACTAAAACACCGCTTTGATACTTTTAACTATTTAACTTAACGTCAAAGTCAAAATCCAATTTTGTTACAGATAAATCATGGCCTCCTTAGAAAAAACTGAAACCTAACTTTACGAAGTGTAATATTTCGATGATACTAAAATCTTTAATGCACTTGTGAGATATCACTAGACTGGAAATTTTAGGCTGTTTCCAAAAATCGAAAAATCCAATATGGCGGCCATAAGAAAAATGAAAGTTGAGGCGGGTTGCGGGTTCACAAAAAACAATGAAGACGTGTCGTATACGTCATCTTATTTGTCTTAAAAATGTGTCCGAATAATGTCACATTTTGGCAGCTGTCAAATTTACCGTTCTGGATATATTGGCCAAAAACGAAATCCGCCATTTTTGGTTTTTTCCCGATATTTCCAAAAATCTGAAGCCGGATATCGAATGCAATAAGTTTCCTCTACAACTTTCCCCATTTAACCTTTGCTGTAGGTATAATAGGAGCCGAGATCCCTGTATAGAGAAGCGAATCTGGGACACACTGTATACGTGGTTGTAAGATATATAGACCTATTTCAATTACATTTTTAATTAAAATCTAAGAAAGGGTATTGTTTTTGAAACATTTTTAGTTTTTTATATCTTGTAGGCTAGTAAAAGAACTATACAAAAAAAGGAATTCCTTACTAGTTTTAACGAACTGCGAATATAACGAACCATTTGTAGAGCACATTTTTTCATTATATTCGGATATCATCTCGCTTTTATTATAACTCATATAATAAAGTATCCAGGGTATCATTTAAAGTATAACCAGACAGCCTCTATCATGCGGAGAGTAGATAGTAAAATCAATAAAAATGCGCTTTCATACACCTTTATGAAAAGTTCTTGGCCGGAAAAGATATATGTAGAATAGCAGAAATATATAATTTCTGCAAGTGCAAAACGGCCTACAAGAAGAGTTGTTTTCGATTATGTCACAGGGTACCCTCCTGCGATCATCATTTCTGGGTCTCTACTCTCAGGCAGGCTTGTACCCAGGGAGATCTGAAATAACAGATTGCTCGATATGGCAAAATCGAGAAAAAACTTAAATCCTACCCGAGATAATATTGTAATATTGTAAGATTTTCCAAAACAATATTTACTGTCAAAGTGCCACATTCGTTTTTTCTTTAATTTGTTTGGTTTAGTTTTTTCAGTTTCATGATATTTTTGCCCCAAGGTGCATATAAGTTTTAGGCTCCTTTCACCAATAATTTTTTAAGATATCTGATTCGCTCACCTAAGCGAAACACTTGAATTGACATACCTCGTATTGTGCAAAAATTTTAGGGATTTAGTCAAACAATCACCCAATAGGATTAAATAATCTTAAGTTGATTAAAAATGTATCTAATAATAGATTATTGGATGCATTTGAGAGTATATAAATAGTTAAATAGTTAAATGGGTGCAACCAAGTGTGACCACATTTATCTATAAATAGTCTCGGTTAGGATAAGTTATTTTAGTTTATACCATCTGCTGATGATGCTAACTTGGTTAGCGAAACGTGCGTCCAGAACGTAATAAGTTGTGGTGTAGTGTGGTTAGAACTTTTGTATTTTGATCTATCTTCCACCACAGGTTCCAGTGTTAGGACTATCTTTTTCCTGTCGGCTTTTTAGTCTTATACACCATCTTTACAATTGAAAGATTTTATTACTCGATGGACTTATATGTGTTATTGATGACTAGTGAGTCGAAAGTGCTCTTCTATTATTTTGGATTTGGATAATATATACGTTATGCCTACAGACAGACCCTTTGTTTCATATTTTCAAATCCTAAAGTCTGTTGTCGGGTTGGAATTTGGTTTTTGCGTGGTTTTAACTGTCAACGTACAAACATTTCTTTCTACAGCCTTCTAGCCGCACGAAACTGAGCAAATGCTAATTAGGGCTTGCTATTGTTTCAGATAATCTTTTTATTTCAATTGGCAGATTTAATCTGTCAGTGAACATATTTTTTGTAGGTAATTGATTCTTTCTGTCACTTAACAGATTTTATCCCTTAACCGTTCGCTTTAAAAATTACTTGGGTCGGAATGCTACGCTTTCGTAATAAGAACGTATTTCAATAACTTAGAAATAAACCTACATTACTCCTGGGATTATTTTAAATTTTTATTATTTTGGCAGCCTGTATAACTGTATAAAAAATTGAATTTTCCAGTTTCTGAATCGGTTGGCCGCGTTGTTTGAAAAATTGAACTATGACAGATAGGGCTTCATTAAAACGTGCTAACACTCGTCCTCTACTTAACCATCGAACTTTAGAGTGAAGAAGTAGATCCCCATACTGACAATCATTTCATCGGCTAAGATTTTGAATAATCTTTTTTGTAATGCTCTAATCTTGTTTACAATGTTTACTACCAATTTCATGACGTTGTTTAGTTTCAAAAATTTGTGGAGGCGTTCATCTTTATGACAAAATGCTACCAGACCCTTGTCACAACCCACCATAGCTGGAGCCCCATTTAGATGAATGAATTCCTGTCCAGTGGTTTATTCTTTCAGTGGAATAAACTTCAAAAGATGTTTATTTAATCATAAAATCACTAAACACATCTGGGAGGAGTCAACAACATCTGTTGATTCATCCAATTGAAGAGAGAAATATACACAATCACCTAAGTCAGTTTTTAACTGTGAAAAAATATCCTTGCTCATTACTTCCATTCGTCTCATCACTGTATTAGCAGAAAATTGCATAGATTTTATTGCTGAAACTATCACGTCTTTATTTTTAAAGTTGGAAAATAAGGAATCTGCAACTTCTAAAAACCCCTGTTTGATCATTTCAACGGTTTATTTGTTTGTGAAGTTATTTGGGACACAGGGTATGATGCTTCCGTTGCAGACTTATTTTTGTCAACTGCTTTTAAAAATATTGACTGTTTTCCAATTAATTGGTTCTTTGTTTCAATTTTTCTTTTCTGCTGGCAGCATGTAATGGCAAATATATTTTAAAATTCGGATATACACTTTTATGATACCTCTCAATATTTCCTTTTTTAGCAACCGATACAGAGGCATTACATAACAAACATACATTTTTACCATTAACTTCTGTAAAAAAATACTGTTCGTTTCCTTCAGAATGAAAATTATATGTCTTTACTTTCTTGTTACTGCTTGTCATAATTTTTTTTATTGCCCACTCTGTGTTCTAGTTTTAAACTGAACGCGTTGTATCCCCGACATGTGCATTTAACACGTTCAAAGCAATCTAGATCTTTCTCCAAACATTCACTTGATAATTCTAGCGCTGTTGTCCATATGCTCACCGCAGTGTTGCCGCTGCTTGTTTTCAAGAATGATTTTTTTTCAAAATGTGTTTAGTTGGTTACCCTAGAAATTTTACAGAGTTTACAACATCAATAGTGGTGCCATTAAGGTCAAAAGGTTGCCAGCGTGTTTTTATAAGACAAGACTCCGTTTTAGAGATGTTCAAACATAGGAGAAAACGCACCAGGTTTATTTAATGGTGATTTTCATATGTTTAATTGTTAATACAAACGTTGTTAATTGTTAAAATAAACGAGTTACTATACAGTCAATTAGTACAGTTATTTACAAAATGTATGGAGGCTTTTATGATTTTTACAAGATATGTTGTGAGCTACCAGAAATGTCTTCGCGAGCTACAAGTAGCTGACCACTGCTCTAGGAGTTGGTTAAACAAAGGCCGAAAACCAAAACTCAAAATCGTCATCCGTATTGAAAATATTTCGTTTTAAATTTCCTTGGTGCACTTCGAAGATCCAGCAGTTTAATTTCACAAAATATGCAAATTCTTATATTTGTAACCATCTGAGGATTTAACTTTGTTTTAGTTTTAAACCTTGCGATATATAAACCAGGAAACTAATCACGAATTCCGAAGCACGGCTGAACTCCCTTTCGCGCATAGAAACTCACCGGACATGCATCTAAATGACCGCTGGGAAAAGTTGAGTGTCAGTTATGAAACGTGTGGGACGCATTTAACTGTTTTTATTGTGTCTGTGTTCTCTTGGTCGTATTTTAATTGGCCGGGTCGCGTATGACGTAAACATATAACCAAAATATTTATCTCGCGCTTCATTAAAACGTAAAAAGTTTTGATTATAAACGTATATCTGGCTTATATTTATCCACTTTATATTTAAATTTAACAAACCGATGTCATTTTTTTATTTTGAATTAATTTAGTATTCAGCGATGAGTTTTTAAATAAATTCACATTTCGCATGAGCAATAAATAACAAAATGGATAAAATTATTTTTATATAAAAGAGTTTAGTATTTGCTTACTTTCTAGTTTTACTTCTCTCGCAAGGAGAGTGGTAGTAGTAGTAGTTGTAGTAACTGTGGAGTAATTTTTTTCTCAACCCCCGTCTAAGAATGAAAAAATAAAATAAAGTGTTTTTTCAATATTATTCAAAAAGGGTAAAAATTAAAAACAAAAGTTTCGAATAAAAAATCTAGAGCATAATTTTTCATATAAATGGTATTTTTTTTGCTATTATTTCAAATAATAGAGTTAGGAATGCTAGATTTTAAATGATGATATGACGAACGAAATGAAAGCAAGGTGAAAAATTAATGATTTTTCTCTTATTAAGCCTGGGTTATAGATTGAAAACGTATGCGTCTTGCGTCACCGTTTGCGCTGTCTTTAAAGTTTTCTTAACGCAAAGCAATGGGTTGACGGAAGCGACTGGCGAAAATCGGCGTTTGCGTTAAGCTGCAACCAATGAAATTGCTGGATTTTAGAGGGCCTTTTAAAACGTTTATCCTTTGTAATAAATTTGACATTAATATATACACATAACATCCTCGTCCAATTAAAAAAGCTGCTTATAGTCATTGTCTTTAATTTTAAGAAGATGCTTGTAGGAGTTTTGAGTATTTCCACCCCAATTAACAGGCCGAATTCGCCATCTTCTTTGCCGCCTTCTTTTCAACAACTTTACAGCTGCGACATACATTATTACATCCACAATGCCTAGGCATCATTAGTATAATTTTGATTATCCATTCTCAGCAATCTAAGAAAAAACGCACATAAACTGAAAAACAAGCAAGACAAAATTGCATTACACAAAAAGGCGGAAAATATAATCATTAAAGTAATGTTAGTTCCACAGGCGACGCAAAGCGCAAGCATTTTCAATCTATAACTCGGGCTAAGAACTAGTAGAAATAATTAGCTCAAACCGACGACGCAAGACGCAAACGTTATAGATTAATAGGACTTTAATGTTAATTTTTTTATAACATTTGGTGCATTATTGTAGATATCGAATACTAGCTTCTATTTTTTTTATTATTATAAAATTTAACTTGGAAATTGAAAATAAATAAAAAAAGTATAAATTTACCAATCTATCTTTAGAACTAATTATTCAACGCCTGAGAAACCATTGGGAAGAAATATCTGACCATTGGTCCTTGGATTTTGATACTTTTGAGGGTGTTCTAACATTTATCTTTGAATCTAATTTTTTTCGATAATAAATATCATAAGCAAATTTTTGGCACCCCTATGGGCTAACTATGTACTGGATGGTTTAGTGAGTGATTGCATACATTACCTAGCGTTTCACGTGCCGTTTGGCGTGTGCAATCTCCCACTAGCTTTCCCTAATGAAAGGATTTACATTGCGCTTGAAATGTTCAACACATACAACCCACATATACAGTTCACCATCGAATATGAAAATAAACAGAGCATCCTCTTTCCAGATATGCGAGTATTTCCGTACCTATGAAAACATTTAAAACACAGTGGTACAGGAAGCCTATCTGTCCACAATAGATTTATTAATTCTTATTCCTATCATCCAATGAATATAAAAATAAACCTAATATTTGGTATGAAAAGAAAAGCAGTGAAGCTAACTTACCCTGACTTTAGAGAAAGCAGCCCCAAACTTTTACAGGATATTTTGGTGAAAAATTCTTATCCTGTAAATATGATTAATACATTTTTATATAACACTAGATATAATATACCTGATAACATTTTCCAAAAACATAGAAATTACCTTTTCAGAACACTATGTTAGAACTGACTAATAATTCAAGTCCAATAGCTAGTATTCAATCAAAGGCATATTCACTAGTCAGGCAGATATCAAATTTGCATTTTCCATCAAAACCTATTTCCACATTTTATACGAGAACTAAATCGCCACTAACTATAAAAGAAAATTGGAACATAGTTTATAAAATTCATGTTTAAATTGTAATAGTCTTTGTAGGCCAAACTTCGAGAAATCTCATTGGCCGCATCACTTCACATAAGAGCGATTGTAATACTAAAAAACTTATGCTTTGCCTGAACACTATACTAAAGGACTTATTTTGTCAATTTTCAGAATCCGTCTATTTTGGAATACGAAAATAACTATAAAAGAATCTTTTTAGAAATGGTCCATATAAACAACGAGCCCAATGCTCTAAACAATCGTAGCGTTAAACAAAATCTTAGCTCTATTTACAATTATATTTTAAATCTTGAAGAAAGCAGATATAAAAGTCTGGAAATTCAACGATTTGCCTCTCAAGCAGATGATGGCCTTTACAAGGTGTTGCTGCACTCATCTCTTTCCATAATGTACCATATAAAAACATCATTAATCAATTTTTTTTCTTTAATTGTTTCAGCAAAATATAAAAAAAGTTTTTCTTTTCATTTACTATCACTTATTCGCCAAAATAGCAACAATTTAATTATTAATTTTTTATTTGTTTTATTGAACGGTTTTTTGGATTGGGTTTACTTTAGCGTGTAACAGCGTTGCATAATATCCTAATTTGTCTTCAATCGTTACCAACGACCAAAAAACTAAATTTTGATATCTAACAAAATAAGATTAATAATCAATAATGTAGATCTAAATTGGTGCCAGCTATAGATCAGTGATCAAATTTTACTCTTATTAATTAATTACAGGCCTCCCACGCTGTTTTTGACCTTGTCCAGATTTCTGTCAATTCAGATTATATGTATTTATAGGTCAACTGTTGGTATTATATAACATGCACATAACGAACTACGTTACATGTTAGTATCCCTTTTGCTTCTATTCCCATTTGGTTTTTGTCTAATAGATTTCTTCAGTCAACTTTTAGTTCTGTTATCGCACCACTAATGTCATAGCTGACAATTCACACTTTGGGCCTGAAGCCGTAGCTTTCCGTAGAAACCGATCGATGGAAATAAACAGGCGCGTAATACAAAGTTTTTTTCTTGTTTTTTGGATTGTTACTTTTTTCGTAAAAGGGAAGTATTGTAATCGTGAAAAAATCACTCTACGTTTCAGGGTCCCTGGATGACGAAAAACATGTTTTCTCAATTCCGTCGGTCTGTCTGTCTATCCGTTCGCGGCGTAGCTAAAAAACTACTTATCCGATTGACTTCAAATCTTGGTTCATATGGTAACAATTTGGTAATAACCCAATATGGCGGAACAAAATTGCGGCCTAGTGAAATGTTAAAAAAATTATTATTAAAAAAACTACTCATCCAATTTATCTCAAACTTTGCAAAACCATCAAGTATTATGTTATTAAATGGTAAAATTTTGGTACAAGATGGGTAAAAAAAATATGTCATCAACATCAAGTACATATTATATTAGAATCAACTGGTAATCCAACATGGCGGAACAAAATGGCGGCTGAATAAAATATTTAAAAATTCAGCCTGAAAAAACAGTTTATTGCTTTGATTTCAAATTGTGTGCCATAACTAATTGTGGTATGGGGATCAACTAGTAAAATAGTGGTACTAATTCAAGATGGTCGAACAAAATGGCGGCCAAATAAAATGTTTGTCATCGTGAAAAAATCACCTTCCCAGGTTTTACATAGCTTTACGATTTAGCGTCGCTAGATGCCAAAAATGTATGTTTTATCAATTACGTCGGTCCGTCTGTCGGTCTGTCTGGCTGTCAGTTCGCGGCACAACTTAAAGACTACTTACCCGATTTACTTCAAATTTTGGTCAAAGATTAAGGATCATATAGGAATGACCTGGTAACATTTTGGTAAAAATCCAACATGACGAAACAAAATGGCAGCCCAGCAACGTTCAAAAAATCGTCCAAACAAATATCATACATAATATTTCATACGGAGGTATTTTTTATTATACATCTGTTCATAATTCACTGCTCTTTTCAACCCTGTATATTCTGTACTCAATACCAAATAAATGAACAAAAATAAAATATTGTTTGAAAGACAAAAATACAGAAGCCGGTGAACCTAGACGAGGCCATGTTTATTTTGTAACTGCACACTTATAGTTTTATCAACATTTTCATCAAAAAAGTCTAATACAAATCAACTTTACCTTTACAACAACTCCTTAGCACAGAAATCATTTTTTGTAAATTCAATTTTGGGTCTATTTACGGAGCATGAACGCAAACGGCAAAAACAATGACAAATTCACAAAATGGCTGGTACACACATAGAAAGTGAGCTTAAGTGTCATGTGCTTTGGCGTTGATAAATTTAAGGCTTCTTTGACCATTAAGAAATGTTATAAAAAGTCGTAATTATAACAATATATAATACAAAGTAATATTTCTACGTTATAAAAACGTTACAAGAATAGATTTATAAAACGTGAAAAAATTACGTTTTTGAAACATTTTTAAACTAAAGAAAACCGTTTTTGCCGGCTTAAAACGTTATTATAACGAACTAAAACTATATTTCAACCAATCAAACGTTAAGTATACGTTATAGTAATGTTTTGATATTTAGTTTTTTCTAAAAATATAGTTTTCGTTAACGATCCTGTTGTTTTATTTTAGAATGGTGTATTATTTAGGGTTAGGATCCAATAAAAAAAATAAATGTCTTTTTTGAATGTATTTATATATATATATATATATATATATATATATATATATATATATATATATATATATATTTCTACTGGATCCTAACCCCTAAATAATACACTACTCTGACATGACAACAAGAAGATCGATAATGAAAACCATTCAGAACCTTAATAGCTGGGATATCTGCAGACCAAAGGAGTAGGTAAAGACTAATAATATGGGTTTCAATTTAAAATGGCGAAACAAAATGACGGCCAAATAAAATTTTAAAGAAATCAACGTTAAACAATCTTGTTCAATTGATTTTAAATTTTGCAGAAAAATGAAATGTGAACATGGGATACTTACTTAATTTATTTTAAATTATGCCCAAAAGTCAAGTGTGGCATGGTAGAAAGGAAATGCTAAACATATTGGTAGGAATCCAATATGATAGAACAAAATGGCGCCCAGTAAAAATGAAGAGACAGTATATGTAACAACCATTTTTCTTATAGCACCAGCACTGAGTGTTACTTCTCTGCAATAGTTTGTGCAGTTTTAAACCATATTATCTAAAACTTAAGAATAAATCACATCATGTGCTTTAGTGTTTAAGTGTGTCGTTCCATACATCAAGTGGTTTAAGTTCTACATTTGCTCATCTATGTTGTGTAATGGATTTCTTTTAATTTTAAGTCGCTTTGGTAAGATTTATACTAAAATTTATAAGCAATTTTCCTAACTTATGAATTTCTTTGTTCTTAATTCAGAAGGGGCCTGCAGAAAAAAATAAGTATTCTCGAAAGCTAGATTATTCAATAAAGAGTTGCGTCAAATACTAGATTTTGCGGTTACACATTTTTATGGTCACCCTGTATACATAAAATTACATAGCGGTATAGCACAAGAAATATCTTTTAGCAATTGGGTTATATATCTATTACACACCTCAATGCTTTCAAGTTTGGGAAGGGTATTTAAAAAAATGTAAATTTAATTAAAAAACTCGCTGCCTTTATCGCTCTTATACCTGTGTTTTTTAAAATATTATTATTACAAAAAAGGGCAAACGGATTTCAATTCAAAATATATGGGATCACCAGAGAAACATCCTTTATAATTTCGCGTTTGACTCATCAAAATCAGCCAAACCACAGTATGTATCAATTTTTATTTAATTCATTCGCATAGATTTCAATGTTTGACAATACACAAAAAACAAAAGATTTGATGCGGACGAATGGTTCAATGCAAAGCCTACTTGTTTTTTTTTCACCCAAAAGCGTAATCGTCGCTTCATAAATCGCACGGACGAACAGGACCCTCCACAATATACAGATGAATCAACGAATGGGCGGATCAACGAATAATGAGCAGCGGGCTTAATTTATGTTGGGAAACTTTGTTTAGAACAGGTAATAAATTAATATATTTAACATCTATATTAATATGAAATACCAAAATTTATAATGAACCTTTCAACGTACATAACCATAACAAATACAATATTACTAATTTACTTTTCTCATCCAAATTTTGGTGCAACAGACGCACTTGGATACTGTGCCAATTTCAATAAAATATTAAAGCGTTACATTTAATATGATGCGCTTATGCATTACTTTGTTCTCAGTAAAAGCGTTATTTCTCATAATACGACATGCATATTTATTCACTTCGTGCGATATATCAGTGCGTGTTCATAATAAGAAAACGAAAATGTGTAAATTTCCTAAAGCTCCCCGAGCTTTATTATTTTATCCCAAATTAGTTGTTAAGTAAAGTAAATTTTACCAAAAATACTTCTACCGGAATGACTGCAATAAAACTACCTGGATGGACCCATTTGTTAGGCAATGAAGTGAGGGATCGAACTTTAGATATACCTATAATGTAGATCTTTAGATATTGACCGACATTATTGTACAGGGTGGCCCACATAAGATGACCCACTACCTTATCTCAGAATCTGTACGAGATAGGGAAAAAAGTTTTATACAAAAGTTTCTTAGGTTTATCTAGAATTTTTAAATATTATATTTTTATATATATAGGGTGTGTCATTTTGCGTTGACAAATGTCAACTTTGTTATTTTAAATGGAACACCCTGTATATTATTATGGATTTGAATAGCTCTCTTAGTGACGATTTCAACGATGTATTATAAGATGGGTCTTCGAGGCACCGTTTCGGAGATATTTACGATCATCTTCAATTTTTGACATACTTTCAACTTGTTGTATCTCTGGTATTTATCAACTTTTTTGTTTCATTTTTGTGCAGGAAAAAACATAATTTTATGCTTTATTGGACGTGTAGGTAAAAATATTGAAATTGAAAAAAAATGTTACAGTGTTGTCACGTTTTGCGTACCATCAGTTTTCTCAAGATTTTTAAATACAACCCCCTATATTTTATAACGGATTTAAATAGAGCATCGAAAGACGATTTCAACGATATATTATAACATAGATTTACAAGTCACGGTTCCCGAGTTTTGGAGATTTTCTTCAGGAATCAATTTTAATATTAAACAATTTTTAATAAAACATAATATAAACTATTAAACGTGACATGACATGAACGAAGACAACAAAATTAATATTATATGCTAAAGAATATATAAATTAGATTTTCTAATTGCTTTGAATAATTATTACCACGCCGTTTTCCAGATCAAACGTAAAACTCTCTAAAAATCAGTTAAATACATAATGTGTATTTTTGTTAAAATAGTGTGAATCTATTTAAAAATAGTTCTTTATGTTTCCTTCCCATATACTAAATAAGCCTTATCAATGTTATGATTAGCGATTATCGAAACAGACGGCCAAGGCGACTGTGTCGATAATGGTGCCGCAAAAAATGTCTTTGCTTACTAATCATTTTTGTTGTTTCGTTTTTATATAGAGCGTCTGAAAGTCAGTCGAGTAATAAACGTCATCAAGCTAAGTATTGGCTTTATGTGTTTTTTCTCTCACAATTATTTACCAACCTTTCCACAACCCTATCAACAATTTTAAGTAGGCTGTGCTTCAAAACCATGGAAACAAACGAAATATTATTTACATGAAATTTGACAGCTTGGTTGCATTTCTTGATTAAATTAGTAAATTTAAGAAATAATTATGTCGAACTACACTATTCAACAACGTTTAAATTTATATGAGTGCTTCATTAGAAACAATAAGAGTCCCGCACTAGCGTTAAGGGAGTATAGAAGACTGTATCCAAATAGCAGAATTCCAAGTAAGAAAATCTTCGTAATAAATTACACGAGATCTGGAAAATGGCGTTGTGATAAACAATAAAAGAAACCGGCCTAGGACAGTTCTTACAGAAGAAAATCAACTTGATGTTCTTTTATATTTTGAGGAAAGCAATGAAAATTCCCAAAGGGATGCCGCACGGGACATACCGCATATTAGCCGAGCAAGTATTCAGAGAACACTTAATATCAACGATTACCATCCTTTCAAATTCACTCCGGTACAAGAGCTATCCATAGCTGATTTTGACAACAGAGCTACTTTTTGCATGGATATGATGGACCGCCACTTTGATCAACCGGTTTTTGACAAAATTCATTGACGAAGCAATTTTCAACACCGCGGGAATATTTAACCGAAAGAACTGCCACTACTGGTCAAGGCAAAATCAACATAAAATCAAAGCCATCAGAAAGCAGGGACATCAAAGTGTATATGTTTGGTGCGGAATAATAAAGGACCGAGTGATTGGGCCGGTTTTTTATGATAGGACTCTTAACGGACAGAGATACCACAGTTTGTTGCAAAATGAAATACAACCTCTTATTAATGAATTACCGGATGAAATTAAAGATGGTCTTGTATTTCAACAAGACAGTGCGCCGTACCATACCGTAAGACCTGTAATTGAATGGTTAAATGAAAGATTTCCAATGTGGATTTTTTAGATTTATATTTTTATATATATGGCCAGCTGTGTCCCGATTTAACTCCACTAGATTTTTTTTTATGGGAAAATATTAAAGACAACGTGTATAAGAATAAAGTTAATAACGTAGCCGATTTTAGGGGGAGAATAATGGAAGAGATCCATTTGATCAATTAGAGTCACTTCAATAAGACAATAAAAAAATTAGACATTATTTATACAACATGTATAGCACAGGAAGGTGGTTATATAGAAAATTTAATTTAAGTAATGTTTATTTTTTTGTCTTTGTTCTTGTCATGTTTTGCGTATGTTTAATAGTTTTTATTTATGTTTAGTAAAAATTGTTTAATATTAAAATTGATTCCTCGAAGAAAATCCCCAAAACTCGGGAACCGTGACTTGTAAACCTATGTTATAATATATCGTTGAAATCGTCTTTCGATTTATTTAAATCCGTTATAAAATATAGGGGGTTGCATTTAAAAATCTTGAGAAAACTGATGGTACGCAAAACGTGACAACACTGTAACATTTTTTTTCAATTTCAATATTTTTACCTACACGTCCAATAAAGCATAAAATTATGTTTTTTCCTGCACAAAAATGAAACAAAAAAGTTGATAAATACCAGAGATACAACAAGTTGAAAGTATGTCAAAAATTGAAGATGATCGTAAATATCTCCGAAACGGTGCCTCGTAGACCCATCTTATAATACATCGTTGAAATCGTCTCTAAGAAAGCTATTCAAATCCATAATAATATACAGGGTGTTCCATTTAAAATAACAAAGTTGACATTGTCAACGCAAAATGACACATCCTGTATATATAAAAATACAATATTTAAAAAATTTAGATAAACCCAAGAAACTTTTGTATAAAACTTTTTTCCCTATCTCGTGGGTCATCTTATGTGGGCCACCCTGTACATTTTTTAAAAATTTAACCTAAATTTAAATGTCTATAACTTGTAAACCAAATAGTTTGTTTACAAACGGTTTTTTACATTTTGCAGACTTACGTTTTGTTACCATTTTTGTGGTATGCGTGTTTTACGAGGGATAAAACAAAAGTAGTTTTTTACATGAACTTTGTCAAGAGCGAAAATTTGCAGTTTTGAAATTATTTTGATTTTATATGTATGTACTTAATAAATGGGTTATTAGGGAAAAACTAATTTCTCAAAATTTTGATATATGATTTGTTTCTTTTTTGTTTAATTTTTTTTCTTATAATTCACATATTTTTGGCTATATTTTTTATCATTTTGGCTTCTCCAAGGACGTTTTGAAAAAAATAACTACAATTTTGCCATTCCGAATGTTAATTTTACTTTAGGGGTGCATTAATTAATTTTTTGAGACCGTTATATTTTTTCGTATTTTCTTAAATATTTACTTGCTTTAAACTGCCCAAAAACCATATATTGAGCTTAAATGTGTTTTCAGTTAGTTTAATATAAAATTAGTGTCTCCAGAAAACTGTAAATTGTATTTTTACTTTATCTTATTATTTTTGCTAAAAGTGGCTTCAAACCTTGATGCTCATGCTCAATGGGATCTCGCAGAAAAGTAGGAGATAAAAAAAAGTTTTAGTTTTTTAAGACTGTTGAAAACAAAAAACTGAAATATTTTATTTGAATTTAAGTTTTTACTCACCATATTTGAGCCATTGCATAATTAACATTTTCTTTACGAATTTTGTCTATTACAAAATGGCATTTTTTCACCAATCACTTGAATTTAATCATAATACTGTATGTTTTATCGTATTTTCTAAAGCTTTTGATTTTCCAAACCAATAGTTTATTAGATTTGAATAAATGACACTGAACTAAAAACTGAAGATACCAATGCATTAGGTACAAATTTGTTCAAAACATTCGTTCCCACAAAAAAATTAATAAAATATATATATCTAAATTCAAAGTTTTTTAACAATTTCCGTATTTTTTAATAAATGTAGTTATGTATTATTAGGTATAAACCTTTAATTAATTAAAATGTAACCTTACTTTTTTGGGGAATTCAAATTCAAATGTACAGTAAAATACAGTGAATAAAAAAGCAAGCATACTAAAATACGTATAACTTTAATTAAAAAGGGCCTAGACCTGGTAATTTAAAAGAAAGTAGTTTTATGTTAAAAAAAATTATGTTTAAAAAATAATCAAAATTACTCAGACTGCCGGTAATAATTCTATGAAATTAAAAAACCTCCCCGAGGTTTGAAGTCACTTTTATCAAAAATAATAAGAAATATGTATGACTGTCTGAAAAAATTAATTGATACGCCCCTGAAGTAGAATTAACATTCTGAAAGTCAAAATTGTATTTACCCTTTTTCAAAACGTCCTTGTAGAACCAAATCGATTAAAAGAATAGTCTTTTTATTAAGAGTTTTTAATTTAAGAAAAACATGTTGAAAAAATTGCGTATAATAAGAAAAAAATTAATAAATAAAAAAACAAATCAGATATCAAAATTTTGAGAAATTAGTTTTTTCCTAAGAACCCCATTTACTGAGTACATATGTATAAAATCAAAATGGTTTCAGATTTGCAAATTCTCGCTCTTAACAAAGTTCGTGTAAAAAAACTATTTTTGTCTTGTCTCTCGTATATATCAAGTAAAAGCAAAGTAACCCTTAAAACACACATGCCACAAAAATATTAACATAACATAAGCCTACAAAATGTAAAAAACTGTTTGTAAACAAACCATTTTGTTTATAAGTTATAGCCATTTAAATTTAAGTTAAATTTTCAAAAAATACATTTCAGTTACACAATAGTGTCATATAAAGCAGATTTAGGGTTCTAAGGAAAATAAGTAACATTACAGGCAGAATAAAAACTAAATTGTATGAACGCATTTTTTAAAATACCAGCCTACACGCGATCGACATAGATTAGCCAGGGAGCAGAAATCGGCTTTATGCTATCAAATAACAAATCTGTAGTAAAACATGTATGTGGTGAACAAGTTTAACCTGGAAAGTGATCCTCGGCTGATACGGACAAAAATTGAAAACAATACCAGACTTGAAAGGAAATTAATAATACATAAAAAATTGCCAACGATTCATGAATTGACACATATCAAAAATGAGTATCAACGAGAGTTGGGTAAAAAAATGACACCAGTAGAACATGTAAGTCACCATAAACATCAAATAAGTTGGAAAAAGCAGTTAAGTTGAGAATGACATACAAACAACAATGAGGAAGATATGTTCAAAAGCACAAAGGAAGTGGAGCTGGGTGTGACATGTGACTCGACAGGAATACGATAGGTGAACTAGGAATGTGGGGCAATGAAAACCAAGGTAGCATAAACGAAGTACAGGTAGATCGCCAAAACGATAGCTAGACCATATTGAAGTAAGTATAGGATGAAACTGGATCAGTTGGCTCAAAATCGGCAGGACTGGAAAATGCAAGGGGAGGCTATATCCAGGAGTGGATGCAAACAGGTTGTTAAAGAAGAAAGAAGATAACTCTCATGATATGTTTACATTAATTTAGTCAAAGGAAAAAAATTTCCCTAAGGTAGTCTGTTCCCAATGAGATTTTCAAAAAAAAAACATCTCAGTATCTCTTCTTGTTAGGAAAATATTCATTTTAAAAAGTCCACTAAAAATTTTAATTGTCCGTTTCATTTATCCAGGATTTTAATAATTTTTGTATATGTTTGTGATAAAAATATTCATGCTTTTATTTACTCACTACCTTTTTAAAATGAGATATTTATTCTAAAGGTTCAAAGACTTTTATTTGTTGTTTATTGGTTTTCTGCCAGAAGTATTTTATTTAAATTTCGAATAAATTTAACCCTTGCTGTTTTAAATGATATTTTACACAACTGTCCGAAATTTTTGATATTTGTTTTTTTTTATGAATAGAAAATAGCTCTAGTTCGTATACGTATCAGGCATCGGGACACGAAATACAAAATTGAAGTTGTAGATTAAAGAAAAGCGGTGATTACTGCAGTTTATTTTTGACTTTTTAGAAAGACAGATTTATCCAAATTTGTAGATAATGAAACAATCGCTTCTCGAACTCTTGTTTTTCCTTCAAAACATACTAAATATGCAAAGCAAAATTGGGTATAATATATGAAAGGGAAGCATTCAAGTGTAAAATACTCAAGGTTGGCAACAAGGCGTTTTATTTGTAGAATTTGGGTGGATTTTGGGTATTTGTTGGGCGTTCAGCTGAAATGTGTTTAAATTCTTATAAACGTGCAGCAGCAAATGGACGGGTTTATTATATATATATATATATATATATATATATATATATATATATATATATATAGCCTGTATTTTTCGTTATATATATATATATATATATATATATATATATATATATATATATATATATATATATATATATATATATATATGTATATATATAGCCTGTATTTTTCGTTAGCCCCGAGTTTCTGGTAAAGCGATTTTACCGATTTTTATATATCAAATTTTGTCTTATAATTAATAAAAAAATTTACTTATTTTAAACACGCTTTAAAATTGGAACTAGTATTCTATAATTATTTATTTATTGCCTACAAAATTACAAATGTACTAAAAAAGTAAGCAAAAAAATGTTGTTAAATCTAATAAAAAAAAAATTAAATTAAAATTTACTGGCTAATATCCAGGAGCCAGTGGCAAAAGCTCTGAGAATCGGTATAAGGAATGTACAGAAACTTGTGCATGAAGAAAAAACATAATAAACAGAAATGTACACGAAGAAATCCAAAGGCAAAAGACTTAGTTACAATGCAAAAATGGATATTCATAATGTAATTTATGATTTATATACGTCAAAGACTAATATAATCCTTCAGAAACTTTTTAATATTATAGACTAAAAAATATCATCATCACTTAAAAAGTCCTCATCTTCTGAGTCATCCTCAAATGGCGCAATGATCATTGGTGCTATTTCGACATCTAGATCAACTCGTTCTCGATTCCACCAATCTCATATTAATTTCTCCGTATGTGCCACAGATTTCTTCCAGTACTTTATGATTTTGCCCCAGCCCATATTAATTCTATTGCGTTAAACTAGCAATGGAATGGCGGCAGTCGTAAAACTTCATGTCCATTTTCCCGTAATATTTCATCTACGGCATATATTGTTGGTTTTTTAATAGATTTTACCATTAAAAGAAGTTCTAATTTCAGCATATTGGGTAAAGGATTTTGTTTTTGTTTTATTAGCCAGTCATAAATATCACTTTTCTTCCAGGATAAAGTCGGTTGTTTATTTAAGATTCTTGAATGATAAGATGCATTGTTCAGAATGATTAAAGATGGAGCATCTAAATTTGGAATCAGTTGTTTTTTTAACCACTTTTCAAACAGTTCACAGTTCATATTATCATGGTAGTCCATACTTTTGGATGTTGAAGAAAACAGTAAACTTTTACCTGGGAGAAATCCTGTTGAAGAACCTGCATGCAAAATGATGAACCGTTTTCCCGTCCCACATCCCTTTTTTCTCTTGACACTTTTTACAGACTCGTCCTGCCAAAATTTCGAACCACTTCCATTAGAAAATATCCAAGTCTCGTCTAAAAATACCACTTTTCTAAATTTTGAATTAACATTTTCCGTGCATTTCTTTAAAAACTGGATACGCTGACTTGCTATTTTTAGTCCAATTTCCAATATGCCTCGATTTTTTAAAGCTTCTTTTAAAACTTGAAGGGTTATATTAGTTTTTGATGTGTATAAATCGCAAATTGCATTACGAACATCGATTTTTACATTGTCACTTAAGTCTTCTGTCTTTGGCTTCTTTCGTGTACATTTCTTAATCTTCCTCGGTAGTAAATTATGCTTTTTTTCATGCACAATTTTCTGTACAGTCCTTATACCGATTCCCAGAGCTTTTGCTACTGTCTCCTGGATATTGGCCGGTGAATTTTCATTTTCGTAATCTTTTATTACATTTAATACCATCAATGTCAATGTGACTTTGAAGTGACATCGCTCAAATATTTTTGCAACTGCTGGTATTTATAGGTGTATCCTTTTGTTTCATATGAAAATATCATAGCTCTATCTAATTCATTTTATGCGGAGGATATGATTACACCTAATAAAAGAAAAACAAACTTAAAAAGTTTGTCGTTGATAAATCGTATGACCCGCACGATAACACTGCTTTTGACTATAGTACGTTTAGCTTGAAATTGTAATAATCAGATTAGCTTTTACATTGCTAGTCAGATATATCTAGTTACATAAATTTAAGTAAATAAAATAATCTTTATGAAGTTTTAAATACAAAAAAAAAAAGGAATTCATATCATGAAATTTGCCTGAAGGGCTTAAATTTCATAACGTTATACAAGAAGAAAAATTATTATCTATATATGTACACTTTACATAAAAAATGGAAAGAACTGGACTTTAATTCAGGATGCAGTGGAACTGTAGAGGAGTAGTTCATCTCAGGACAGCTAGTCATTGGAACGTGTTCAATCAGACTATGTGGACCGAACAAAACATTTCCAGAAAGACTCGTTATTTTTTGCTTCGAAAATACAAAAGAAAAAGAAATCGGCTTCCTCTATATAGCCGAAGGAAGGACCCTGTAAAAATATTTACAATGAAAAATAAGACATTAAAATTTAATCTGTACCAAGAAGGTAAGGGAAATAAAGTGAACTTTTCAGAAATAACTGACCAGGCAAAAAAATAAAGCCATGAACATGCCTGTAAATATTTCGAACACAAGATCACGTCGAGAAGTGACCTATTTAAAAATGTATCTTGACCATTCTTTTATCTACTATCATAAAAGCTAATTGAATTAGGGAGAAGCCATATTATATTGAAATATGTGCAAATTAGTTAAAGAAAAGAAAGAGAAACTCGAATGTAAATCAATCATGAAATTTAAAAATTAAAATGTTACAGTTAATTAATTTTCGATATTTTCTTTACCTTTTGGACAGAATGACGGCAATATTCTGACAGAATTTGTTGTTAATTTTCACAAATTGTTTAACAATCAATAATTTTCACTCTTAAATACACCCCGATACCGATTTTTAAGTCAAATATGCACAAATAAACACTGTTGACATCTGAAGAAGTACATCTCCAACCGAACTCTTTACGGTCTCCAAAAACATACAGCAAAGAATCAAATTAAATATTTACAAGACACCGATAGGACCAGCCCTTAAATATGGGGTGGAAACTTGGACTTTTAAGCAAACTAACGAAATTCTCTTGGGCATCAATAAAAAACTTGGGACAATCTTTGCAACGATAAATGAACGAGGAATGTAACGTCAAGGTATAATTTTGAACTGTATCAAACTTGTAATGAGCCAGACGTCTTTAAATTCATAAAGATCCAAAGATTAAGATGGGCAGGACGTCTAGCTAGACAACTATCAACTAATTACTAAAAAGTAGTCCTCACCTTGAAACCTTTCCTGCAGCACAATTAAAAAAAACATTATTTTTTTCAATTTTCGCTGTATTTTCAAAATCCGCCTTAGCTATGACCCTGGCCCACCAACAGAACCAGAGGTCGATTTCGTGGCAGATAAATCAAAGGAGTCGAAGAAAACCTTGGATTTCTAAGGGTCAGAAGATAGAGGGGAGATTTAGAAATAGAACAGAATGGAGACTAATCTTAGAGCAGGCCAAGATCCACTAGGAGATTGTCGAGCCAAAGATGATGGTGATGGTTACAAGACTTGAACCGGATAAACAAACAGAGGAATAAAGCTAATAAATTATTATAAAAATGCTAGGGTAAGCGATTGATTAGGCAGTTGATCTTATATAAGACGGCCTCTACAAGGTATCCTTTCAACGACGTTTCGCCTTCGATTGCACGACGCATTTTCAGGGATCTTTATTCCAGGAAATCTGAACACTGAATGAACTCAAAGAGAGTCTGGCAGGCTTTTATATCCGACTTGTGCTTGCTGAACCGTGACTATGTGTTAAGATTGGTTTTCTCTTGTGATGTAGATATTCTCTATTGAAATTTTTTGTGTTTTAAAATGCTAATAGATTCTCTAATTTTTCGTTTATAAAATCCTGGAACCGATGCTAGAACCTTGATTTCCTTTAGATTCAACAACTTGTTTCTTTTTAATACATCATTCATGTTCCTTAAGTTTAGTTGATATTGAGCGCCCTGTCTTTCCCACATACACTTCTCCACAGGAGCCAGGAATTTTATATACTCCTTCTGTTTGGAAAGTTACAATATCTTTCGGGGATCGCAAGCGTTCTCCAATCTTCTTATCTGTATTGAAGGTTGTACGTATGTTGGACCGCCGAAGTAATCATCCTATTTTGTCTGTAGAACCATGTATGTAGGGAAGAACAACACTACCTAACGGTGGCTCCTAATCATTCTCTTTTGAAGAAGTTGGATTACTATATATTTTAATTGAACGCGTAATATCTTCAGTGCAATAGCTATTCCCTCTGAGAGCTTCGGTTAGTTTCGATGTTTCTGAGGTTAGAGAATCTTGATCAGAAATCGAGATAGCTCTGAATACTAGTGAGTTAATAACCGATTTCTTTTGTTCTGGATGGTGATGGGAATTTGCATTTAAGCATCGATTTGTACACATCGGTTTTCTAAACATAGAATGTCCTAATGTACCATTTTCCTTCCTTTGAACATATACATCTAGAAAGGGAATCATTCCATTACATTCAATTTTAATTGTGAAATTGATATTATGATCTTGTCGATTAAGATGATCAAGAAATATGGGGAGATTATTTTGTTCATGAGGCCAAACAACAAAAGTATCATCTACGTATCTGAACCAGTGTTTTGGTTTTAGTGGAGCGGATGTTAGAGCAATGTCCTCAAAGCTTTACATAAAGATATTTCCTACCATAGGTGATAGAGGAGATCCCATAGCTGCCCCTGAAGTTTGTTAATAAAATAAATAGATGTAAGACAAGCTTCCAATAGGTCTATTAAGTTCTTATCAAGATTACTATGATCAAATATCTCATCAATAAAATGGAAATCGAGTCGTTGACAGGAATGTTTGTGTATAGTGATTATACATCGAAACTGACCAAAACATCTTCCGTATCCAATTGGATTGCCTTAAAAGTTTTTCCACGAAATGTGCAGAGTATTTGATAAAAGAATCTGTTTTTCTAGTAAATTGGTTAAAGATATTTACTTAGTTTGTATGTGAGCCAGTCTATTCCACTGACGATCGGTTGAAGTAGTATATTGTTCTTGTATATATTCGGAAGACAATAGAACCAGAATCTTGGATCTGCTTGGTTTTAATGATTTCTTCTTCGCTGGTGGTAAACTGGATGTGTTAATAAGATTGGTGATGCGTCTTTCTATTCTACTTGTAGGGTCAGCCTGGATACGTATTCGGTTTTGTCCATGACAACTGTGGCGTGGCATTTATCTGCTGGAATTATCAGAATGTTTCCGTCTTCATTTAAGATCTTCATTGCTGTTTTTTCGGCTGCGGAGTGATTCGACTTCCGTGGTTTAAGAATCTTCTCTTTCCCATATCTGACTCCATCGGCTGGTTCCACTGGAAACCGATCTTAACACAGGGTCACGTTTCGGCGAGGACAAGTCGGGTATAAAAGCCCGCCTTAATCTCTCCGACCTAACTAAGTGTTCAGATCCCGGAAGGCGAAACGTCTGATAGTAATTCCAATTTGACACGGTTTAATCCCAAGAACCATGATTTTTTATAGGTCCTTTGTTACACTTACATAATTGGTCTATCTACAATATTTTAGGAAATGTAGGTAAAAAAAATGGATTTTTTTAAAACTTGCGAAGTACCTGGCAATATAAATTTTGGTTAGTTCAAAAGAAATCTCAATGAGCTAGAAAAAATTGGTCAGACATTACTGAGGTCTGGCCTAAAAAATGATTCTGCTTCCTCGACCAGATAGAAAACTTACATAATCTTATTGAGTAGCTAAATTCAGACCCAGAGATTTTATACTTCCTACATCGTAATACTACTATTCTCAAGTGATATTGCCATCGCAATAAATCGTTAAAATAGTAAAGCAACGAAAAATGATCACACTATATGTCACATTTCTCATTTTTAATTTAACGAAATTTGTTGCCAGATATTTTCATTTTATTTTGATGTGTCGTCAGATTTTCCGACATCAGTGACGTAACTAAGTATACTTGCCAATATTATCGCCGGTATTTTTTCTTTCAAATTCATTAAAAAATATGACTCGGGTATTATTAATTTTGAAATATGTTCTGGCATGTTTTTAGGACATGTGTATTTTGGGTTTTGTAGTAAGTTTCCACCTACGCCACATTAAAACTTTAAGGTCGGTGTATTAGAATGCGACTTGGACATACTTTGCCGACCTTCTGCATTAAAAGGCATTTTTCAAAGATTTTATTTAACTTCACTTATATGCAAAGCCCACTAGTCACATTCGTCCATTCGTTCATTCGTCCGCATTGTGAGCGGATGACCAAGTAGGCTTTGACCTCGGCAAACGATTCATGTGAATCAAATCTTTTGTTTTTTGTGTATTTTCAAACATTGAAATTCATGCAATCCATGCAAACGTATTAAATAAAAATTGATGAATTCCGTGGCTGAAATATTTTATTTTAGTTAGTTACTAAGGGCTAGTATTTTCATCTCCGTATAAATTTATTCGGTGGATACTTTTCGTGGTTGGGAAACAATCGGTTCCAAGATAAATATTCGAAGAATTTGGGGATATAAATACTGGCCCTTAGTATGTTGTTTGGGTCAAATTTTGTAAGTAATTTTTGAAGCAATTCCCGTTATCCGATTCATTGAAGTTTAGTATACATACATGAATCCGATGACAATACAATACTGGGTTTCCCACTGAAAAGTAACGCATTTCGCAACTTAAAAGCTCGAAAACGAATAATTATTTAATTATGCATTTTCTTCTGGATAATATTACCAAATGTTCTCATTTTTCTTAGAACAACGGAAAAGAGATTTTTCTGGAACTAAATTTCTGTTTAATTTTAAGTGCGACGCCGTATATGCTTATCCATTTCGATCACCTGATATTTCTCGTTTTCAAAAATATATGACTTGGCTATTATATTAATTGTACATTTTTTGATTTTAAAATTAATTTGTAAAACTCTGCTTTGAATCCAATTACAAACTACTTGCGATATCATAATTACAAAGTGAGCCTTGGAACAAAAGTAGGTATGTACAGGGTTCTTCGTTATAAGTTTATAAGTTGCCACCCCTTTAAATCTTTTATTTTAAAAGATACAAAAAAGTGGTTAATATAAAAGTTGTAGGATTTCATTTGAAGATTTACATAGCGCTAAAATCAAAAATAAATGACCATCGGAAAATATAGAAATCATCACGAACTTTGTTATTTTAAATGGAAGACCTTGTATATTTTTAAATTTTTAGATGCGCCTCATTGTCCTCTTTTCAAAAATATATAACATGTCTATATTTAAAATAGTAGTTTTTGAGCTGTTCACCTTCATAATAACACATTAATGCTTAACTTACTTTATTGGATCTAGATAGCCGTGACTGGCCGTGGGTGCAATTCGGCCATTATGATTCGTGAATCACTCTATCCATGAAATGTCAAATGAAAACAAAAGTTACTTTTTGAATAAAAATAATATATTTTATTTACGTTTTACGTTAAATTTATATGATTATAGTAAATTAAATATTAAAAGTTATAAAAAAACAACTAGTTTATTCTGATATAATATAATATATCTAATTAACAAACAACAAATACAAATGCTAGTGAATAAACAAAGATAATAATAACATTTATAAAATCTATATTATAAGTTATTTACATGACCACCGCTATTGTTTAAGCAATTTGTGTCCCATTCTGTTAACAGCATTGCTAACAAAGAAGGGATATTCGGTGTTTAAAATTACTATTTCTTGCTCGATTTTTTGCCGTAATTCTTTTAAATTATCATTCCTATTAAGGTAGATTTTATCTTTCAAGTATCCCCACAAAAAATTATCTAGGGGTGTGAGGTCGAAGCTATTGGCCGGCCACCGGATTGGGCCTTGCCTTCCGATCCATAAACCATAGCGATTATTTAAAAAATTCGTAATCGGTTGGACATTGTGAGGCGGTGCGCTATCTTGGTGCCAAATTAATCTAGTGTACTGACGAATGGAAAGTGTCTGTAAAAGGCGCTCTATTTCGTTATCTAAAAAATCTAAATAGCGTTCGCCTGTCAAAATACCCTCAAAGATAATTGGCCCAATAATTTGCTCTCCTAATATGCCGCACCATACATGCAACGATTTACGCCCTTGCTTCTTCTTTTCTTCAATTACAATTAAACAATTTAGTCGTAGTAAAACTAGCTTCATCAGACCACAGAATTTTGTTAAAAAATTGGTCATCTCGAAATTTCTTGGGCATTTCTTGACAGAATTGAAGTCGTTCATTTATATTATTTTCTGTTAAATATTGCACTGGCTTAATTTTATAGGAATGATAACTACATTTTTTCAAAATCCTATGAATTCTTTTCTATGATTTCCCTGTGAGTCTTGAAATGTTGGGAATGGACCGGTGCGGATTTTCTAAAAAATAATTCTTTTAAACTTCATGTTCATTAAATAAATAGAAAATTACCTTCAAAATATAATAAAATATTAAACTCTTCCTCTAAATTTGCATTTGATCTTCTTTTCTTTCTGAAAAAGTTTTTCCTTTCGACAACATTTTTTGCTACATGTGATACTGTCTTTCTAGATGGCACTCGTACCCCTGGATTTTGTTCCCGGTATTGACGTACTATCCTTGATGCGTTATTTTGATTTGAGTAGTATAACTGAATTATTCTTTTTCAGTGAAAAGCATTATTATTAGGTATTATTTTTAATTTGACGTAAAACGTAAATTGGTTTCATTTGACATTTCATGGCCACAGTGATTCACATAATGGCCAAATTGCACCCACGGCCACTCACGGCTATCTGGATCCAATAAAATAAGTTAAGCACCTCATAAGGAGTTATTTTGAAGACGAATAGCTCAAAAACTAGTGTTCTAAACATAGACATGTTTTATATTTTTAAAAAAAGGACAATGAGGCGCATCTAAAAATTTAAAAATATAGAGTTCATGGTAATATTTTCCGATAATCTAGTAAATCTTCAGATGAAATCCTACAGCTTTCGTATTAACCACTTTTTTATATCTTTTGAAATAAAATATTTAAGGGGGTAGCAAATTAAATAAGTTCGTTGTTAAATGTGATTGTCAAATGCAATCTGAAATGTTTAGCCATATGCACATATGCAGAAACAAAATCAATAATAGTGTCTAGGTAAAAATTTTGTACAGTATGCCAAAAGAATCCTCCATCCTGAAAGTCGACTTTCTTATGGTTGTAACGATTTAGATATACAGGCTCTTTGAAAATAGTCAAGGGATGTGACAACTAAGCAGATATGCTAATAAACGAAATTTTAGCTGTAAGGGAAATTTTGAGTAATAATTATAAAAAATCTATTTGAAAAGTGGCCAACACATTGAAGATGTCGAAAAATAAAGTAAAGCGACTTTTAAAGATAATGAAATTTGAAGCGTACAAAATTCAAACATTTTAATAAATTCTACATGCGTATGAACAAAGATACGTATAAGACAATTCTAAATTTAACAAAAGAATTCCCTAATGCACAAATAATAATGACAGACGAGGTGGCATTTCATCTCAATGGAAAAGTGGAGAGGAAAATCCCCACGAATGTCTTGAATTTGAAAGGGATTCGCCAAAAGTAAATGGTTGGTGTGTGGTCTCTTCCACTAAGGTATATACGGTCCTTTTTTTATGAAGAATACTGTCCACATCTTGAAGAGAATGGAATAATTCAAGACATATACGTCCAAAAAGATGGAGCGCCAGCACATTATTCAAACATTGCAAGAAATTCATTGGATCGCGTTTTTCCAGGTGGATAGAATGGCCTTTATATTCCCCATATCTAAAGACCTTTTTTTAGATTAAGGAAATGTGTGGACGTAACAATTATTGCTATAGTTAGGTTTTGATAAATTTCTTGCGTCAACTATTCACGAGAATAAAACTTTTCAAAAATATAATATTATTTTACATTTTATTTATAGTACTTACTGAATACATTCATAATTAGGTTTAAAGACTAGCACCTTAAGAAGGGCAGTAATTAAGCTTTTGTTCTCTGAAAGTACAAGATGCATGATTGAACTCGTTTTACGACAACCCAAAAAAAATGCGATAACCAACTAAAAACGGAGTCTGATAATTACAAAATGTGATTGCATACAAAATTACGTGTTTTGAGTAAAAAAAAACTGCATTACGGCTAATAAAAAACCACCATTGATCTTACTTATGCAGCTACCATGACTGATTAGGGATGCTTATACAGTGTGTCCCAGATTCGCTTCTCTGTATAGGGATCTTGGCTTCTATTATACCTACAGCAAAGGTTAAATGGGGAAAGTTATTGCGTTCGATATCTGGCTTCAGATTTACGATCGATCAATAAGTTTGGGAAATATCGGCGAAAAACCGAAACATTTTTTTTCGGTTTTTCGCCAGTATATCCAGAACGGTAAATTTGACAGCTGTCAAAATGTGACATTATTCGGACACATTTTTAAGACAAATAAGATGGCGTATACAACACGTCTTCATTGTTTTTTGTTAACCCGCCTCAACTTTCATTTTTCTGATGACCGCCATATTGGATTTTTCGATTTTTGGAAAGAGCCTAAAATTGCCAGTCTAGTGATATCTCACAAGTGCATTAAAGATTTTAGTGTTATCAAAATATCACACTTCCCAAATTAGGTTTGAATGATTTTAAAGGAGGCCATGATTTATTTGTCACAAGATTACATTAATTCTTAAGTAATGTATTGAAGGCATTGAATTTTCAATACAACATGAACGTAAATAACGACTTAAAAAATCTAAATGAGCTTTAACTAAATTAATTTACAAATCTGCAAAATGACGTCCATTTGCATCGAGACATTTTTGACAATTGGTGACTTCTGTGATTGGTAATTTCTATGGTCACGGGGGGATCAAATTCATAGATTTCATTCTTCGTGTGACCAGAGATAGAAATTCAAGGGCGGCAGGTCAGGGGATCTAGGATGCCAAGATATTGGACTATTTAAAGAAATTATTCTTTCGTCAAACTGCTCTCTTAACTTGAATGGTATTTTGATGTATGTAAATGTGTGTTTTTTCATCCGTCTTGTTGAAACCAAGTTCTTCTTAATTCGTCTTTCGTTAGAATAGCTCGTAAGGCTGGTACAACCTGGTTTCGCAAAAGCTCTAGGTACCTCTGCCCGTTTAGGTTGTAGTCAAACAAAAATGATCCAATAAGTCGATTTCCTGAAATGATTAATAATTTATAAATAGGTGCCCAACAGTTAAGTGCGGCAGGGTCGGCCGGGTGGTACTAGAAACTATAAATTATAAAGGGAAAATTATCTTTATTAAAAAGTGGATATTTTCATCCCGTAATGAATGAGCTTGTATACAGTTGAAACCTGTTCAGCTTTATTATGAAAGATAAAAACATATTTGGTTAGCGGGAAGTAATAGCCGTAATACATTATTTTGTTGGTATTGCATATTAATTTCAGAAATACTAAATCAATTTATTTCAGTGATATAATAATCTTATATAAGTACACCGTGCCTTAATAAAACATAAAATATCAAAAGAACAAACCCCTTGCGCTTTAAAATTTAAATTATTCGGAAATACAGCTGAACGCGTTTCTATAAGTCATAATGAAAATCGAAAAATAATTCGATATTTGGTTAATATAATAATAATAATAATAATAATAAATAAATTTATTACTTTCCAAAAGCAAATGAACAAAAGGTTTACAATTACAATTTTTTAAATTTAATATTTGCAAAGTATATAGTATATAGTATTTTTTTCATAACGCAAGAACTAGGCTTTCCGGGTAGTAATAAATCAATAAATCAGACAATCAAAATAATTTTAGAGAATTAGCTAAATCTGCAGAAAATTTAGATAAAGTGTTAATAAATTTATAGAACCCAATTCTATTTTTATAGGTTCTTCGAAACTACAATACAAAATGGTTGAATAAAAATGTAATACAATATCAAAAAAGTAAGTTGACTGACTAGAGTAGAACGTTTTACTTTTTTATTATTAGATTATGCTCTTTTAGTATCATTAAAGAACTAAACGAAAAAAAAAAGATTATTATTTGACCATCATTTGATGCCTATTAAAAAAAGATTGGTTAGATTAACTTACCAATGATCCCACACCAAACGTTACTTCCAAATCTGATCTGTAGACGTCTCTCTGCCACTTCGTGAGGATTTTGCGCAACCCAATGATGACGGTTGTGCCTATTAAAGACTCCACAATTCGTGAACAAGACATGCAAAATCAGGATTTTCATCATCTCCTAGTATATCCCTCACAGAACTGTAGTCACAAAATTAGTTTCATGATTTATGGGTTTTGTATGGATGGTACAAAACTCTCTGTACATTTTGGATTTTTCCTGTTCTACAGTTCTTACATCTCGTTGATAGTAAAATATCATTGTTATTATTGTATCCGCTTCTACAGGCACCATGGTTAATTAAATTAATTACGATTTTCCTGAATTGGGTTTTATGAGGCTGCCGTCGTTCGGACAAAATACCTTGCTGAGGTAACGTCAGCGTTTCTGTATGATTGAAAGTACAGAGTTAACATGTCAACTTTTTCTTCATTTGAATACGGAGTGCCGGCCATTTTCTGTACGTTTTGACAATTTATGTGTCAGATTTATGATTTTATTGGGATAAAAGCGTACCTAATACTTATTAAAACACAGCTTTGATACTTTCAACTATTTAACTTAACGTCAAAGTCAAAATACAATTTTGTTACAGATAAATCATGGCCTCCTTAGAAAAGCATTGAGAGCTAACATTACTTTAAATCATGGCCTATTTAGAAAAAACTGAAACCTAACTTTACGAAGTGTAATATTTCGATGATACTAAAATCTTTAATGCACTTGTGAGCTATCACTAGACTGGAAATTTTAGGCTCTTTCCAAAAATCGTTGTTGAGGTGGGTTGCGGGTTAACAAAAAACAATGAAGATGTGTCGTATACGCCATCTTATTTGTCTTAAAAATGTGTCCGAATAATGTCAGATTTTGGCAGCTGTCAAATTTACCGTTCTGGATATACGATGCCGACTTTCTTTCAGCCAAATCTATACAAATGTTAATATTCCGCCGCCATGATGGCATTACAATCTTAAATTTTAATTTTAAAATGTTGACAAAAACTCATGATGTGCGGTCTTAAATACCCCTTAATGCCGAATTTTAATCAAATCTGCAAAAATTTTAAAATTAGTCTGCTATGTTGGTGCCGCCATTTTTAATTCTCAAATATTGACTAAAATTTCATAACTTTCATTCTTAATTACTTCTAGATACTGATATTTCAGCCGAATCTGTACAAATGACAAAATTCGTTGGCTATATTGGCGCCACCATTTTGATTTTTGTTGTGCATTCTTAAATAATTCCAATAAATGTTGAAATCATCCGTCCCACCTGTTGACATTGTCATTTTAACACCGCTATTTTGAATTTTTAAATGCTGACACAGTTTTCCTAGGCACCGATTTTCAGTTTAATCTACAGAAGTAACAAAATTCGTCGGCCGTATTTGCGCCGCCATTTTGGATTGCTAAACGTTGACTAAAAAAATTCGTATTTTTTATATCCGAAACTGTATGCATATCGAATTTGAAAATAATCGGTTATGGAAGTGGTGAAAAATCCATTACAAGATTTGAACTAGACATACAAACATACAATCAGACGAGTAGGAAGCTAATAAAAGCGCGTTAAAAGCATTGATTTTAGTTTTAGCATTTGCTTATGCGGGAAATGAAAACTGGCGCCGCCACTGGTATTCGTCAACAAGTGGCCACGGCTTGGACATGGGAAATCCCCACTTCTTATTTTATCGTAAACTTAGGGCCATAGAATGTAAAAAATAGGGGAACCATGTTGGCTGATAACCCTAACGTGATTTATGAATGAACTGTGATCTCTACTTTAATTCTTACTCTAAGTTTGTACGCCATCCAAACAGGTTGCAAAAACATTGTTGCCAACTCCTTTGATCTTTACCGCTCACCGAGCGGTAACAAATAATTTGTTGAAATAACAAGCAACATGTTGATTTTCAGCAAAATTTCGCCAACATGTTGAATACCACTGATAATAACAATGTTGACTAACAAGTGAGTACGCCGCTTAAAACAATCTCGGAGGTTGATTTTTTCGAGATTATAATACGTTCCTTTTACGAGGGAAGTAACAAGCATAAGGGGACCTGTTTAAAATAATGAAATAAGGAAAATAAACCGGCAAAATGTCTTGATTTTTTAGTTTTCCTGCTCTAAATGCACACAGTTATATCATTTATATTATTACATCAAGTATTTAGTATTTTATGAATATTTTTCAATATAACAATTTACTTTATTTATATTTATATCTCATTTATAATATTTTCATGAATAACATCCACACAGCGCTGTATACAAAGAACATATTACATAGTCTGCTGAGTAACTAAATTGCTTACTAGGCAAAGGCAAATCCAGCCAAGGTATATATACAATAACTCTACTTATATGCACAAAAGTTTGAGATCTTACAAAATAACATAACACCTAAGCCTTAGATCTTTAATGAAAACAAGCGAACTATAAAACTGGTTCATTTAAATATATCTCAAAATTATTTTGAAGTTTCACTCATTAGAAATTTGAATTTTAATTAATACAAATATTTTAGTTAAAGTTTCAGATTAAAAGCCATATTTCAATGAAGGCTTGAGTTTGCCTATCTTAATATTCTGTTAAATATTCTTCGTGCTTAAAATTTAAGTAATATTCTATGCGTGGGACTTTGCGGAGCTTTTGTTTTCTGAACATACATAACGTTTTAACAACTTAGAAGAAATTACTGAATTGAACATTTTTCAGTATTAAACTTATAATTAATTTTCAGTTTTACGTTATTAAACTTATAAAATAGAGGTTTAAAGGAACGTGAATTTCAAACAGCTATATTTTCGTTATAAATAATCCAATCAAAATGAATTTTTTTTATGAGTAGGTAATTTCTTTATCTTTTTAGCATGGTATGTGTTTACATACGAATACATAATTCAAGGCCATGTAAATTTTACTACATTTAAAACTGATATATAAGATACATCGAGTGACGAAATTTTAATTTTATGAATGTCTTGGATGCAGTTTCCATGGAGGTACTTGCTGTACCAAAAACCACGCCATCTGCTTGATGGTAAGAAAAATATGACAATTTTTCGAAAATTAATTTTACCTATGAGCGTGTCGAAAGCAAGCACTTTCTGCACGCTGTTAGTGCAGAAAATTAGTTTTTGCCGCACTAGTGGTTAAAAAAGAGATCTTTTTAGATATTACTTTTTTTCAAAAATTGTTAAAAAAACTCCCTTAACAGAAAGAGGCAATTTCTCCTCTAGATTTGCAATTCTTCAATATCCTAAAAAATTAAAAAGTTCATCCCATTATTTATATTATAATTTTGACTTAAATCGTATTATAATCTTATTTCATTCCAGTTAGCTTAATGCTAGGTAACCTTAGTTACAATTGTTTGAATAACAGTTTTAAAACTTGTCTTCGTTGCGATGACATCAAAAAGCACAATTTATGCGTCTGTGCATAATTTAGTTTGCGTAGTTATTTGTAATTTTGTGCTTTCAAAAGACGGTTTCTCCACTCAACATGCAAGACGTAGACGAAGATGTAATTCTTGAAAGTATTTTGGAAGAAGCTGCAGCAGTCAACTTAAAAGTTTTGCCCGAAAAATCCCGCCATAAGTACGAAAAAGATTACAAAGTTTTTACACAATGGTGCGAGAAGAAACAGGTAAAATATCTTAAAGAAGAAGTATCTCTAGCCCATTTTGGCGAAAAATCTCAAATTTGCAAATTTTCTACGCTATGGTCAATTTTTTCAATGCTCAAATTGTTCATCAAAACAAACAAAGATGTGACTGACTGTAGGTAAATATTCGAAATTAGCAGCATTTTTGAAACGAAAAAACTATTTTTTTTCCGATGCATCTGATGATGTCTATTTGTTGATTAAAGTTGCAACCAATAGGATTGGCAGGTGCATGTCGTCAGGAAGATATTACTAAATTAACCATTGATAGATAACATTGAAGACAAAGAGACCCTACTAATCATTGCTCAACAAAAATTTATATTTCCAGAACATTTGTAATTGGTGAAGAGTTCACCTTCAGCTTTGTAGGAAATATGTCCTTCGAACACACCTCATCGTCGTTTTTTTTGTAAACTACAAACAGGGAAAATGCACAATACAATGTGTGGGGATTAATACATTTGGGAAGATGCCATTCAATATTGCCGGATACCTGAAATTGTCAGATCCAGAATTGTACATGGGTCACAGTTTTCGTTCCGGATTTCGAGTCAGGAGAAAATATTAACTAATATCAAGAGGCATGGCGAATGGAAATCCATAACCGTGGCAGAAGGCATTTGGAAGACTTAACAGAGAACAAAAAACAAATTGCAAATAAAATTTTTACCGCAAAAAAGACGAAGCTGTTTCATTTCCATCAACAAGTAGTATAACTTTTAGGAAATCATGATTCTTGGGATTAGAGCGTATCATACTGGAATTTCTATTCGACGTTTGGCCTTTGATTGCACGAGGCATCTTCAAGGATCTTCACTCCACGAGATCTGAACACTGAATGAACTCGAAGAGATTCAAGCGGGCTTTTATACCCGACTTGTGCTCGCTGAACCGTGATCCTGTGTTATGATCAGTTTCCACATATGATAGACCGTCACCCGTATCTCTAATGTTATTTTTAAATATGTTCAGATTATTTGTTGCGTTTAGATTGTTGAAATTTTGTGTATGTTTAAATATGTGCATAAATATTGAAATACGCACAAGTTTGACTGTTTTTTTTTAATATATATAACAATTAGGTACTAAACAAATTTTCAGCCATTACAATACTCTTGTATCAGACTTGTTATCAGACGTGCTGACCAGTCGCCTTCCACAACTATGCGGTCTGATGACTTTCTCACGTTTTTGAATCATAGCATAGACCCTGAAACGTGAAGATATGAAACAACGTCGGAGAGTTATTTTTTCACGATTACAATACTTCCTTCTTACGAGGGAAGTAAAAGTGGAAAAACCGGGCACTTTTATTTTCTCTTTTGCATATAAAAGTAATTTTTCCTCTAAATCGGGTAACCTAAGGAGATGAAACAGTTCCCTAAAAACAATACAAACATTTTGCGAATTTTGTTTTATTTTTTTTTGTATAGGTATACATTTTTTTCGTCTACATAGGGTAGTTCCAGAAGGGTAAAACAGCCTTTTTAAAATTTTGGAATATATAAATAATCAAAGTCTATTATACACTTCGCACAAAAATTATGGAATGGGTAAAAAAGAACGTCAATATCAAATGGCTATATTTTCATTGTAAATAATCTAATCAATATGAGGTTTTTTTGACGAGTAGGTAATTTCTTTATATTTTTAGCTTTATGTTTGATGCATCCCGGCTTTTTTCAATTACGGGTAAGAAAACACCCCTTTCCTTCAAATTTTTATCACGTTAAGTTTAAAAATTTTGCTTTAATGAAAATTATCGCGATTTTTGCCGAATTTTACAGGGTGATTTAAAATTTGTACAAATTTAATACCACCATTGAAAATAGTGACTTTTAAATATTGTTATTAGAGTTTTGTCGTATTTAATCTAAATTTTCTTAAACTCAATGCCCTTTACGTTTACAATAGTACAACCTGCTCCTGTAGGCTTGGCGGGGTATTTACTCTTTCCCAAACCTGTCCTCCCATACAAACAAACAAACAAACAAAAGTATGCTTTATTGCCGCAGAAAAATTTTACAATTTTATGGACAAAGCAAAATATACCTAAAAATAAGACATATCAAAACATTAATCGAAAATAATTTCAACAGGTCAGTGCTTTTTTTTTAAAATGTAAATTATCAATTTACCAAATCGTAAAACACACGTTAGAATATAACATAACATTGCAAACAGTAAATGAATCATGATAACCTTATAAAAGTAAACAAACACACATGTACGAGGTGAATAATTTCGATGACATTGAAATCAAAATTGCAACTATGCGACCTTAAACTCTATGTTATTATAGTTATACAAATAATTGTGATGTTAAACAGAAGGTATATTGAACTAGTGTAGAATGTAGTATACAAAAAGAATTAAATTGTTTTTAATCCAATACCTAACAAAAATAATTAAGTTTTAAGTGAATGTTCGATAGTTCTTTTCCCTATATAATGATTTACAAAATTCTATGCTATGAGTTAGGACATGACTCACAAAAGATTTAAGTAAACAAGAGAGTTTAGTGACAATTTAAAGAGACTTACTCACTGAAAAAAAAATCATTAACGCTGTAAAATGGTCTCTCAATGAGGTATGCTTTGGTGTTTTTTCGAAATTGTGCAAGCATAGGGATAGATTTTAAATGTACTGGCAGATTGTTGTAAAGTTTTATGGCGTTGTAAATAATTGATTTTTTTATTAATTCTGAGGAAGGAATGGGAGATAAATATCATGCCTAGAGTTTCTGGTAGGGTATACATGTTGTGGCCTTTCTGGGAGGGTGTTTATATGTTTTCTCAGCAAACATACCGTTTCCAAAATAAATAATGCAGGAAGTGTTAATATTTCATGTTTTTTGAAATAGTATTGGCAGTGAGCTCTATTATTTAGACCAAACAAATAACGAATGGCTCTCTTTTGAAGCATAAAAATACTACGAAATTGCTCGGTGGTACAGCAGCCCCAAAAGGGAAGGCATATTGTCCCATACATGCTCAACGGGGTTAATATCAGAGCTTCAGGCTGGCCAATCCATTACGGAAATTTCAGAGTCTGCCCGATATTCCCTAAATACTTAAGTGCATTGCCATGCACGAAAATAAATCCATCTCCATCAATGGCGGGAGCAACAGGCAAAACGTGGGGATCTAAAATTTCCGTAATGTATCGGTCAGCCGTCAAATGTTCTACATATACCAAGTCCGTTTTTGACTCTAACGAAATCCCACACCGAACCATTAGAGGCGCGCCCTCGTAGCTTACAGTTTCCTTAAAATTACACTACACAGGGTATAGCGCTTCCCTGGTCGTCTGCAAACTTTCATGCTTCTGTCGTTGGTGTAGAGGCAAAAACGGGACTCACTCACTAAAAAAAAAAAACATTTCTCCACTGATCTTCACCCCACGGCAAATAACTTAACTCGGGAGCCAATGCTGCTTCGTAGGTTCGTATATCAGCTTCCCGTAATCTGTTCCGTATGGTATGTAGATTAATTTACCTTCCATGTACAGTGACAAATTCAGCTTTTGGTTTTGAAGTCGTAACAGATCGCTTTCTTAAGCACTGTACCCTCAGGAAACGATCTTCGTTGGGCGTGCTTACTCTAGGACGGCTTTGTTCTAGTTTTCCTTGAGTGCGTAAGCGCAATCCTCGGGGGTCAACTTTCTGTTAGGGTTCATTTTTTGTTTTTTATTCTTATAAAAACACGATTTCGAGTAACGTAATTAAAAACTTATTAAGTTCTCACTAAACTCACTATGTCAAAACTGACAAACTTGCAGCTTGCAAGCTCGATTGTGACAATAAGTAGGTACATGTGATACAGGGAGGCAAACAAATCGACGAAATTCTAAAGAGCTTCAGGGAAATTACCTGTTGCCAATCTCTTAGTGTCCGAATTTTGGCCAAAATTTAGGGAATTTTGTCAAAGGTTCTTAGAAGGTACAGGGAAACTAGCTCAAACCAAAATAGTCCAAGACAAGGCCTTCTAGAGTAAACACACCTAACCAAAATGGTTACAGTCTTTCAGGCAGCGATTCGATACAAGTTTTAAACTGAAAGCTGAATTTTTCAACTCACATGAAAGGCAAATTAATCAACAATAAGAAACCGATTATACGGGAAACCGATACATATACGGTTCTAATAAAAAGGCTAGGAACTGCTAAAAATTTATCAAAATACCGTGGGAGACCCTGTATTTAGTGATAGCTTGTATTATTGTCAAGTTAAAGGGCATTAACCTTAAGAAAATTTAAATTAAATACACCAAAAGTCAACAATCTTTAATAGTTATCATTTCCAAATAGAAATACGAATATATATTTAAATTATTATTTTATAAAACAATAATTTATTGTTGGTTATAACGTTTATATTGAATGTACAGTTTGTGGGAATCTTTACATTTAGAGGATATGTCAATCCTAAACACTATTTATTATAAGTTATACTACTGAAAATGGAAACTTTCACGGCTTTGGTCAATTAATAAATCATCATTCTTGGGATTAGACCGTGTCAAATTGCAATTACCATCCGACGTTTCGCCTTCGATTGCACGATTCATCTTCAGGAATTTTTACTCCACGGGATCTGAACACTGAATGAGCTCGAAGAGATTCAGGCGGGCTTTTTTACCCGACTTGTGCTCGCCGAACGTGACCCTGTGCTAAGATCGGTTTCCACGTATGATAAAGACCGTAACCTGTATCTCTATTGAAATTTTTCTGTATGTTTAAATATTTCGATATTCATGTTTCAGGGTCTATCCTATAATTCAAAAAACGTCAGAAAGTGATCAGTTGTGGAAGGCGGCGAGTCAGCACGTCGGATAATTTATCGCGATTATGCTGTTGATACAAAAGTATTGTAATGGTTGAAAATTTGTTTACTACTTAATTGTTATAATATATATATATATATATATATATATATATATATATATATATATATATATATATATATATATATATATATATATATAAAAAACAGTCAAACCTCAATTTAATGGAACAGACCAGTCAGAAGTCGTCCGAAGAGCGGATATTAAGTTCGCACGGCTGCTCGGGCCACCGTCCATGGTTGAGGGTTCTTATCTCGATGTCTCTGACGTCAGGTATTTTTCGTCTAGGTGGGCATTATGTAGGTCTGCGCAAGCGTTAAATAATCACGTCATGTTACATGTCATCTGACAATGTCACATGAGTAACGACATTTCTCGAAACTGTCATTTTTGGGCAGACACTAATGTAAGATGGTGCCATAAACATTTAAAAAAAAATTGGCAACGATCGGCCTCACCGTTCCTGAAATAATTTTTTGCTATTAGGGCTTTACCAGACAGCTCATGCTTAGATGAGCGTTGGATCTTAACCTCTTCTATCGATTTGTGAAAAAAATATTTGCGAGAGGATCTAAGCTGAGACCTTAGGAAGAGAAAAACCAAAATTCGAAGACATCAATGCTCGATGAAGAAACAAACGCAGTTTTTAGCCATTGAGACATACTTCAAAGAACGCCTCTGCCTAGCTAGAAGTTTTTTTTTTCACGAAAAATTCATTTGTGCAATTTCCATTTCTGTCAATGTCACACAAACCGATAAAGCTGTAATCAGATTCCCAAATACAATCAGATTACCTTTGAATTTTTTACTCATGACACATATAGGAGTATTGAAAATAGGAAATTAAAACGCCTAGCACGGCTAACATTAAAAATGTAAATGTAGTTTTGCAGTGTCTATTTTCAACGATGCATGGCACTCCAAGCGTTACTATAACAACACCCATGCGGAAGTTAATTTAATTAATTTTATTGTAAATACATTAGTTAATATAAAATTTAGTTTTCAGTATGTTTAGAGTATTTACTCGGGAAATACTATAATGTGTGCAAAACAAATTTCTTTTCGGAAAAACTCATCCTTTGGATTCGGAATTTTTCGGCTTATTGGCCATGTACAGGGTGATCAGTTAAGGGTAGCGAGCGGCCATATCTCATAAGATATTGGTCGTATAGATTTGAGAAAAAAAAATCGTAATAAAAGTCGCCAAGAGAAATTGCTGAAAATTATTTTTGAGTTTGTCAAACGTCCGCTAGAGGGCGTAACAATCAACACCAAGTAGAAAAATGGGGTTTTAATAGAATTTTGCCTAATGAAAATATATCGATGATATCATTTTCATATTTAGTGACCATTTCCCTACACTTTTTGTCTAAAATGTTTTGTTCTATATATCAAAATAAAGCGGTGAGAGAAGTTCAATTGTTTTTTTAAACAAACCAAGATGTCTCCCGTTTCTTTTGACCGATTTTAGCAAACTTAGCCTCATATGAAAGAGAATAATTTGCACTACACACATATGAAAGAGAATAATTTGCACTACACACAAACGCTTATTTGGTTTTGAATTTTTGACTTTTGTTGGCGTCGCTAGATGGCGTTAACTGAATTAGTAGCATATTTTTTAGTTTTTTTCAAAAAAATCAAATGTAATGGTATATTCATTTTTACATATTTTAAAAGGGGATAAATTTCTCTATAATTTAATGAAAATAATTTATCATCTACCTTTTTTTGAACCGTTGATATTGACCAAAATATTATTTCATTTTATTAAAAAATGGCACGCCACTGCTTTTTGTCAAAATAAAAATCATTTTCGTAATCACTTATTAGTTGCTAACAAAAAGAACCTCTTGACTTTTTTTAGACGAACGGTTTTGGATTGAAAAAATAAGATGTTGTTGTTGGACAGTTTTATTAAGATTTTTCATTTTGGATTGAAAAAATAAGATGTTGTTGTTGGACAGTTTTATTAAGATTTTTCATTGTTTCATATGAGTCTAAGTTTGCTAAAATCGGTCAAAAGAAACGGGAGACATCTTGGTTTGTTTGAAAAAACAATTGAACTTCCCCCACCGCTTTATTTTGATATATAGAACAAAACATTTTAGACAAAAGTGTAGGGAAATGGTCACTAAATATGAAAATGATATCATCGATATAATTTCATTAGGCAAAATTCTATAAAAACTCCATTTTTCTACTTGGTGTTGGTTGTTACGCCCTCTAGCGGACGTTTGACAAACTCGAAAATAATTTTCAGCAATTTCTCTTGGCGACTTTTTTTATGATTTTTTTTTCTCAAATCTATACGACTAATATCTTATGAGATATGGCCGCTCGCTACCCTTAACTGATCACCCTGTACAGTCTTACTTTTATTAAGAAAACCAGTGCTCAACATTTTTTCGTTTTTTTTCCGGAAATTTTGTTTCCACTTGTAATATTACTACTGACACAATTACATTACACTGTACATTATTACAAAACATATGTATGCTCATGCCTATACAATTTTTTTAAAGGCAAATAATAGTATTAGAAATGTGTTACTTTCAAATTAATTAAATTAAGGAAGAGTATTTTAGGTGGATTATTAATATCTGTTATTTCTCAACCTCCTAAAGGAAAAGCAAGTCTTGCCATCATTATTGTATGAACTACAATAGTTTAAAATACTTTACCTACTTAGTTTACTAGTCCAGATGTTCTTGATAACTTGATTGACCTGGAATAACACAAAAAATATCTTTTAGGAAATATCTATTATCAGGTTTGTAATTTTACGTCATTAAAAAAGTTTCAACGTAATTTTTTAGGGATAATTTATCAGAAAAGTAGATTAAAAAATCGATTAGTTTTCTTCCTTCTTTCTTGGACCCTAATTTAAATGATAAAAGATTTTCAGCAGGAAATAAAACTGCGAAAAGGCGGTGATTGATGCTTTCAAAGAATGTTATCAACTGATCAGATAAAGTAACTTAAAAGTAGGTTGACAGAGATATATGACTTTACCGCTGTTTTCAGGATTTTACTTAATCATTTAACTTTTTATGTTCTCTTTATCATGTAATTTAAGCACGTTTGGTTGTTATACTTGATTTGAAACGTTCTTAGATTTCATTTATACTAATTATGCAAAACTATTGTGATCGTCAACCCACTAAACTGTGGTTTTTAAACTACATAAACCTCTCCGTATTTTTACTTCCCTCGTAAAAGGGAAGTATTGTAATCGTGAAAAAGTCACCCTCCGAGATTTTTTCAGATCTTCACGTTTCAGGGGTCCCTAGATGCAAAAAATTTCTCAAATCCGTCGATCTGTCTATCTGTTTGTTTGTTCGCGGCATAACTAAAAAACTACTTACCCGATTGACTTGACACATTTTTTTTTTCAAAAATTGAGGGTCACATAAGGGTGACCTGGTGATATTTACAAAAATTATTATTAAAAAACTACTTATACAGTTTATCTCAAAGTTATAATATATACTTGATGGATTGATTTCAAATTGTCTGCCTTAGTGTGGTATAGCGATCAACTAGTGAAACTGTGTTAATAATTCAAGGTAGCGGAACAAAATGGCAGCCAAAAAAATGTTTGTAATCGTGAAAAAAATCACACACTCTACTTTTACATTTCTTCACGTTTTGGCAGATACCAAAAAATATGTTTTACCAATTCTGTCGGTCCGATTGTCGGTCTGTTTGTCTGTCTGTGAGTTCGCGGCATAGATTAAAAATTACCATTACTTCAAATTGTAGTCAAAAATTAAGGGTCACATGGGGATGACCTGGTAATATTTTGGTAAAAATCCAAAATGGGGGAACAATATTAAGTAAATTATTACAAATTTTGTCAATTTACCTCAAATTTTGAACAAAAATCAAGGAATGAACTGGTAACATTTTGATATGAATCCAAGATAGCAAAACAACATAGCGGCCTAATAAAATATTTATAAAATCAGCCTGAAAATACTACTTATTAAATTGATTAAAATTTTTGTGGCACGAATTTAAGATGGCGATCAAATAAAATTATTAAAAAATCAACGTAAATAAATCCTGCTCAATAGACTTTAAATTTTGTTAAATAAACATTCTACCAAGCCTGACATCACCAAAAGACAACAAAAATCTTAACCCATTTATGCCCACTGTCCTTAAAAAAGGACACTTGACATAGGTTCCTGTAATCATGAATATGGACAAGTAGATCCGCTAATTCATAGATGTCGCCACTAAAAAGGAGCAAGTAAAGCATAAATCCACGTGTTTTTTTAGTAAAAATTGCGCTTTTCTGTGAAGTGGACTAGTTCTGTGTATTTCAGTTGACAGCCTCATAAATTATGGGAGAACCTTTGGACCTGCGACTCACTGGGTAAGTTTATTTGTAAACTATTTATCAGTATCGCGTTTTACTGACTTAGACCTATTTTAGAGATGTTATACTTGTAATGTCGGGCGGCTAACTTGATGTAAAATATTTTGCCTTGTTGCCATACCTTCAAAAATGGAGGTGTCCTTTTTTAAGGACAGTGGGCACATACATGCCATTTACATACATTTTCAAAAAAAAAAACGAAATACATAATACATATTTTTATCGCGTTTGGGGATAAAAAACTTGAAATTGTATAAAAAAATATTTTTAGGGGCCTAACTTTAAATGAGCTGCTGCGTAGTTTGGAGGAAGAGGATTATTTTCCACCTGGCAATGAGGTACAAATTGCAATATTACCGCCAACCAACGCTTGCGGAGATGTTACCGACGAAGACTCCGGTGACGAGGACTTGGCAACTGTGAACAATTTGCCTGGTTCACAATTACGAGCAGAAGCAGAACTGGTCGCTACAGAATCCGAGGTGTTCACAGACTCTGATGTTCTCGCAGGTAACAATTTTTCCACTACTTCTACTGATGTCGAGGCTCCTGGTGCTTATATAAATGACTCGGAGTCGTGGGAAAAAGAAGATTCACTTCCATTGTCTACGCTACAAAATGCATTGAAAAAAGACTTTGTTTGGGTTGAAAGGGATATCCCGGAAAAAGTTACCGAATGGCCTCTAACCTATTCAACGGACACAAACTTTACTCCAACCGAAATATTCAATAATTTATTTGACTCTGATATAATCAAATTATTCGTTTCAAACAGCAATTCTTACGCTATCAAAAAAAATAAATTGGGCAATATCTCTGAAGAGGAGATGAGAGCATTCTTTGGTATTCTGTTGCTTAGTGGCTATGTGTCTGTTCCAAGGAGGAGAATGTATTGGGAAGTAAGCAGCGACTCGAGAAATGAAATGGTTGCAGGTGCATTATCACGTAATAGATTTGAATACATTCTTTCTAATTTGCATTGCTGTGATAACGACCAGCTGAACAAGAATGACAAATTCGCGAAAATAAGACCACTTTTAGATAGAGTGAACAAAAATTTCCAAGATTTTGCTCCAGTTCAAGAATACCATAGCATCGATGAGTCGATGGTACCCTACTTTGGCAGACACGGCTGCAAGCAATGTATTCGAGGGAAACCAATTAGGTTTGGTTTTAAAATGTGGATGGGCACATTGTCTGGTAAAGCCTGCAATGGATATTGTGTTTGGTTGGAGCCATATCAAGGGAAGGCCAAAGTTGAAAACCAATATAAATCGTTTGGTTTGGGACCTTCTGTTGTGCTGCAATATTGCGATGTGCTAAAGGAGCTTCAGAATAATTCCTACCACATTTTCTTTGATAATTTTTTTACAACTGTGCCGCTTCTCATGGAATTACATCGGAGAAATGTTAGAGCCACGGGTACTATTCGAGAAAATAGGGTGTCAAAATGTCCAGTAAAATCAAAAAATGAAATGAAAAAAGAAGTTAGAGGATCCTATGATTTCAGGTCAGCCGAAGATAAAGTGCTAATTGTAAAATGGCATGACAACAACAGCGTGAATATTGCTACTAATAATTTATCGCTTAAACCATTGCATCATGTTTCCAGATATTCCCAAAAGGAAAATAAAAGAATTCTTATTGAGCAACCTCATCCAATATACTTCTATAACTCCTACATGGGTGGAGTTGACAGGTGCGATGAAAACATAAGTTATTATAGGACGGCAATAAGAGGTAAGAAATGGTATTTTTGCCTCATTGCCTATTGCCTTGATCTCAGCGTTCAAAATGCATGGGATCTTCATAAACTACAAGGCGGTTCCTATGATCAGCTGAAATTTAGGAGACAAATAGCTATCACTTTTTTGCAGAGTAATTCCATCACAAAGAAAAAGGGAAGACCATCGGCTTTGGAGAATGTCGAAACTAGATTTAATAGTGAGAACCATTTTCTAATTTCTCAAGAGAAGCAAACTCGCTGCCGTTTCTGCCATAAAAAAGTACAGAAAAAATGTGCCAGGTGTGACGTGGCTCTACATATGGACTGCTTTGTTAATTACCATAAGGGTAGTGGATACGCCCAGTGTCCTTAAAAAAGGACACCATCAAAAGTCTTGTTTTTGAGTTATTTTTTCATTTATAACTTATTTTTGTGTCTTAATAAATGTTTTTTCGTAGAATACATTAACTTTTTAATTTAAATAAAAAAAATAATAATTCGGGCATAAATGGGTTAATAAAATAAATATAAGTTTGCCAAATACTCCTTCGTTTTCACTCCTTGTAATTTATAAACTCCGCTGTAGAAGAAAGAAAGCCTTGTCCAGGAGATTTTTTTTACAACATTTTTAAAAATTTTACCTTGTTAACGCTTGAATCTTTGTGACAGTTTATTGTATAAATACACGCAGTTGTATAAAGGGGATCCTCTGAAAAAAGTTTTTTTATGTTTAGGCATCTTAAGTATCTCAGTATTTCTAGTAAAATGCGAATTAGCTTCCCCTAGCCTTTCATATTCAGAAGCATTATCTTGAACACACAACAGGCATCTGAGTATATATAAACACGGGACAGTTAATATTTTGTTTTCTCTGAACAGTGTTCTACAGCTCTCCAGCGATTTAAGATTAAATATTAATCTTAATATCCTCTTTTGAGAGACGAATATGCGATCACAACCCTTATGAACCCAGCGTACTATATTGTTAGATATATGGCTGAAAACCATTGCGTAATATGCTGTTAACATACCCGCTTCGTCAAGTGAATTTTTAAGATTTAAGATAGCGAAATATGCCGAATTTAATTTGGAGACGATATGGTCAATGTGTTTTTCAAAAGACAAGGTTGAGTCAATATATGTCCTAAAAACTTTGTACCTTCAGAGAATTTTATTTTCGCGTCTTTTTGAAATATTAAGGCGTAAGGGTTCCGAATAAATATATTAACAAATACGGTCTTGTCTGGGTTTACGATTAACTGATTGTCCCTACACCAAGCCTCCACATTAACACATATTCGCCTTACTTTTTGAGCGAGGATCTCCGGGTCGCAAGAAGAAACTACCACCGTCGTGTCATCGGCGTACATAGTAACATGATCAGCACCAAGAGCGTTCATTAAGATCATTAACGTACAACAGGAATAGCAACGGACCTAACACTGAACGCTGTGGTACTCCAAGTTTTATTTCTTTAGGTATCGACAAGGTATTATCACACTTTACTTTCATATCCCTATCCGATAGGTATGATTCAATCCATAGCAACCGATTACCACTAATGCCCATATTGAAAAGTTTTGATATAAGCATAGTTTTGTTAATTGTATCAAAAGCTAATATAGCTACAACATATTCGTGCTGATCCAGTTTAGAATATACAAAATTTAAGAAATTCCTAGATGCAGACTCAGTTGATTTGCTAAACAAAAATCCATGCTGACATCTGCTAACAATGTTGTATTTCGATAAAAAGGCAGTAATTCTGGAATGTATTATTTTTTCGAAAATTTTTGAAAAAGAGCTAAGTATCGAAATTTGCCAGTAATTTTCAATGTTTTCACTACAGCCTCTTTTTAATATTGGAGTTACAATTGCTGTCTTTACAAGACTAAGATTAATTAATATTGCCAGTGGGTTACAAATATATTGTTTAGCTGCCTTGATCAAACCAATGTTAAGGTCATCACTACCACGTGAGTTTTTGTTTATGATGGTATCAATGGTATTTAAAACTTCACGTTCTGTCACAACTAATAATACCATCGAGTTAGGTAGTAATTCAGGAACTGTACCAGGTGCATCCACTCCATGATATTTATTTTCTAGCTTTTTTGAAGCCATTGTACTAAAATAATTTACAAACTCGTTCGCAACATAAGATGGTTCAGTAATAATATTGTTTTTAATAGCTAGTTTTATGTTTTTGTTATTTATACTGTTTTTATTTAAATTGGTGTTAGTGATCCTCCAAATTTCCTCCAAAGGTTTATTTTTTGAATTTTGTATTTTTTTACCAAAAAAATCTTTTTTGGCAGATTTAATTTTTTGTTTATAAAACTTTTTAATACTTTTGTACATAACTACTATTTGTTCAGTCGGTGCAATTCTCTTCAGGAGACCAAGATTATCAAGTTGATTCTTAATATCAGCCAGTTCACAATTGTTCCATCTATGGATAACCTTTCTATTTCTAGGAACTGGAAAAGACCGACAATATACATCCAGACAAAAACAACAGATTTAATAAAATGTTTCCATGCTACATCTACATTATAATAGTTGGACGTACACAGTAAATGTGAATCTCTAATCATACCAGAGAACATATCAATATTGTTGCGAGACATAAGTCGCGCTGAAACTGTCATGTTCTCCTCCTTAGAGGCTTGAACACCAAAGTTAAATGTATATATAAATTTGTGGCCAAAGTGTTCACTAATATGGGCATCTTCAATATGATATTTATAACAATCAGGGGAAATGTTAGTAACAAAATAATCAATCTCGCTAATGCTAGTACTTCCAAGAGAGTCAGTAAAAATTCTTGTTGGACCTTTGATCGCCTGGGTAAGCCGATAAGAGCTAAAGACATTAAATAAACTTTTTTAGGTATACGTTTCTTTTAAACAGTCTATATTTAGGTCTCCACACAAAACCACATTTTTAGATCGCCCACAAGCAATAACCAGAGCACTACTTATTGAATTCAAAAACAGATCTATATCTCCCTGAGGCGGACGGTAACAACAGACTGTGACTAATTTATCATATTATTATTTCGCATATTTCGCTATGATTCTCAACAGAAACATTCTCAATGGATATAATGCGTTCAATGTTTTTGCTCATAATATTTTTTACTAAAATCATTGAGCCTCCATGCCTACTTCGCATTCTACCAAAATACGACATTATTTTGTATCCCGTTACGACTATATCAGAAATAGACGAATTTTCAATCCAATGCTCTGTCAAACACATGGCGTCGACACTCTCGTTAAGTGCTAGAAGCTCAACTTCATCTAATTTATTTGTTAAACACTGTACAGGGTATCCGGATTTGGTTGCAAAAGCAGGGTATCCCGCTTATTTTTAAAGATAGAACCTTGCGGTTTTCACGAACCTGAGCTAATTTTTTGTGAAACTCATGAAGCCGTAAACAAAATTTTCATAGCCTTCTTCGTTTATGAGATACAGGGCGAAATAGAAAATTTTGCATTTTGGGACCCCCCTCGTATCTCGGTTATCCTTTAATTTAACTCAAAGGGAAAAATTGCTGCTTATGCAGTTTTTTACGCTGGATCCAGTGGCGTAGTCATATTTTTCATTTGAGTTGTTATTTTTTAGATATGACCCAAAGTTGTGTTTTTTTTAAATGGGACACCCTGTATATTTGTCCAGAAATTAATTTGTCCTTTTAAAAGCTTCTCAAAAATATATAATAGTATGGGTCTATTTTAATAAACAACAATAAAAATCCTAATTTTTATAATTATCATCCCAAACTATGCAGTATGCCATGCAAAACAATGCTGCCTTTTATTTAAAGTCGTTAACAATATCTACATCCTAACAATAAATCAAAATAAATATGTAATTAAATCTATTTATCAAAATATGTATTGATAATTTCGCACCAAAAAAGTATCACCTACCTAGATTTATGTAACACAAGAACAGAACAAAACAGTAATAAATTATTATGTAACAAGCCTTTCAGCAAAAATCAACAGTCGTATAAAAACTACAGTAACCAAGGAAATCAAAAGAACTGTTCAAATTGATTTCCATTTTGTTCTATGCATGCTTCGCACAATTTTCGTATTCGTTTTAGGGAATTAAGCAAAATAACGGGATGATTTTGTAAATAGCGAAAATTATCTCTTATTGCATTTCCTAAATCTTGGACATTATCATAGTGGTCTTTGTAAATTCTATTTTCCAGATATCCCCATAGAAAGAAATCTAAAATCGACAAATCTGGGGACCTAGGGGGCCATCTTATCCTTATCTCGTCCTGTTGAAAATAAATTTCGTTAATTGGCGCTAGAGGAACATCGTCAAGTAATTCAGGTATAGCTGCCTCTAAAATTTCTATATAGCGATTGGCTGTTAGATTTCCCTCAAATATATAAAATTTTATATGTGTACCTAATATGAAGCAGGACACATTTAGACCAAACCTGCCCTGTTGTCTTCTGGGAAATATTTGGTGTTGATTTTTCTGGGACCAGAATCTACTATTATGCCTATTGAGTATACCAGAATTACTGAAATGTGCTTCGTCTGACCATATAACCTTCCTTTCAAAATCTCTAACCATATCGCATTTTTCTCGAAACCAATTGCAGAAGATTACCCGATGCTCTGTATCCCCTGGCTGTAAGTGCTGCACGAGCCTAAATTTGTATGGGTGGTATTTATGCTTTTTCCCGTTTTTCTTTATTATATGTTTTCGTACGAGTTTTGATAAATGATCCGTGATTAAGTAAATTCTTTTTTATCCGATAAAAAGTGGATATATTAGGTTGCCTCCTTTCTGGATATCTAAATAAAAATTAAGCAACAGTATTTCAACATACCTAAAAATTAACTACTTACCTGTTAAAATACATCTCAGAAGCCGCTTCAACATTTTCATTACTTAATATAAAACAAGCTAACATATCGTACTTTTCATAAAGTTCCAAAGTTTGGTTTTCTTCCATAAATAAATACAAAAAACTAGCGCTATGTTTTATATACGCGTACAAAATTGGGAAATGTCATTTGCTTCCAAGAAAACAAAAGAAAACGGTATCGTTTTGCATGGCCTACTGCAAAATTTGGAATAATTATAAAAATTAGAATTTTGGTTGTTGTTTATTAAAATAGACCCATACTATTATATATATTTTTGAGAAGCTTTTAAAAGGACAAATCAATTTCTGGACAAATATACAGGGTGTCCCATTTAAAAAAACATAACTTTGGGTCATATCTAAAAAATAACAACTCAAATGAAAAATATGTCTACGCCACTGGATCCAGCGTAAAAAACTGCATAAGCAGCAATTTTTCCCTTTGAGTTAAGTTAAAGGATAACCGAGATACGCCCTGTATCTCATGAACGAAGAAGGCTATGAAAATTTTGTTTACGGCTTCATGAGTTTCACAAAAAATTAGCTCAGGTACGTGAAAACCGCAATGTTCTATCTTTAAAAATAAGCGAGATACCCTGCTTTTGCAAGCAAATCCGGACACCCTGTACATTAATATGATAGAGAATATATTTTATATAACTATTTTTTTCAACCTGTTTTGTTTTCAACAAATTAAATGTGCGGTATGTGACAATGTAAAAACTACTTATTCAAAAAGTCAAGTGTGGCATAGGATTAAAGAAACTGGTAAGATATTGGTAGGAATCAAATATGATGGAATAAAATGGAGGCCAATAAAAATCTTTGAAAAGACAGTATATTTAACAGATATATACTGTGACTATGTACTGAACTAAATTGGGTCACACTTCACTATTCCTAACAATTGTAATTTTGTACGTAATCGTATTTTAGGTCTCGTTTTTTGGTTTTGTATAAAAGATTGTACCTAGAATAAAACAACAGATAAGCACAAAGTTGTACCCCAACTGTCCAAAAATATGTGCTCTGGTTGGAGGAAGTTAGGGAGCATAGCATAATTTATGTAGATTCTCTACACATTTGACGTTATATTTTATTAATTTATTTGTCTTTACAATAATTCCCTCTTATTTTGGTAAATCAAGCCTTTACAATTTAGTATTGCTCCAGGTTTAACCGTTCAGTATTGCTATTTTCAACAAAAATATACTAATTTGTGTGGCGCTAATGTGCCTAATATTTTGTCGGAAAAAAGTTGTCGAAAATATTAACTACTAACTCGAATTGTTGGGAGAAAGTCGCAGGAAAGTGAAGGATTTTAATGAGCTACACGTGTATGCCCCGTAAAATATTTAGAAGTATTTCATACATTTAGTAGTTAATAAATTTTACTTTTTAAAGTAAGAAATTTCTGCCCTTAGCAACTGATAGAAATAAATATATCACGTATTTCCCCTCATTTTTGTAATAGCATTGAGAACGCATTACACTACAATCAAAGTATCTTACGAGCGATTTCCCGATTTTTTTAAAACAAATTTATGTGTTTCTTAAGTCCTGGAACTTGTGGTGAAAGATAGATCAAAATTCAAGAGTTTATATCATCTCCTAATGATGCTAACTTGGTTAGCGAAACGCGCGTCCAGAACGTAACAAGTTGTGGTGTGGTGTGGTTAGAACTCTTGTTTGATCTGTGTTTCTTAAGTAAAGATTGGAGGCTCAATAATAGAACGTGCTGTTATACTGTCGTGTGAACCTCGTCTATTAATTTAAAAGTTCGGAAGAACAAATCAGTGCGAATAACGCTGTTCAAACATCAGGTATATCGATGCTGGGTTTGCTGAAAATCCCATTATTTTCAGCATTCTTGGAATTTTCTTCTCCTATCGATCATAATGCATCCACTTCTTGCATGTATTTACGGAGTTATATGATTTTTACATCGCCAAGTTTTTTAGTTTTACCTATAAAGGATTTACCAGATGTTTCTCCTCCGATTGCTCGAGGCCTTGTCCGAGATCTTCTCTACACGAGATAAAAATACTAAATGATATTCAATAAGCAGAGTTCGGTCTTTTAGGAGATGAGACCGGGTCTCATAGAAAAATTCACCATCATTGGTCATTTCAGGATCGTTCTTCGATTCTGCGTTGGTCGACCTGTCGCAGTAAATAGCTCATTTTGCGGACAAAACCTTGGTTAAACTCTTCATAAGGAGGTGTCCGACCCATTCTTGTACATCTTGGGACTAAACCCAAAATTTTGCAAAATTTACAGCCGGATACCTCTATAAAGATTGTGGGTGATCCTTCCTCCTCTGCGGAGGTGAGAAACAAGAGCTCACAAAAAACCTAAACGTGCATTGCGAGAAGTCTCCCCTCTGGCTCGCCAGAAGGTTTTCCATCTTTCACGCGGATTAAGGGAAGACTCCTTTAAAATTTTCACCCTTATAGAAGCCAGAGAGAAAGGTGTGAAAGCCTCTGGAAGTTGGTCAGCGTTTCGATGGAATTTGTTCCCCGGAAACTCCCTTATCCACTACAGCAGAAAAAACTACCAGCGCGGGGGGCAATAACCGTTGGCGTTGTATATAAGGCGTTTGAATGAAGTATTTCTTTTTTAGTACCTGTTCTTCTCTTTGTGTGCACGTGCAATAACCAAGATTCTATGCGGACACATTGGCGGCAGGAAGCATATCCAAATGTCGTACCTTCTGGCGATACCTTTTGGATATAACGTTTGTCAGTAGGAGTATTTACCGTATAAATTTGGCCAAAAATATTTTTTGCCCTTAATGGCTTCCATGCCAGATTAATTAATAATTTGTGTAATCCATAATAATATGTTGTGCATATATTACTTAAAGAAACACTATTATCTTCAAATTAAGATGATTTTAATGCAGTGCAAATTGAAAAAATCTATACTAATATATAAAAGACACTCCCGCTCAAACCGCTTGAGGTAAAATGCTGAATTTTGGCATAACGGTTGATTTTAGTAGAAATTCGATAAGAAGGGATTTTTCAAAACTCAAATTCCAAGGGGGTGAAACCACCCCTTAAATAGTACAATATTTTTTATTTAAAAAACGGTCAGTTTTTCGGAAAAACGCTTGAACACGTGTTTTTTAATTTATTTTTTTACATATTTTGCGATCTTTTAAAAATTCATACAGGGAGTTCAAAGGAGTGAAACCACCAGATAAATAATACAATATTTTGTATTTAAAAACCGGTTAGTTTTTTGAAAAAAAGCTTGAACACGTGTTTTTTATTTTATCTTTTTACATATTTTAGGATTTTTAAAAAATTCATACAATGTGTCCAAAGACGTAAAACCATCCATTGAATATTATAATACATTTTATTTAAAAAACCGTTACTTATTCGGAAGACATTTGAACGTAATATGCTTTATATTTTATTTCTTTAAATATTTTAAATTTTTTTAAAAACCGAGACAGGGTGTCCAAAGGGCTGAAACCACCCCTTTAGTATTATATTTTTTCTATACTAATATATAAAAGAATTATATGACTCACTCACTGATAACGCTCCAGTTCAAGCTTGAGGTAAAAGGCTGAATTTTGGCATAAAGGTTGATTTTAGGGTGTAGACGTTCGATAAGAAGAGATTTTTCATAACTCAAACTCCAAGGGGGTGAAACCATTCCTTAAATATTACAATATCTTTTATTTAAAAAACGGTCAGTTTTTCGGAAAAACGCTTGAACACGTATTTTTTAATTTATTTTTTTACATATTTTAGGATTTTTAAAAAATTCATATAATGTGTCCAAAGGGGTAAAACGATCCCTTAAATATTATAATATATTTTATTTAAAAAACCGTTAGTTATTCGGAAAACGCTTGAACATAATATGCTTTGTATTTTCATATAATTTAAATTTTTTTTAAAACCGAGACAGGGTGTCCAAAGTGCTGGATTCACCCCTTTAATATTATATTTTTTATTTAAAAAACAATTAGTTATTCGGAAAAACACTTGAACACATGCTTTTTATTTTATTTTGTTACATGTTTTAAGATTTTTTATAAATTCATACAGGGTTTTTGAAAAAATCGGGTTATTGATTAATTTTTGCGATCTTTCTGAAACCGTTTGCCGTAGAAAGCTGAGCTTGTGCAAACATCTTGATTTTAGAGTGCAGAGGTTCGATAAGAAGGGATTCTTCGAAACTTAGTTTCTAAGGGGTGTCAAAATAAAACCGCTTCCTGGTTTAAAGAAATTAACTCCAAAAAATAGCACAGCAGATGAAATAAATCTAGCTTTATTGGAACAAATTACTGTTCCACAATTAACATACTGTTGCGAATGTTTAATTTTATTGAAAGTGGTAACCACAATACTAAGAGCATATTTGAAATAAACTACCATACCATTTTTGTTACTCCTGAAGTTACCTTTCCGTCATATCCAGAAAATCGAACTTTAACTCAAATACTTTTTAAAGCAATCATATCCAGATACCCCTTAAATTACCTTGTAATTTATACTGATGGTTCAAAAACTGAGAACAGCTTAAGTGGAGCTTTCTATTGCCCCTCACCAAATTATCAGTGGTCTTTTACACTTGATCCAAATTTAAGCATTTTTTCTGCAGAAGCCGCAGCAATCTATTATGCAATCGAATGGGCTTTAACTCAAAATTATAATTATATAATTATATGCTCTGATTCACAATCACAAATCAAAAAGTTATCAAATTTTATTGAGAATACAAATATTTACCCTCACATATTTGTAGTACGAACATTAAACTTAATACGTCAAGCAAAAGCCAAGAACATTGAAATTTATTTTATATGGACTAAAGCTCACTCTGGAATAACTGGAAATGAAAAAGTCGATTTGCCAAGAATGCCCAATTAAATAATAACCAAGATCCTACTATAATTATCCAGGATTACTATCCCTTCTTAAAACAAAACATTAAAAAAAAGTGGAATAGTGAGTGGCAAACTTATGGAAGTAACAGTAGTACCTTCTATTTTAAGATACATAGAATTATACCTAATAAACATTGGTATTATAACAAATCGATGACCCGAAGACTGGTATCCACAGTAAGTATAAAACTGAATCATGGCCGTTTTCCCAGTCACTTACATAAGATTGGAATAAAGGACGACCCACTTTGTTTATGTGGAGAGTTTGGCGAGGTAAACCATATTTTTTTCAACTGCCAATTACACCAACAACATTCAAATGAATTGATAAAATATTTAATTGAAAACAATTTTATTTTACCTATATTGCTACCTGATATTTTAATAACAAATAATATTGGCTTTTTTGCCTGCTTGTACAACTTCCTTAAAAAAATTAGCTTTGAAATTTAGTGTACCTTCAGAGAATTTTTTTCCCACATTTATAACTTTATGCTACTAAAATAGATATTATATCCTAAACCTTTCCTAATGTATATTTCCTTTTTTAGAGGTCTTCCATTGTTTGTTTTGTTTAAAGTCGTCCTGACAGACCCCTGGACGTGAAATATGTGTCCCCGTCTATATGTGGCTAGGTTTGAATTAAAACGTGCAATTTAATTTTACCTTCTTTTCAAATTATTGAAAGCTACAGTATTTCACTAAATATTTACTTATTTCGTGGCTAAAACACATAGTTTGTAAGGCCAAAAACCAGAAACAAAAAAATTAACATACTCCTAAATAAATGTTGTTATAGACCAAGAAAATGCGGTTAATTATCCTGTCGAGTTCCTGCACTCTCTAAACCCTTCAGGAATCCCTCCTCATGAGTTAACTTTAAAAGTGGGGGTACCAGTGATGCTTATTCGAAATTTAAAACCACCAAAATTGTGTAATGGGACTCGGCTACGGGTTAAAATATTACAATACAGTGTAATAAAGTCTACTATTATTTCTGGCCCTGGTCTGTGAGAAACAGTTTTTATACCACGTATCCCTTTAATTCCGTCATACTATTCTTTTCAGTTTAAACCTGTACAGTTTCCTTTAAAGCTTTATTTCGCCACGTCAATTAACAAAGCTCAAGGGCAATCATTAAGTAGAGCTGGAGTAGACTTGAAGTACGATTGTTTTTCCCATGGTTAACTCTATGTCGCATGGTCTAGAGTAAGTTCGCGTAGTAGCTTGGCTATTTCACAGCCAGAGACTGCATCGACATACGTGGTTTATAAACAGGTACTCAAATGAGGCGATTTAAGTATCTCTTTCATTATAGTCATATACGCGAACGAACACGCGGGTACCCGCTAGTATGGAAAAAAAATTTCGATTAATGTTCAGTATATTATTCTTATTTTGATGATGATATCCATTCTTCGGCTATTGATGAATCTCCATTTGATGATTTGTTGTCCGTTTCTTCATCTAAGCATTCAATATCTTAGAGCGAATTTATCAGTAACGACTTGAAAGCCACTTGAAATAATTTCCAACATTATTTTAAATGTATAAATAATTCGAATATTGATGACTGTTATTTCAGTAGCAAGCTCTGGATTATTCAAAATTCTGAATGAGGTATCTTTGAATGCATTTTGCGGAGTCGAAACCTCGGCTACTTTGCTAAGGACGGGGCTTCGACGGGGAATAAAAAGGAGATTCAAAAAATGGGATAACATCAGTCGACATCCTGAAAAACTGTTTTTGTCCTTACAATTGTCATACATGCACTATTTTATTGAGTATTGAGGAGCGCGAATTATTTATGGATCTAAAAGTTCCCCCGAGGGAAAACCCAAAACTATACAAATATCGGGAATTCTATCCAAATAAAGTTATAGCAAGTATTTAGTGCTTAATTTTCTATACAAAGGCAGTTATAATACAAAATAATAAATACATGTACGGTTTGGAGATTTAAAGGTATATTATATAAAGTTGTGTTTTAATTTAAGGGGTTTCCACTTTCACATAATAGCAAGCCATGTTCATTTGTTTCATTATGTTTAATTAGGGGCTGGTAAAGTACTTCGGTGGATTTCTTTGATATACGGAGGACTCAGAAGTGGTGTTGTTCTTATTTTTTGCTTTATATGCCACATTTAAAGTGTCGCTGAATTGTGGTTTATAGTGATTTATTAACATATGGTTGTTAAAGCAATTCGTTTCGGAGTAGTAGCATTTTCCAGTATAGTAATTCAACAGTAGTTTTCATTTTTGGCTGCTTTTTGTAATTTCCGAAGCTATTGCGGCTATGCTTATACTGATTGATAGTCATCAAAGGTTTCAAATGATGGCATCAGATTTTAATCAAAGCTTATGTACAGGGCCTTGCATTGAGGAGGAAAAATGATTTTTTTTTACTTCCCCCGTATTTCTCAAGAAATTCAAAATAGCCAATCGATGTATTTTAGCTCGGAGAATTCGAAAATCGTAACAAAAAAACAATTGATTGAGAAACAAAAGACTTACGCCAAGGATGTTGCGTTTTTTAAACGGAACACCCTATATATTGTTACATTTTTCGATTCTATGGTCAATTCTAGGTGTTTTTTAATAAGGGTACCATATATTTATTTATTACTTTATTAGAGATTATTATTAGAGATTATTACACAGTAGAGTAGCATATAATAATTACAATGATATTATATTAAAATATAAAATATTACCACTATCTATTACAAAGGCAGAGTTCGCACTCACCGCTTTCACGGACAGCAGGGCTCTTCCACTCAACCCAAATCTGCGATGTAAAGATCCATTCGATGTCCTGTTGCTCTCAAAGGTTAATCACGAAGACTACCTGGCAAATGTGGAAAGTAAATGGAATATGATGGGCATAGATCTTTACTTCTGATAAAATAAAGACTGAAATGTACAAAACAACTCCATAGAACCTGTTTACCTAAATATAGCATATAAAACTACGTGTAAGCCTAATGTAAATATAATAATGTACAATTTATACAGTAAAAAGCAATTAATGTAAAAGAAAGCAGGAGAAAAAATACAATAGCAGAAACCAGCAAAGAGCAAGAAAAGCCTAATAAAAATCGACAAACGATTGTTTAACCAGTCCTTGAGACGTTTCTTAAAAACAATTAGCGAAAGGTTTTTGATATTCGCGGAAATTTCGTTATATACTTTAGCAATATTATAGCTAAATGATCTTCAGAATTGATCGGTTCTATGTGTTGTAAAGGTATGTAAGTTTTTCTTATAGTTAAATAATTTTATAATAAAAGACTGAACGGTGTCCTGCGATCCACCATATTAAGGCATCCCAAGCTCCTGAGGGAAAATGATACGTGATCTCTGCCTCTAAGACCACAAATGAGCCAGATACAAGCGTTCTGAATTAGTTGCAGTCGCCGAGCGTCTGCCTGAATTATGTTAGGCCCATAAACAACATCGCCATAGTTCAGATGCGAGAGAACCATAGCTTCGCAGAGAATTAAGCGACATGTCTTATTCAGTAAATGTCTGTTAAGGTAGATCATTTTAAGGTTCATAAACGCTCTTCTGATAAAAGCAGAGACGTGTTCCGAAAATCTCATTCTGCAGTCCAAAACCAAACCCAGGTTATTTGAACTCTCCTTCAAAGAAAGATGTACTCCATTTATCGAAACTTTGATGCTGGGGAGGCATCTTAAGCGGGCAGCAGACCCTTCAAACAGAATCATGCATGACTTAGAGGTATTTAAAGTCAAGCAGTATTTTCGAGAGATGTAATAAAGATATGACATCCTGATTAATTTTGTTGCATGCTTCACTCAAGGTATCTTCAGAAAATCAAAAATAGACCTGCGTGTCATCGGCATACATATTATATCTACAAAATCGCATAACTTTAGGGAACTGAAAAGTATACAGAGAGAAGAGCAAAGGGCCGAGTATGTAACCCTGAGGTAACCCACAAGTTATGTAGGAGGGTTCAGATATTTTTCCACACAACTTAACCGATTGAGATATGTTGTGCAAATATGAATGTAAAAGATCTAATGAACCCCTCGAAATCCAAATAGTTTAAAAGAACTATGATATATGTGATCAAATGCTTTCGAGTAATCAAGCAGGACTAACAATGTCAGTCTGTCACTATCTGATTCAATCTGGATGTCGTTTGTAACCTTAGTTAATGCCGAAATCCAGCTGTAATTATTGCGAAATCCTTATTGAAACTCAGGGAGTATGGAGTTTTCTTCCACGAATGTCCTGATTTGACGGTCCCAAATTTTTTCTGGTACTTTAAAGAGCCTGCATAATAAACTAATGGGTCTCAGGTCTTGAAAGTCCTTAGGATCGGCTTTTTTAGCTAGAGGAAAAACGTGTGTTAACTTCCAAAGCGCTGGAATCGTGTTGAGCTGTACAAAAATTAAATGTGTTCAATCACCGGAATAATACGAGGGCAACAGTAAAGGAGCATATTCGTTCTTATACCATCTGGTATATCACTTTATTGAGAGGAGAGTGCGATACATTTCTAGTTCACTTGTCGTTTCAAATGAACATTGATTAACTATTAAATTGTTATTTGCCAGATAATCCATTGTCTTTGCATCCGGATTCAGGTTGGAAAGGGCACTCAAAAAATAATTATTTATCTTCTGTGGATCAGACAGATGCTCAGGCAGTTCATTATTGGCTTTTGTAGTAATTATATTTAGCTTCTTTACCTCCCTCCAGAACATCTTGCTATCTTCAGAAGAGATCTTATATTTAAAATAGGCCCTTTTTCCTCTCTTAACTGCGTGGTTGATTTCATTTTTCAAAGCCTTACAGAAATTCCAGTCCTCAGGTCTCTTGTGCTGTTTAAATTTAAGTAAGGCTTTATCGCGTCTGCGCATGAGCAACTTCAAAGCATTGTTTATCCAGGATACCGAATTCTTTGAAATACAAACGGTTTTTATAGGAGCATAATAGTCAAAAAGACTCAGTATAAATGAGTTGAATGGAGATATCTTTAAATCAATTTCATTGGCGTAATAAATGGGCAGAAAATTCATCAAATTCAAATCCTGGGTAAACTCGTTAATATCAATATTATTAAATTGTATCATTTTTGATTTTAAACTTCAAATTAGACAGGATACAAATGATGATCAGATATTTCATTAGAAGCGGATACTTGGGAAATCATTTTAGGTATGTTATTTGAGCAGAACAAGATGTCCAGGAGTTTGGCACTGTGTGAAGTATATCGAGTTGGTTCCTTCACTAACTGACCTAGATCGAATGACTTCAGCAGGGAATGAAAATCTTTTGTGGACTTATCTTTAAAATCTAGCGTATCAATGTTTAAATCCCCTGCGCCAATCAGGAATTCGAACTCAGGTATCAAAATACCAAGGACAGTCTCCAGTTCTCCGAGACAGTCGCCAGTAGAAAAACCGGGGGTCAATACAACGAGCCCACAGCATACCGGCGATTTAAATGTTTTATTGTTATCCATATCTGTTCAGTGTGATCAATGCCACCAAGAATGACAACGTTCGACTCTATGCAGTTGCGGACATAGATTGCAACTGTTTTTGATTTATTGATGTTTGAAGATTGACATTTTTATGCTTCTTTGAGCCGTCATAGCAACTGAACGGTTGGATCTAGAGCAAAATAACTTTCACATTCCTATATTAGTTTTTGGTAAGGTATTTTCTGACGCGCGCCGCGCCAGTCAAACAAAGATACAGAAATTATTTTGCTACCTATTTAATTGAATATGTTAATATAAAATGTAGGTGATGATTCAAAATCACTGTAATTTTGATGTATTAGTAGAAATTATATTAAATTGCCGTAACGAGATATTCGTTAAATGAAAAACTACAGATTGTAACATTGTATTATAAGTGTCAAGAAAATGCCAGTGAAGCGAGAATAACATATATTGCCAATTTTCATAGAAATATGCCTAGTAAAATAATTATAAATAAATGAATAAATAAATAATCGCCTTTATATTACAGAAATGCATATTTACATAGACTGTGTAATAATATTAAAAAAAAAGTGGCACCATAATGAGGCGAAGTCTAGCACAAATCGGCTACTTTACTCAACCTCAAAAGTAATGCAGAGAATGTAGTCAAAGTCAAGTATATAAGTAAAAGAAAATCCAATATATAACAAATATAGATAAAATCAATATATCCAAAATAATTCGCAAGTAATTGCATAGTTGTAATTTAAAATAAAAGAAAATTATGGAGAAATTTGAAATTGTGACACTAAAGACTTTAAGTACTTTGAAGTATCAATAAAAAAAATTTGAATTGTTTTTTAACTGAAAAAAAATTTAATTGTTTTTTGAACTGAGTTACATTAAGTGAGATAAGGTTATGTTGCAAATAGTTATATGTTTTAACGGCATATACGTAAAAGACCTCTGAAACATGGCTGAATGATGGTGAGGCATAGTTAAATGATTAGTAAAACGAGTCCTGTCATGAATATTATTACGAGGTACCAATTTATTTTTTAGTTGAATAGATGCATCAGGGTTATTTAAAATATTTAATACAAAAGTAGCCATAGGATGAAGTCTGCGATTGTCCATTTTTAACCATTTAAGTTGTTCAAATGTGTGTGATATATGGTCAAACTTTCTGAGTCCAAAAATGAACCTGCAACAGGAATTTTGAGCCTTCTGGATCCTATTTTTATCCAAAATATCAATACAGTTACCATAAATAAAATCACAGTAATTAAAGTTGGATAAAACTAAGGATTCGCACAGATTTTTGCGTAAGCGTAAATTTAGGATGTGACTGTTACTGTACAAAAGTTTTAAAGCTAAAAATGATTTTTGCATGAGTGTTTTAAATTATTTAAATTTTAAATTATTTAAATCTTAAATTTGAGTCTATGATAATTCCAAAATTCTTTGCTGACTCAACTATAGGTAGTGTCGTACCATCCAGAGCAACATTAAACCCTTCTTTTAAGGTATTTACCTGATTTTTATTTCCGAAAAACATAACTAAAGATTTTGTGGGAATTAATTGTAAGCTTTGCTCGGACAACGTTATTTTTAAATTGTTTAAATTATAATTAATTAAATTTGATGCTTGTAGGGAATCCTGAATATTAAAAGATTACTAAAACTGAGTATCATCAGCATACGCTTGTGTTTGGCAACATTTTTTGGATCTCAGAATGTCAGCTGTATAAATAAAAAATAGTAAAGGGCCCAATATTGATCCTTGAGGCACCCCAGAGAGAATGGAAATTTGTTTTGAGAATTTATTTGCACAATATATCTTTTGAAACCTGTTTTCAAAATAAGAATTAATAAGATTAAGGGATGCCTCATCAAAGCTTTAGAAAAATCGAGAAGTACTAGCACGGTACATTTTTGCTGATCCCAGGCTCTTAAACGTCATCTATTACCGTAGAAATTTTATTAAATAAGACAAAAGTATACAGTTGGTTGTATAAAATTTTTTCAAAAATTTTAGAGAGGGTTGGTAAAATACTAATAATCCTTAAATCACTGACTTCGGATGGTCATGATCTTTTCGGTATTGGTTTACCAATTGCGACCTTCCATTGGTCAGGAATGTAGCCATTTTCTATACAGAGATTAATAATATGAACAAGATATATATCAATAAAAGGGCTGGAATATTGCAGCATAGATGCCTTAATGCTATCTACACCCGCAGCATCATTTTTAATATTTTGTAACTCTTAATGTACTTCTTCAACTGTTGTCAACTTAAAAGAAAAACTAATATTATTTTTAAAAAGATTATTACTATAGAACTCAATTTTATTATCACAATTTAATACATTCTGCAAAAGTCGTCAAAAATAATCACTAATTAAATTGGGATTTTGCAGATTTTCGGGGATGGTTTTATTGTTTTTATTGCAGACATTTAAATCTTTTAATGCCCTCCAAATTTTACAGTGGTTTTGATCAGCAGACAGTGAGTCAAGATACCTTTTTTTTCACGTCTCACTACCTATAGTGTGAAATATCTTAACCTTTTATAAGCTACCCGTTAATAAAGTTTAAAAACCTATTTGAAGATACTAAATCATTACATAATAAAAAAACAATAGTTAATATTAACAATAAATTAATAGGAAGTTTAACGGCCATTTGCCAAATAATTCTGCCTTTGATAAGCTAATTCAGGTATAGGGTCCAAATCTCATGGACCATTATACCGACAAGCCTTTAAGCATTCTTCATCATCTCTTCCGGCACAATTGACGACGTTTCGCCCTTTTGGGGCTCATCAGGCCAATGCAGCCATATGGTAGAGATGATGAAAAATATTCAACGGCAGTTTGACTATATACGATGAAAAGTTAAGGCAGTAAGAAATTAACCCAAAGAGTAAAGAAGCGTCACCTATGGGTATAAGTGTGAGTACTTTGGCATGCCCCGTTCTTGAGATGCCCCCAAAAAAATGTATCCAAAAGTGAAAGATCAGGGCTATTGGCTGGCGAAGCGATGGTTCCATTCCTTCAAATCCATTCATTATGGCGTCGGTTCAAAAAGTCTCTAACATCACGCATGGCATGTGGAGGAGCTCCGTCTTGTTGCCCAATTAAATTCCGATATTCCTCCAAGGGCAATTCTTCCAAAAAGGTTTTCAGTCTGGTTTTGAAGGAAATTATGATATCGTGGACCACTTAGTGATTCATTACAAAATATTTGACCCACAATATTATTATTTTTAACACCACACCAAACATGAATTGAACTTCTTGAATTTAATGGTTCGAAATATTCTCGGATTTTCTACAGCCCAGTCATGCGTATTGTGTCGATTAAATATTCCTGAGGAGGTAAACGTGGCCTCGTCTGTCCAAACAATTTCTTTGAACAAATCAGGGTCGTTTTGTTGCCGTATTATAATTTGAGAAGCAAATTGAAAGCGACTTTCTTTCTGTGCAGTTGTTAAATGCTGAAGTGGAAATATGTGAAAAGGTCTAAGTTTAGAAAGTTCTGTGAACGGTTCCCCTGGCTAACCCTTCGACGTAGAAGTAGACGGCCGTAAATGCCCCGAACTGCATCCGAAATTAACTTGGTGGGATTTCTTATAAAATAATTTATAATAGTTCTATCTCGATATACTTTTCGTCCTGAGTTTCTTTTTTGTTATGTAATGATTTAGTTTCTTCAAATAGGTTATTAATCCTTATAATTGTTTTTACGGATATATTTCTATGAAAATTGGCAATATAATGTTCTTCTTGCTTTACTGGCGTTTTCTTGACACTAATAATACAGCGTTACAATCTGTAGTTTTTCATTTAATGAATATCTCATTTAATATATTATCCACTAATACGTCAAAATTACATTGATTTTGGTAAGTTAAATAGACAGAAAAATAGTTTCCGTTTTTTTGTTTGACTGGCATCATAAGATAGCTTATTAAAAAGTTATTTTGCTCTAGGTCCAACCGTTCAGGTGCTATGACGGCTTAAAGAAGCAAAAATGGCAATTTCCAACATCAATAATTCAAAATCAGTTGAAGATAGACATATAGTACACCTGTCAAATTGCACATTGGGGGTGAGTTTAAGCGGTGAAGCTCGTACTTGCCCTTTGGGAACTCTTTTGATTTAAAACTACACTCCTTGGGAAGCTTAATTCCCAAGTGGCAAAACTTTATAATTTTTTTTATTACGCTATTTTTTAACTAATATCAATAGCCTACTATTAAAGTTTGATCTGACGTGAAGTTCTTTTGCTCTTGAAAGTCTAGTTTTTCTGCAAATTGTTGACGCGATATTATTAATCATAACCTCAGCGGAGCATGGAATTATGATTAAATGCTATTTCTTCCGATACTTTACAAACTATTGTGAAAAATGTGGGACTCGGTTTAGTCGCAGTTGTTCTTAGGAACATGGGATTAACCGTTTTATTCGGAAAGTCTCTGCGGGATAAAACATCTATCAAGATATTATACGCGTTACAAGAGGTAATTAATAAAAATTACGACACTAAGACCCTACCGTAATAAAAAGCGTCTCGTCTCCCCAAACTCATTTTTCATGCTAGTCTTGCCCCGCAAGTAAAGTAATATAATTTATAGAGCGTATAAACGCTTTTATAAATCCGAGAACAGAATTTTTCATCCTCCGGATTACAGGCAGCGTTTTTCTAATAAACTGGGGAAATGTAATTTTTAAAGTGCTCTTTTGTAGCGGTGACATTATTCTCCCCAGTTTCGTAATCGCCCTAGAAGGGCAAAAACGGGGACAGGTGTTATTGCTTCAGTTGCGAAACAGAACTGGAAATTATATTTTTAAATTTATGCTTTTCCATTTCATTTTTGTTTTAACAAATAGCTAATTATGTTAAAAACCTCTGTCACATTGATCGTATGAAACGAACAATAAAATAGCGCCTGAAAAGTGTTCACTTTCGGCTCGTAATGAATGCAGCATGTTTTTAATTTCTGCAGGCCTTTAGTGCGTAAAGAAAATCTGTACGAAAAAGAAATTTTTTTTAAAAAATAAGTTTTATAAAATTAGCCAAACCACAATGTTTTATATGAAAATAGATGTTGGTATCAACCAATCGAACTATATCTCTCTACTCAAAAAAACAAATGCTAAAACATGTTTAGATTGTATAGTTATCGAATGTTATACCACAAGATGTTTTAGGATAACGCTTTTATTTAGAACAAAACGTGTTACTCAGCAACATATAATTATGACATGTCTTATTCATTCTGATTACAGTAATATTATTGTTAATAACAGAATTAAAATAGTAAATATTTTTAGCTGAACCTTTGACTGAATCGTTATTATGAGATGGAGTTGTTTAATGTCGAGCTTCAACATTAGAAGAATATGGCGTATTTTCGGTTCTCATATTCGACGATATCTTCATATGATGCTGCTAGCTAAGCTGAAGTTACGGCATTATAGAATCTATGGAACTATTTCCAGTTGTTCTGATACGCTACTGGAGATTAAGATTGATCCTTTTGATTCCAATTCTTATTTACTGTAATATCACACCTATCGACATTAGCTTTCAATATAGGCCTATCGAACATAAATCAGGGTCCGTTAGATTTTTTATAAGCCACTTACTTTCACATGTTCGAGTTGTTCCCCCTTGCGCGGGTTTAGAAAAACATCGGGTTGTATTCCGGATGACCGGTACTCTAACCGCCATCGTATTTTTCCTCCTTAAAATAATCCAATACCAGGGAAACGGCTTGATTTCCCCTCCATGCTAGTTCGGAGGCAGCGCCGTGGAAAAAATTTCGTTGGAGTTCGTCTGGTGTATTTTCATTCAAACTAGAAGCCATTATTTCGATTTCTTGTCTTGTCAAACATGTGGAGCTCTCCTTGTCGGCCCGAGGTACTGCCTGCAACTTTTTTCTTTATTTGTTTCTGGCAAAGCGGATACTTTGAAAAACCATGTCAATGAATGGATAAATGCGGCGATTATGTTTTTCGGGGTATAGTTCCTGAATCATTTTGTCCATCTCGTTCCATAGAAGCTTGACAATAACTTCTTTAGTTGTTTCAACCGGGGTTTCGCGTATTATAGGCCCAGTCGTTTAAAATGTTGAATAATTCCTCTTCTAGTGTCATGACCCCGTGCAAAGCAAAACTCAGTAAATTTCTTCCAAACCTATTTGTCTGAAAGCTCGGTATTTTTTGGTTTCACCTTTTTTATTGCTTCATCATGGGAACTAATAGTAGCCTCAACTTAATTTGTCTGAGATGACAATTACAATAAAACCACCAAGCGATGATCATTTTGAAAATTATCTGTTAATAATCGCTGTACTAAAATGTACTTTAAGTTGTATCATCAGCTTAATGAGTGATGTCATTCTTCAAAGTAAGAGTAAGGATCACTGAAGATGCCTCGTTCAATCGAAGGCGAAACGTTGGGTGGTAACCATGATTTCTTAACAAACACTATTTACAACGAAAACTCTTCTACAGAGGTGCAGGTAAGTAAGACAACCTGTGTATTGGTATTTCATTGATTTTGAAAAAGCTTTCGATCGCGTTCAACCCCATAAAGTAATACCTACCCTACAGAACATCCATTTAGATGACAAGGACATTAGGTCAATTTTGTTAAGGGACATTTTGACAATTCCATTATTTTGATCATAAACATGAATTTGATTAATTTTTGAAATCAATTTAAACAACAATTCCATTATTTTGACCATAAACATAGGTTTGATCAATCTTTGAAGTCAATTTAGACAACTCTCTCTTAACCTATTGCTTTCAAATTGTTTACAAATATACACTCACATGTAAAAAAACGCAACAAGTTAATATTTGATAAAATTCTCATAATTTTTTTCTTTTTAGTCTAATTTTCATAATTTTTTCAAGAAATTGTAGATAAAATGACTAATTTCAACTCGAATTTCCAGTCTTTTATTAAATGCTGGCGTTTTACGCATTTTACAGGATTAATTAAAACGTTTTTATATATTTTTAAGTTGCTTTCTGGTATTTTCACCAGAAATAAATCTTCTTGTTCAACTACGTTTTCACACAACAGATGAGTTAGTTCTTCACGCTTGCAGGCTCCAGCGATTGCAATTAGTATTGCGACTTTGATTACTAAATAAGTATCGTCAGGCGCACTGCTTTAAAATTTTTCAACATTCGCTCGTAGTTTAAAATCCTAGATTTTTTTGGTCTAAAACCTACCATTTTCTTTTTCAAATAAGCAATCAATTTAAAATGCATGCTAATATCATCGTTTTTCTTAACTTTTAGCATATATTTTATCATTGTGTACTTGGACCACATTATAGAAGGTTGAAAATTTTTTGAAATATCTTAAAAGTAAACTAGAAGCACCTCTTCTTTAGTAATGTTGTTGATTTTCTTGTTGGCGCACCATTTGACAGTGGCGGCTATTCAGGTGAAGTGCTACTTCACCGGGAAAAATAAACAAGCAAACATCTTAAAATTTTAGTTTTTACATTCATTTATTCACCTAATTGGTGAAAAATAAACTGTACATCGAATAAATATTTTACTTGACCATTGGCGGCATGTCTTTTTAAAACTTTCAATCGACCTTTATTATAACAACTATAACAGTGGCGCAAACCGCTTTGACTCTGCTAGAGGTGCTATGTTTAGTTTACAGTTTTTCTACCATGTTGCCATGACAACGCGTCTCCGATGACGTCGAGCCCAGCGCCATACAAAGCTCTCGGTGAATTGCAGGCGCAGTACACTACACCCACGTGTCGTTCAGCTTGCGGTGGTTGTTTACTTTTATTTTTGGGAATTTCGCTGCAACCGGTGACTTCCTTTGCAGTTAACTTGACTGTTTTGTGTTATATTTATGTATGGTGTTGTTACAACTTCAAATTCGAAGTTAGTAAATGTGATTGTTCAAGACTGGAATAAATTAAAAGACGTCTTTGAATTTATTACAAACTTTTGAATTCACGTTTCTGGCATTAGTGTGCATACCATGTTTGATAACGCAAATTCGATTACAGAAATAAATCATTACAAACGTGAGCTTGCTAAGCTTTCACCTGAAGAAATTAGGGCTAAGTATAGAGCCCTTTTTTTATGACATATTGGACCATATTTTAATCGAAATGACACTAAGATTTCAAGACTGGAAAACTTACATTTTCATGTTTGGCAGGTTCTCCTGAATTTTCCAAATATAGTTTAAATTTTCCGACTGGCCCGTTTGAAAATTTGTTACAAAATGTCAACGACTTAAAAATGAGCTTGGTCTTATTTTTGCCAATGAGAGTAATTGGAATATATCGCTGCAAGAGCAAGTGAAAAAAATTAATAAAAATAAATATATTTTTACCGAAGCATATAAATTGTTTTTTCTTATTTTGACAATACTGTCGACAAGTGCTTCAGTGGAAAAAAGTTCTTCTTGCTTCAAATGTGGATACACTTATTTAAGAAATGCAATATCTCAAGAAAGACTTACTTTTCTTGGAAATATTTCAATTCAAAGGGAATTTGTGGAGGAGATTAGGGCAACTCATCCATTTTAGGAGGATGTTATAAATAAATTTGCTGCTATAAAGGATAGGAGAATTGATTAAGTATACAAAATTTAGGCAAGTCGTAAAAAAATTCTAGAAAACTTACTTTTTCACCCGCGAGCCGCCACTGCCATTTGATGAACTTTTCATATTCCTGAATGTATCTCACTTTGGATTTTTCTGGAAGTAAACCCAAATCTTCTTCTTTTGCTGAATTCATATTATATTGTAAACCCCGTCTTGCATAGCCAGATTGTCAAATTCACTTAAATTCATTGTAATAATTCAAAATTACGGAAAATACCCACATATAAAAAAAAATTAATGACAATTGACTTTAAGCGTCCTTAGTAACCTGGAAACCTGGTAGCTAAGTAAAACGAAATGCATGCAAGTCTGCTACACACTCTGAGATATGTATCAAAGACGGTAAATTAATAAATTGGATATCGGTGCGGAAAATTGATTTTTCTGCACGGCTATAGACAAATATATTACATTAACGCCTAATATGAAACAAAATAGTATATTACATAACGAGCATAGAAAGTGACATATAACATACGAGGGTAATGTTAATTAAATCACGCGAGTCTGCTAGTACTCTCTCCGACGAGTTCTGTACATAAACACTTATTTATTACATATCTTTTAAACATGAATGATAATAATTTTTAATATTGACATACGGCCATATTTAAATGAAGTAACGAGGCAGCTGATCACGCGTAATTTGCCGTTTTATTTTACCTGACCCAGCCTACTTCGGAACATTTTAACGTTCGTCGCGTCGCAACTTGGAGGCGATTCCATGGAAATTACATTAATAATAATATTCTTAATTATTATAACAGAAAAGTTATTTCTGAGGACATTAATACAAATAATGTTTTTTTTTATTACAGAGTAACAGAATAAGCTAGAGCGTTATGTATTGTGGCCCATTTTAATTTTCCATGTATTGGGATCTTAGAAACCATACAAGTTTTTGTTTTTTTTTATGAACGCCATAATGGAGTTTTACGTAGTTAGAAAGAGTTTATTTTTTGCTTTCTAACGATGTAGGTTGTGTGCTTGGGTGCAAAAAAATAGAACTAACCCAAAAAATAAATGTTTTTTTTTAGAGAAATATGGCATCATGATAAGATTATTTTTTACTCCTGTGTAAATGCACTATTAGATATTAATATTTTACTAACATCCACTAATTAATTAAAAAATCATACTTTTTAATGGACCTTAAATTAAAGTTCAAAACTGATATCCATTTTCATTAACACATTGCTGATATTTTTTTGAAAACAGCTTTAGTTACTCTTGAAATTGTGTTTGGGTTAGTACTAGATAAAACGTCTCTAACTCTCTCTTCTAAAATCTCAACTGTCTTAGGAGGTTCAAACTCGTAAACTTCGTTCTTCACAAAGCCCCATAAATAAAAATCTAAAGGCGTAAGGTCCAGCGACCTAGCTGGCCAATCTCGTGGACTACCGTTCGAAATAATGCAGTCTTCAAAATGTTCGTGTAAAAATATTATCCCCTCTTTGGTCCTGTGTGCTGGACAGTCTTGTTGAAACTATACTTGGTCAAACTCCGCCACAGGAACAACTTTGTTAATTTTTAGGATTTGGCGTCTCGAATCGATCGCAATTAATTAAATTCTACACGACCGAAGAAAAATGTTTTTTACTTGGTTGTCTTCTCTCCGGATGCAATTCGAAATACTGATTTAGTGCCAATGCAGTATTTCTATTATTTTTTATGTCACTTACTTTATGTTCACTACTGTAATTTAACGCCATTTTTACTCAATTAATAACTCTTAAAAATTACAAAATACCTAATTAAATCTCTTGAAAACGGCGAATATAAATTGAGAGGCTATCAATAATTGAATCGCTTATTTATGAAAGGCCTCTTGTCACAAAATCTAAATTTTCGGTAAACAATGAAAAACTGTGTATTTCTTAAACATTGTAAAAAAAAATATTTTAAAATTTTTACTACGATTTTAGATATCCTCAGAACTGTGAATTATTTTGTTTGGATTTTTTTTAAAATCATTTGAACCTTTTTTTTGATTTTTTAAAAGTCATTGACAGGAGGCCTTTCATAAACAAAGGTGAAAAAATATATAGTACAGTAATTTTCTTCTAGTAAATGTTATTTTAAATTTTAAAAAAACATGTTTATTTACAATATGTTTTAATGAAACAAAATAAACTTGAAGTGCGTATACATAATATGTATATAAATACATTTTTTATTAGTCAAAATAACAATACACAACAATCTGAAACTACAAAGGTAAAAGTAAACTCCGGTTGTTAAATTTTCTTTTAGTCTTTTTAGTCGGCCACTCTACTAACTCGTCATAAAACCAGTTATGTTCACTTGGTATGTATTGTAAAACTTTTCTCAAGTCTTTAATTTTTTCTTCGCGGATTGGTCTTTTTCCGTCGTATGCTTTTTGTGTTGGTAAACTGATCACATCTGATTTGCCGGAACTAAGCTGGAACGTTTTCCTCTGAATCCCATCAATGAAGTCAGATGCTGAAACTTCCCCTTTTCTTGAGCTGTCAAAAATAAACTCATGGTATACTGATACAGCAAACATGTCCCTTTTTCCTTTTTTTTCTTTTTTACTTTCTTCAGAAGCTGTAGTTTTTTTGTAAAATTGAGGCCACCACTTTTGAAAATCCAAAATATCTTTTGTTTCAACAAGATCAACCATAAATTTTCCCCGTTTTGTCGAGGACAAAATCATAGATGTAACTTCTTTTATAGTGTAGTACCTGTCGTGTTTCCTCAATTTTCTTTTCACTAGACCAAAATCTCTGTCACAAGGTAAATAAGAATGACCTCTGATTGGTAACCTGTAGACTACTTTTTTAAATCTACCACTGTCAGTAAGAGACATTAAGAATCTTATCATAGCATGATTTTTGTTTTGCCCGGTACAGTTGTCACTATACAGGTAAAGTTCATCAACAGTACTGGGGACATTGTCATTAATGTATCTCAGTAAAAATGTGCATACTTCATTACTCCCCTTTTGTGCAACCCCTTCGTGATACAAATAGAAACATGCAGTCTCTTCCTTGGCATTATGTACACCAAAAGGCAAAACGGACAGTTGTCTGAGATAGTACATCTCTTGAATAGGGATTGTCGGTAGCGAGATGTTTTGCATGTAGTCAAAACATAAAAGGATTGCATTTTCATGGGTTTTACAGTACTCTTTAGTATTACGCAAACTGTTATAAAATTTATTACTCCTTCTTTTGTGGACAACGAGCTCTGCAGCTGCTACTCTTTTTGCAGTGTCATTGAGCTGTGGGTTTTTAAGTTTTACACTGAACTGCTCACACTCGCAGCACGTATCGATTTGAGGCCTACCAAAACGATAATCGAATTGCTCCTTGTATATTTTATAATAATAATTATATTTACAATCAGACTCAGTGAAACTGTATTTTTCTTTAAACAAAGAATGCATTATTTTAATGTCAAGCTTTGCGTCTAAGTACTTGATTTCCTTGGAAGCATAGTGACTAGTTTTCACAGGAAATGAATTAATGTGATCCCTAATCATGTCTTTAAAATCCTTTGGAAAAGTCTTGCGATTATTTTGTTGTCCCCTAAGATCTCTAGGGGAACGACCCATCAATAATAGATATTTTAGCCTTCTTACTCTTTTTTCACCAATACCATGCAGGCTTAAAAATGCTTTTTTACACACCCTTATTCTTGATTTTCCAACCATTACAAAAAAAATAAATGAACTTGCATGGTCCACAGAGTGACTGGGCCTGGGCTGCATTTCAGTTTCTCCATTATCTTCTGTAGGCCTAAGCCTAGAGCGTTTAGTCTTCACAGGAAGTGCTTCTATTAAGGACTGCAAAAACTGATCTTGTTCGTCTTTGCTATTAAATTTTCCACTTCTGTGTAGAATTTCAATTTGGTCATTTTCAGTTATTTTATTAAAACATTTCAGTCTGCACCTGGAAAAGAAACCTTAAATGATTACTAGTTTTTGAACAGGAAAAAACGCATGACTTTTCCTTTTAGGTCCCCACCAAATATAAATTTTAAATAAAGAGCCAAGATGAGTAGACTCCTGTCAAAAGTGAACTATTTAAGCAGAGCAATAATGTACTTACGTGCAGGGATTTCCTGTTTTCCGGGCTTCCACAATGTTTCCTTTATAGTTAACATACTCGTCTCCATGAATTCTAGCTTTCTTTATGCGATTGACTTTGTAGTTCATAGACCTACGAACACCTTTCTTACGCTTTTTACCGACTTCTAAATCAGCTTCATTAGCACTTTCTCCCTCAGTATCTGACATTATTTACTTTTCTAAGACAACAGAATACTTAAAAAATATATAAAATATTTCACATAAAACTAAACGGACACTTGCTTTCATAATGACAGTGTAAACATAAAGATAACCTCAAAATTCGGTGTAGCCATAACACTTTTAGTTATGAAAAGCCTCTTGTCCGCGACAAGAGGCATTTCATAAATAAACGCATTTTTAATATGCTCTTATAACAGTATTGGAGCAACGGGACAAGAGACCTTTCATAAGCAAACCGTGTATTCATGCGTTAAGATGTCATTTTCACAAAAAAATGGATTTAGGAAAAAATGTGACAAGAGGCCTTTCATAAATAAGCGATTCAATTGTTTTTAAAGCCTTTTTGATTTTTTTCTATATTTTTTTCACTTCCATCCAGGTCGACTGACTTTACTCCGCTCTATTTATATTTATCAAAATAAAGACTACGAGATTAAGCCACGTGGTGTAGTTAACATTTTAATAGAAACATTAATTGAAATAATTGGCCAAATATTTCAATCAATGATAGGAAGTAGCATTGTTAACAAAAACTCTAATTCATTAGTAACTAATTCTGTTTGCAGAAATATCCGCAATGTGTTCAAACTGAAAATCTATTTCAGTTTGAACTTTAATTCAATTCAATTAATTAGGAGATTTTAGTGAAATATTAGTATCTAATAGTGTACTTACACAAGGGTAAAAAATAATCTTACAATGATACCATATTTCTCGAATAAAATTTAAAAAAATAATTTTTCGGTTAGTTCTAATTTTTTTGCACTCAAGTGGTACATCATTGGATAGCAATAAATAAGCTCTTTCTAACTACGTAAAAATCCAATACGGCGTGAATAAAAAACAAACTTGTGGCTAAAAAATATCGAAACTTCGAATAAAAAATCTAATAACACTCTCGTATTTTTCGGAAAAAACTGCTGTGAAAAAAGGTTTTCAGAATTATGATAGCTCAAAAAGTAAAAAAGTCATGGCGCATAATATAAAACGCTGCTTTTCAAATTTTCAAAAAACTAAAAGAGCTAGAGTTCTATTCAAAACAATTTTGAGCTTAATAATGCCCTACAACCTTCCCGATTTAACCGAATGTGTAACTCTAATAGTTTCTAAGATCTCAATATATTAGGGATGTTCGAGTCTCATGAAAAGACCGATATCCTGGATCGATTCAGATCGAAAACAAAAGATCGATACAACAAAAAATCGTAATACAAAAGATCGATCTTCCGAAAAAAATCGATTTTTGACTATTATTAAAAATATTATTTTATACACACATTTTTTATGCCTGAAATATTTCAGCGAGCGCATTGACACGTGGCTTCGTGTTGTAAAATTTCAATACCGCACCTTTGCTCACCTTGTGACGTCACAATATATTCCCACTTTATACTTAAAAAAGTTTATTTATTGAAATAATAAAATCATAACATTGGTTTAATAGATATTTGACTCTACAAAACTGCTAACTATATCTACAGTGTGAGGATTTGAAAGTGTTACGAAGCTGTATGTTAGGAACGTTTTATAATACTTTACTAATAATTCGGCAAGATGGATAGGGGATAGGAGGGCACACTTTAAAGGTGCGTACTGACTTGAGCAAGTTTTCGCGCACGAACGGTATGCGCGCACAAACATTAGTGCGGAGTATTGGTTTTGTTATTTCTCAAAACAACGGTTTTCGCTTAAATTTGTGCTCCGGTTGTCCATTCAATTCAGTTCACGGTGTTAAGAAAACAAATCATCTTAGCAAGTTCTGCATATATTTTAATGCATTCTATACCAAAAGAAAAGAAAAAGCGTGATAAGCGATGGTGGGTTACACAATTATTTAGAAACAGACAAGAATACGGAGGGGATCCGCATTATTAAGAGACTTAAAATTTTTACTTAAGCTTTTTACCAATGTTTAAAGCCAATTGTTTTAACAACTCCTTGACTAAATATAAGCAAATAATATATTTTTGGAATCAGAAAAACATATTGTATTTGGAAAGTAAATAATATACAGGGTGACCTATTTACCTATTTTTTTTTAAAGATATTCTGATACATTTTGATTTGATTACAATTTTGATACATCTTCAAATTAACTCTGTAGAGAGGTGTCAATATATAAAAAGTGACCCTGTACATTAAATTTTTTTTAATGACTAAAAAACGTCATGCATAATTACATGTTTCGCCTTCGATTGCACGAGGCATATGTTTAAATATTTCAATAGATTCTCTAATTTTTCGTTTATAAAAACCTGGAACCCATGCTAGAACCTTAGTTTCCTTTACATTTATGAAATGGCCAGTGTCATGCTTGTGTTCAGCTACAGCAGATTGAATAATTTGTTTCTTTTTAATGCATCGTTTATGTTCCTTAAGTCTAGTTGATATTGAGCGTCCTGTTTCTCCCACATACACTTCTCCACAGGAGCAAGCAATTTTGATATACTCCTTCTGTTTGGAAAGGTACAATATCTTTCGGGGACTAATCTTCTTATGTGTATTAAAGATTGTACGTACGTTGGACCGCCGAAGTAATCGTTCTATTTTGACTGTAGTACCATGTATGTAGGGAAGAACAACTCCTTTGGCGGAGTTGGATTACTATATCTTTTAATTAAACGCGTAATATCTTCAGTGCAATTGCCATTTCCTCTGAGAGCTTCGATCAGTTTCGATGTTTCCGATATTAAAGAATCTTGATCAGAAATCGAAATAGCTCTGAATACTAGTGAGTTAATAACCGATTTCTTTTGTGCTGGATGGTGACGAGAATTTGCATTTAAGTATCTATTTGTATCCGTCGGTTTTCTATACACCGAATGTCCTAATGTGTCATTTTCCTTCCTTTGAACACCTACATTTAGAAAGGGAATCGTTCCATTAGATTCAATTTCCATCGTGAACGTGATATTATGATGTTGCTGATTAATTAGACATTAGGACATTCTGTTTATAGAAAACCGGCGCATACAAATAGATACTTAAATGCAAATTCCCATCACTATCCAGCACAAAACAAATTTTATTATTAACTCATTAATATTCAGAACTATTTCGATTTCTGATCAAGATTCGAAAACTGACCGAAGCTATTAGCGGGAATGGCTATTGCACTGAAGATATTACGTTCAATTAAAAGATATATAGGTAGTGTTGTTCTTCCCTATATACATGGCACTACAGACAACATAGGACGATTACTTCGGAGGTCCAACATACGTACAATCTTCAATACTTATAAGAAGATTGGACAATGCTTGCGATCCCCGAAATATATTGTACCTTTCTAAACAGAAGGAGTATATAAAATTCCTTGCTCCGATGGAGAAGTGCATGTGGGAGAAACAGGACGCTCAATATCAACTATACATAAGGCTAAGGTTATAGTGGATGCGTATTCTGACGAATTATCGTTATGACGAACACGTCAGAAAAGTTTTTCAGATGTCGGTGGTTATAGTACATGCTATCATGCTAATAGTTCAGTTTTGTCAAGATGGATGACAATGAAAGTTTAGAATATGAGTCTCAATTTTTGGAAAGCCCTTTATTAAAAATTGTTTTAATGGGCAGAACCGAACACGTAAATAAAATATTTTCATCACGATCAATTAATGGGGAATACCATACGTTATTTAAAGACCTTTCAGAACAACCAAACAAATTTTTTGGGTACTTCAGGATGTTACCAGAAACCTTTGATTATATTCTTAAAGGAATCGAAGAAAGTATTACCAAACAATCAAATTTTTGTGAGTGTATATCTGCTAAAGAAAGGCTGGCGTTAACATTAAGGTAAGGCTGCAATATTTTTTATATTAGTGCTTTATTTTAATTTAAATGTAATAATTATAGTTATAAAACTCTTTCAAAACATTTAACAAAAAAAAACATGTTTACTTATTTGGGTCGGTACGTGAAAAATATGCAGCTAAGTCTTCATCAAGCTGCTGCTGATCAGAAATTTCACAACTACTTGGCCCAGAAGGAACACATTCTGTAGGATGAGTTTGTTCAGAACATCTCAAAGTTTCTTCGCTAGTGGCCCTAGAAGTGTTTTGGAAGTCTGGAGCCCTAGCATAATAATTGTTCATGGGATGATAACGCATTCCAAACTGGGCTAATGACCGTCTGGGGGAGGTTGCCTGCTGCGAATATGAATTGTCATTGCCACAATATGATTGTTGATATTCTTCCTCATCAAAAAACACCTGTTGCAGTTTAGCTCTCACGTGTAGTTTTCTGTCTTCGGGAACTTTTCTTAAATAAGGTAATAAGCTCATCAGAAAATGATAGTCAGCATCCTCCTCAATTTTTGCTTGATGACGTACTACTTCACCTTTTCGCTTAAATTCTTTTAATTTTTCCTGTTCGATTATTAAAAGTTGCTGAATTACATTAGATTTGGTATTAGTTTTGACAGTTTTAACACGTTTGGTTTCAGATGGGACAAACTCTGTAGACGCGGCCGGTGAATCTGTTGATTCGGTATTTTTTTCCATTCCTGCCTTTTGTGCTGCATTTTGGTCGACAATGACGTCAGTTTCAGCCAAATCTTCCAGTAATTCATCAGATTCTCCGTCATCATTTTGCGATTGAGTATTCACCTCCGGCTCCGCAGTGCTGCTTTGCAATTTTCTGCCCACAAATTGATCTTTTAAAAACAGCATGTTTTTAAAATATGGCCATTTTGGCTCCTTATTTGGTCCTCCTTCTTGTCCAGAACGTGGCTTCGGTAGCTTTTGAAGCTCTTTACGAAAGGTGTCCCGCAAACCACGCCACTTATTTTTTACGGCTTCAACTGAAACAAAAACAACGCTTACTAAAATACCCATAGGACAAATTGTGTTTGTTCTTTTTTACTTCCCTCGTAAAAGGGAAGTACTGTAATCGTGAAAAAATCACCTTTCGAGATTTTTACAGATTTTACGTTTTAGTTTCCCTAGCCCCGAGAAAACATGGTCGCCCATTTCCGTCGCTCTGCCTGTCTGTCGGTCTGCTGTACGCGGCATAGCCCAAAAACTACTTATCCGATTAACTTCAAATTTTGCTCAAAACTAAAGGGTCATATGGGGATGACAAAATTATATTTTGGTAAAATAGAATGGCGGCCTCACAAAATGTAAAAATAGAAGAAGGAAAATAGACATGAATTGGACTTCAATTCATTTTTTTTTTATTATACAAAGTGTCTTAATAGTTAATCACAACCCTGCTCAAATTGTTTAACGTAAAAAGCTGATAAGATAAGTTTTCTCTTGTTAAATTCCAAAGGGGGTAAAACAACCCTGAAAAACTACAATTTTTTTTAAATTTAAAAAACGGGTACTTTTTCGACAAAATACCTAAACACGTTTATTTTAAATTTTTGTATATTTAAGGATTTTTTAAAAATGTACTTAAATAAGGCGATTTAATAATAATTTATAATTTTTTCGTCGAAAATCTCGAGTATAACTGCTAGTAATATATAAATTAAACTTCAACAAACTGAAATAAATTATTGGAAATATAAAAAGTTTGTATTGTAAGTAGTTGAATTCTATATGCGAGGGAAATATGGGTATAGGAGAATTTACCAATTTTTGTTGTTGCTTTTTTATTAATAATGACTTAAAATTTCGTTTGTTTTAGGTATCTTTCTACTGGGATGTCATTTAGATCGTTAAGCTTTTCATACAGAATTTCACATACTGCGATACGACAGATAGTTTATGAGACATGTCTATCAATATGGAATACTTTTCGAGGGAAACATATGCCGGTACCTACAACCGATTTGTTACAAAAAAATGCAAAAGACTACTTTAAACAATGGAATTTCCCTAATTGTGTTGGCAGCATTGACGGAAAACATGTTCGAATTAAATGCCCACAAAACTCAGGATCGATATACTATAATTATAAACAATATTTTTCAATTGTGTTGCAAGGCATAGCTGATGCAAATTACAAGTTTGTTACTATTGATGTTGGAGGTTACGGGAAGCAAAGCGATGGAGGTATATTTTCTCTCTCTAACGTCTACAAATGTTTACAGACGAACAAATTCAATATTCCAGCTCCTGAATATTTACCCTTAACTGAAATCAAAGCTCCTTTTGTAATAGTAGGCGATGAGGCGTACCCACTGAAGCCATATTTACTTAAGCCATATTCTAGACAAAATCTTACAAATGAAGAGCGGATTTTTAACTACCGCCTGTCGAGGGCTCGACGGTGCATTGAATGTGCATTTGGTATATTAGTTGCTAAGTGGAGATTTTTAAAAACCGAATTGCAAGTGAGCCCCGAGAAAGTCGATATTTTAGTTCAAACTGCATGTATGGCGTCTCATAATATAGGATACTTTTCATATTCGTCAATAAGTTGGAGACTTTTCATTACTCCACTCCATTTTCAAAAATATTTGCAATTTAATTATTTACGTATAAAATCAAGGTATTTTCGTACACACAATCTGCTTCTGCAAAGGCGTCGTCCAAACTGAGCAAATTTGCGCGACAATATTATTTGATCTTTACCAAAACCCGAGAGGCGGCGGATCGCATTCGTGCGTGTTAAAACTTTTCGCGAACACAAATTGACTCGTACTCATCTGAGCGTTTTTACGCGCACAGCGTTCGTGCGCGATAATTTGCTCAAGTCAGTACGCGCCTTAAGATGTATACAGATACAGGGTGTTCCAAAAAAGGTAAACCTCTACTTTGTAATTGTTCTTTAGAATTATTCGTGAAATTCTAAACTTTTTTTTTTTATTTTATGTACCCTATACCTAAATTATACTGTGTTTGAGATATTTCTGTTTTAAAAAATACATTGTTATTATTTTAAAGCACTGTAGCACAAACCCATTTGATTTGGGACAAAACGGCATGCACTTTTTATCTTAGTTATAAAAAGTCTATCGATTAGTATTAATATCAAGTTCCTGTTAAAAAGAAAATAGACAAAAACCTGAAGTTTTTACAGTTTCGTTTAAACTGATAGTTAAGGCTAATCAGTAAAACAAGCAGGTATAAACTGTTAGATTCTATCTTGAGTGGTTTCGACTCTACAGTCTTTCAAAGTAGGAAAATTACTTTTTTTTAATATTTATCTAAGAAACAATTGAATTTAGGTAAAAATTAGGATCATAAAAAACATTTCACAAAACAAAAACCAAACCCAAAAAGGCAATGTGGAAGCACTGACAGTGACAGTTGTCGGTGGAAAAATCATTCTAATAATTATTTTTAATGTTCTTTCTTCACCGCGTCTAGTTGACATCCCACATGATATCGAATCAACGATCTTTGACGGTAAAGAGCGATCTAACCAAAAATCGGAATTGAAAAGATCGATTGAAACGATCGAAAATTGCCGTCAAAAAGATCGATCTCTGAAAAAATCGATCTATATCGAACATCCCTACAATAAGGTATAGATAGATAAGGGCTACACACATAGATAACCAGTGAAATAAATTTACATAAAAGCTTATAAAAAGAAAAGTTTTAAAAATTAGAAACGTTTCCGTTGATACTAAATTATTTGCATATGTATCGAATAATGTGTCTATTAATAAGTAACGCCTGATTGGTAATTGGACGACCAATGGAATTATAAAATTGATTTCATTCTTTAATACCACCGAGCATTTTTACTCCATTACACTGTTAGAAAAAATCTTACAATTTTGAGGCTAATAATGTCCTACAACCTTCCTGATTTAACCGAATGTGTAACTCTAATAGTTTCTAAGATCTCAATATATTAGGGATGTTCGATTCTCATGAAAAGATCGATTTCCTGGATCGATTCAGATCGAAAACAAAAAATCGTACTACAAAAGATGGATCTTCCGAAAAAAAAATCGATTTTTGACTATTATTAAAATATTATTTTATACAGACATTTTTTATGCCTGCAATATGTCAGCGAGCGCATTGTCACGACACGCGGCTTCGTGTTGTAAAATTTCACTACCGCACCTTTGCTCACCTTGTGACGTCACAATATACTCCCACTTTATACAGTTTATTTATTGAAATAATAAAATCATAACATTGGTTTAATATATATTTGACTCTACAAAACTACTAACTATATCTACAGTGTGAGGATTTGAAAGTGTTAAGAAGCTGTATGTTAGGAACGTTTTATAATACTTTACTAATAATTCGGCAAGACGGCTAGGGGATAGGAGAGCACACTTTAAGATATATACATATACAGGGTGTTCCAAAAAAGGTTTGAGATATTGATATTTAAAAAAAACACATTTTCGTTATTTTAAAGCACTGTAGCACAAAACCACTTGATTTGGGACAAAAACCTGAAGTTTTTACAATTCCGTTTAAACTGATAGTTAAGGCTAATCAGTAAAACTTAGACAGGAAAGTATAAACTGCTAGATTCTATCTTGAGTGGTTTCGAGTCGAGGGAAAATACTTTTTTTAATGTTTATCTAAGAAACAATTGAATTTAGGTAAAAAAGGGGATCATAAAAAACATTTCACAAAACAAAAAACAAGCCCAAAAAGTCAATGTGGAAGCATTGACAGTGACAGTTGACGGCGGCAAAAATCATTCTACCAATTCTTTTTAATGTGGTCGCCAGGCCAGGACAAATTCTTTCTTCTCCGCGTCTAGTTAACATCCCATGATATTGGGCATTTAATAGATCAAGAATGAGTGACCTTTTCGTTAGAAATGTAAGATCGAGTGAACGATCTTTGACGGTAAAGATCGATCTAACCAAAAATCGAAATAGAAAAGATCGAAAATCGCCGTCAAAAAGATCGATCTCTGAAAAAATGGATCTATATCGAACATCCCTACAATATATGGGCTACACATGTAGATAATCAGTGAAATAAATTTACATAAAAGCTTATAAACAGAAAAGTTTTAAAATATATCTACATATGTATCGAATAAGGTGCCTATTAATAAGTAACGCCTGATTGGTGATTGGACGACCAATGAAATTAGAAAATTGATTTCATTCTTTAATACCACCAAGCATTTCTACTTCATTACACTATTAGAAAAATATCACTTTAATAACTTTGTTCGTTAACTACATGGGTATTTAATGCAGTCTAAGGGGGTGGGGGGCGAAGTCGATCCTTTAGATAAATCTACCAAAACAAGTTTCGGACGACAAATTTTTCTATCATCTACTAATGGTAAATTAATTACTACATAGAATTATAAACAAGCCGGCTCACACCGACACCGGTACTACCAGTAGTCGAGTGCAGACCACAGAAAAAAACTAGTACACGTTGGCGAAAGGATAACTTTTTTCTTATATAGTTAATAACATATCCAAGAAATCAGATAAACGGCTGAATCTGTTTCATTAATTATGTATTTATTAGTTTTCGTAAGAAACGCAATAAAAAAGTGTTCTAACAGGTCGCAACGACATTAATCTCATGTTTTTGAAATTAAATGAAATACATAAACTTACTAATATTATTTAATTATTTAATGGTTTTGAATGGTATTATTAGTAGCAAAAGTGCAAAAAGTGTATTACATACTACTTTTTCCAAAAATGGAAAGTCGGAGGCGCACGAGACGAATACTAGATGACTAGCAGCAACCGGATGACTGAAAAAAGTTAAAAACTATGAATATACTAAATATATAATAGACATAAAATCTAATTCTCGCTAAGTTTATATCTAGGTAATTGTCGCCCAATTAGAATCTCATGTTTTCATAATTTTAATTTTATTGTGTTTCAATATTCAGGTTTTATTAATATGTGTCATATTTTTTGCAATTTGGACTAAATATTATTGAGTTATGAAAGCCAATGAAATTGGTTTTTGAGGTTTTAAATATGAAAAAACTTAATTGACTGGATCGTTACTTGATGAAAATCCTTTATCAACAATGTAAATAAAACACTGTTCAAGGCTCAAAAGAGGTAAATTATAACTAAATGGTCGTTTAAGAGGTACTGGGTATTTTTACGTTTACTAATTTCTATTGGCCCTAAAAGTGTCAATTTGTTACTTTTGTTCGTTGTATGTAATGTTTCAAACTTCTCATCGAGAGTATGGTTACTATGTAAGAAATGTTTTACTTTTAATAAAACTTCTTTTATGTTCTGCTAATCTCTGTTTAAAGGTTCTCTAAAACTGACCTGAATACATTTTTGGGCGTGATCTACAGTTTAATTTAAACCACGAATTTATTATTTTTATTTGTTTTTCTTTGTTATTTTTTATAAATTTACTTAGATTATTATTTCTTTTAAATGCAATTTTAATGTTCTTTTCACGCAGTATAGAAGCCACCTTTTCTGTAGTTTTACCGATATAAGTATCTTATATTTATTTTTTTCCTTCGGGTGGCACAGGGTAAATTTCTAAAAGTGTTTTTTAATAGTTTTTTGATGTATAATATTATCAATTATTTTGGCATCATGTCCATTGTTATCTGCTATTTGTTTAATTAGCTTTAATTATTTTTGAGAATTATCTTTGTTTAACGGTATATTAATTAATCTGTGTATCATGCTATGAAAAACTGCTAGTTTGTATGCTAATGGGAGCATTGATTTGTTATTGATGGTTGTGTCCATGTGTGGATTTATTAAATTGAAAAATCGTTTATTTACTACCCTTTACTTATAATACTCAAATCTTAAAAGTTTATAGAGTTTTAATTTCTATTTCGACAGAAAATTGTATGTTTGTGTGTATGGTATTTAAATCTTTTAAAAATATGTTATGTTGTCTCATCGTGCCAGTAAAACAGACAAATATATCGTCGACGTATCTATACCAATAGAGACATTTCTGAAACAAAGGGTTTACTGAATTTTTTTTTTTTTTTTTTGAACTCCGCGGACAATCAATGGGAAGTTATCCATAGGTGCCAAAACAACCATATGACCAGTTTTTAAAATACAAGGTGTTATATGAATATAGGACCGCAAATGCTTTGTCCTCGATATACAGGGTGTTACCATATAAACCTATTCTCTCTATATTTCGGAAACCAAGCGTTTCACAAAACTTTTTTTACTTTTCTTGTAAAAGAGTACCCTCCGAAATGTTTGCCGATCTTTGCGATTTAGGGTGCCTGGACTGCCAAAAACCGGTTCTTCCATTTCGGTCGGTCTGTCTAAATGTGACATAGCTCAAAAACTACCAAAAACATTTTAAAGAAAATGTTAATACCATTACGAAAAGTGAAAAATAATAAAAACAATTAAATTAAAAATAATGAATAAAAAAAAAAAGAAAACTCGAAGTATACTGGAATATAAGCAGTGGTTTTATCTGAAGAGATATGGTATGTAAATGATTGCATGTATGTATCCATCTGGATGTAAAAATGTTTACAGATAAAAGATGAGAAGATGAAAAATGTTTATTTGTTCTAGTCTAAATAAATGTTAGATATACGGCTACAAAATTTGCACATGCACATGACTGTTTAAGAGACGGCGACATACAACTTGTCACCGTCATGTTAAAAATGGAACATTTGAAATATCTGTATACATTGTTGCATTCCTTTCTTTTCCTCAGAAAATGATTTGTTATAAGGTAAGTTACGGATACCTGAGTAAAAGATAAGTTAAACCATTTTAATAGAAAATGGTACTTTCCCTGTGCAAAGCAAAGTCACATATATATAAAAAGGAAAATTACTACAGATATTTTTACGCGAGAAAATACGGGTCATTTAAGGAAAAATTATTGATTCATCATGGTTATTTCAATAATTAAAGTTCTTGTTAAAAATAGACGCAATATAAGCTTACTTGCAGCACAAATTGTTTTTTCTACTGTAAAGGGACAAAAACATTACAAAAGAAATATGTTATTTGTACCACTTATTCGGACCCTAAGATTTGCCCTAAGTGATATTCCTATGTAGGTAGCTGCAACAATTTACAGCGAAATATTTTTAGATAAAAGAACGATAAAATACTATTTGTATCACTATCAATCCGTGTGAGAAACAGGAACCGTAATTCCAGCGAAATAATGTAGTTTTTGTTAGTGTTTAAGAGGTGTAACATTTAAAAAATAATAAGTGTTTTTAATTAGTTTGTTATAATTTATTTATTTAAAAACAATGGTTTTTTAATTAAGTAGAGAAACAGAAAAAAAATTAAGATCTAATTCAATGATTTAAGCTAACTACCATTCAAAATGGCTATTTGTGCAGCATTCAGAAAAAACATTGCTGAGTTTTTTTTTTCCAAAAAAAAAACTGTAAATTTTAAAATATCTGTAAGGCCGAAGCGAAGTGTTGATTCTAATTTATATAAGACTTTTGTGCTCTAAATTACTTGCACTTTTACCTGTTAAAATATTGGCAGTCATTTCCTTTTCATCATGTATATTATGCATAAAGTTATAACTAAATAGCTATATATTCGTGGAGGAATTCGCTACGAGGAAAATTCCGAGCCGAGGCCAATTTTCCGATTTCCTTATTTTCCGGTACTATACGTATAAATATATCGAAAAAAACTAATTTGGTGTCATCCTTTTTCCCCATGTATTTTGTAGGAGATATAGTCAAAGGGTAACACCCTGTATGTCAGAAATTTGTCATAGGAATATTGTGTGTCCATAAACAACTTTAATCAGAAGTTGAACTACTAAAATGAATGAATTTTTGTAAAGGGTCAAAATCACATTGATTCTGTGTGGGGGTCTATTATTTCAAATTGCTTTTCCTAATCGGAAAACCAAAGCTGGCAATGTGTTTTTGTGACACCTGGTATATAAATTAAAGTCATACAAACTTTGTGGTAAAAAGAATCACTCGAAAAATGAATTTATTTTTTTTTTAATTTGGTGACTGGAATGCTAATAAACACAAAAACTGGAAAACATAAAAAAGCCAGTATCGTGTAAAGTTTTATGGTTAGGTATATCAAAAAGTAAAATATATCTTGAGATTGTAAGGCGAAGAACAATAAGTTTGGAAAAATGGTAGTAAAATTGGTCTATATTTCGGCATTTCAATGTCATGCTTTTCAAGGGACTCCAATTTTATTCAAACTTAATTCGTCACGATTGTATACAGAATATAATTTTAAGTTATTTTTTTTGAAGATATTTTTTAGAACAGTGTTTTTTCATTCACTCTCTTGGCTTTGCACCAGAGTGACCAGTTCATTTCTATTTCACACTTGATGTTATATAAAATATAAATAAAACTACAGGCAGGCTAACGGAAATGAGAAAATATATTTTTGACATCAAGGAACAAGAAAATCTGTAATAAAAATCATATTTTCCACATATCAATACCATAGTAGAAATAAACTAGTAGCGCCACCCTCCCAAATATTGTTGGCAGCATGCAAAGAACTTCAGTTGAGATCCGTCTTTCGAGCTGCAAGGTTCGAACGTTGCTCCCAGAACAGAGTCGGATTGGCGAAAATGAGTATGTTATTGTGTGCTGCTGTTGGGTATCTCAACACGTCGAAAAATTGTTTATATTTTCTTTTATGAATTATAGTTTAGATCTTCTAATCGGTAAATTTCGAATAAAATGTACAATATGTTATACAATTCTTGCTTTGACGTCACGTAAACGTAACGTAATTTTACATTTACGTGATGTCAAAACTGGAATTTGTTCAAAACATTAAAGAAAAAAATATTGTATATTTGTGAAGTAAAGCTGGGTATTCTTGACCATATGGTTTATAAAAATGAAATGAAAATAGATAGTATTTTAAAATCTCTAAAACGATAACATATTAATACTTGATTTTCCATAAAAAGATCACTAACTTTTGAATTTAAAGTGTGTATACCCAAAAATCGATAGTAAGAAAATACTAATTTTTTTGTCATTTCATGCCCCTTTTAAATCCTTCACCTATATTGACTATGCCCAAAATCAGTCCGGTTTCTTTGATAAAAATTTGTTTTTACTCGTTGTGAGAAACTTGAGACATTTAAGACAATTTAGGTAAAAAAAATAATATTTTCGCCGTATTTGTTTTCATGTTTTAGATGCAGAAGTACTATTGCTTACAATACCGTTTTCAGGCAATTTTTCACCGGATGATCAAACTATATTTTTATTTTATTGTGTGTCCATATGTTCCTAGATACATCTCTGGCTAGTGCCCGACTTCCCTTTGCCTGCCGCGGCATTCGGAAACTTCCGCAACAATTCGGTCATATCCGTAGGTACCAGTGAGAAAAAAATGTGGCAGAAATAGATCAAAGGATTTGTCGAGGAGTGGACCAACTAGTTTATTTCTACTATGCCAATACTTCCCTCGAAAGGGGAAGAAGGATGACATTATTACGTCTGACAGCAAAAAAATGATTATACCGTAATACACGCGTTTCTTTTAACTTCACTGTTTTGTTGCAAGTCTTATTCCATATATTTTGCTAATCCTGTATAACGATTACAAGATTTTTTTCCTTGTTTCAGATATTACATCGGAAGGTGCAAATAGTGACAAGAATTCCTTACCTCCTGATGAATCTAGCGTTAAGGATTCATATCTCGATAACAGTATTAAAACTAGTAAACCTCCTGCTCACTTAGAATTATTACCCCCTCCTCCGTCGAATAGTAGTAGCTCTAGGAAATCAACACTGGTAAGTAACTACATCATTCATTTGTTCATTAGTACAACTTTGGTACAGTGCATTACCAAATTTAATTGCCAATGCAAACCAAGTAATGTTTGAAAATTTATTTGTAAAAATATTACATATAACATTAAGTTCCTTCTTTTTTGTCTTATAAAAATTAGGTACATTGAAATCGTTTGTTTGTTTGGCAAGTGCAAAGAAATGTTTCAATTCTTGACTATTTTTGTACAATGTCAAATGTAATCTATCTATTATAAAAAATTGTATTTACTTTTTTATCATATTTCAGAATTTTCCCTGAACTTTTTTTATTATTTATGGAGATTTGTACATAGCCCTCGGCGACGGCTGACGATTTCCATCCTCCATGCCGTTGTAAAACATCCCCAGATGCACCAGCTTCAGCTAATAAAGAGGCAGATGTTTGTCGAAAACAATGTCCAGTACATAATGACGGATTTGGTAGATTTAAGAATTCTGCTACTTTCTGGTGCAATTTTCAAAACGTATTTTTACCAACTGGCTTCGTAGTACATTGATTGTTTTGGTAAAAAACGAAAAATCGCAGATAAGGAGTCTCAGCTTTTCTGAAAGCCATATACTTGCGGCAGATTGCAGTAAAGTTGAGAGTATTTTATTTAGTAATTTCTATCAATTTTGTTTTTGGTATTTTTAATATTAATCATAATTGAGTGATCCAAATCAATTACATTTTCCATCGTCAACTCAACTAACTCCTTACTTCTACAGCCACCTGCTTCACGAAAAATAAGGGCTACCTTCATCATTAAGTACTGATTGTCTGGGGCATCCATTAAACATTCATCAACTTGGTCATCAGTCAGGATTTTGGCTTTTTTTGACTTATATCCTTCATTTCTTCTTTTCAGCAGGTCAGCAGGTTTAGCTTATGAAATTTGTCGATGTCGATATTATTTTTAACGTTAAGTTTAGTCTTCAGCATAGAATAATATGCATGTGATAAAGTGATAAAGTCCTATATTTATCCGTGAAAAACACAAGTAGCCACCTTCGTTGAAATTTTCCATATTTCGCTCAAAGCACCATTTTACAAATTTATTTATTTATTTATTTTTGGACAAAAGGGACACAAAACGAATACATACTGTAGCCACATATTACAATAAAAAAAATCATTAAAAGTTTAGAATTCTTATACTAACTATAAGGCAATAACCTATTTACTTAGCCTAACATTATTGCAGCAGAATTTGCGACCGATTGGACATGCAAGTCGAAAACTAGTTTAGAGTCAAATATAACACCTAAATATTTGATAGTATTGACTTTGTTTAATAGGGTATTTTTTAAATGGTAGGGCTGAGCTATTTGGTTTAAATTTCGTGAGAACGTAATTGTTGTACATTTTGATATATTCAGAAAAAGACTGTTATCATCGCAATATTTCCCCAACCGATCCAGATCACTCTGGAGCTTATCACAATCTTCAGGACAAGTAATAGGAAAGTAAATTTTAGGGTCATCTGCATAAAGTAGAAAATTGCAATACTTAAAACAGCAATTAATTTTGTTTATATAAATAATAAAGAGTAAAGGACCTAAGTGTGACCCTTGGGGAACACGGGATGCGGCTAAAAATGGTGGTGGAACTTCGGCAGGCAATTTGTTTAGCCTTTCGAAATCTTTATTTTATGTTATTTTTTTCTGTTTGTTAAATTATTACTTTATGCTATAAAACTGCTGTTATAAACTTACTGTTATTAAATAACTCTATAGGTATTTTCATATAATAAGATTCCTATCGAGGGAAGTACTGGGTAAACGAAATTTACCGTTTTGTTTTCATGAAAATTTGCAGTAGATTGACTCCACTGATAAGTTTGCTTTTATTGTTACTGATAGGTAACCCATTTTGTTCTGCTTTTTCCATATTTTAGTTAATTATCGGACATTTCATTTTTCATTAAATGCAAAAACATTAATAACTAATTATATAATAAGTAAGTTTTGTGCCGTAAGAAGAAATCTTCACGTTTCTCCAGACGCTCCCGTCAAAAATGTTAATTTAAAACTTTGCCGAAAAACTTAGAAAAACACTAAACTACTATGAAATCCTATTAACTATTAAACTCCATATTTTTGTCGAGTACAAAATTAAAAATTTCAGTGCAGTTTTCAGTCTAAATCCGCTTTACTTCGCGCTGCAGTATTAATGATTAGTTTTTGGCAGATGTCCAAGCAAAAATGCAATATAAATGAATCATTAAACTGAAAAACAAATAAAAGAGTGGAAAGGTATTAAAATGATATCACTGTCGAAATCAATCAGTTTTAATTGGAGTTTGACTGGCGGTCTGTTCTAAAAAAAAACTATCAATCTATTTCTCATAAAATTGCTAATTAAAATGAAAATACTCTTTTTATTCTCTTAATATCATGCCAATTTCACACATGTTTGTTTTAAAAATGCGCGATGCTCGTCGATAAAATTCCTATTATGAACACCCGCTCATCTTCAAGATGTTGATTTAAACAATTAGAATCGAATCGATGACCAAAAGCAACCCGATAAAGCTTGGCAAGACCATCAATCGCCGGCGGATCATACCAATTCAAAGAAATCCTCCATATATATCTAAAAAACCTGATCGTAAGTCTTTAAAGAAAAGAATAAACTAGCCTGGGTCTCAGTCAAACATATAAAAAAATTTTACTCTAAAATGTATTCCGTGGCACGTGTTCCGACCTTACGGTCATCAACAGACCTAAAATATATCCAAAAAAATCTTAATTATATTTACAAAAAGGACAAAAATGTTAATATTACCTTATAACTAGATAGCCACTACAAATTAAAACATAAAACGACTATACAGTACACATACTATACGAACACTGAGGTGGAAATAGTAAAAAGTATATTACTACGTCCACTTATGTCGAACCAAATGCATAAAAACTTTAATAAAAACAACGAATCTAAAGTAAACATGTTAAAATAGTCGAATAATCTTGTACAACGTATACTTAAAAATTAAATTATTGCTTACACTGAGATTCGAACTCGTGCTTCCTAATTGACAGTCTAATGTGTTACAGTTAAGCTATGCTAAAAATAATTGCTTATTACTAGGAGTCTTTAATATTATTGAATATTAAATGATGTTTGAAATTAAATACATCGTTAACACAGTTAAGGACTGGACTTTTTTTGCTTTAGTAATTTCCATTTTTTCCAATAAGTCCCATTTTCTACTTTTGTTACATTCATGTAAAACACACGTTTCCGTAGGTTGAAAATTTGTGTCCTCAGATTAATAAATGAGTATCAAATGCCTTGTATTTATTAAATAAACTAAGGTGCCCCTGATTGATATTTTAATTTAAAATCTACACACAAGAAATATAGTGGTTTGACATTTTTTGGTACTATCTCTTTACAGTGGTCTAATTTTTTAAAAAATTATAACATTTCTATTGTTTTTAAGATTATGAATACTCTCAAAAAACGCTTAGTTAAAATAAATGATAAAATTGATCTTTTTTCAAAATCGGGGATATTGCTCTTCGGTTTATGTAGACCAATTAGAAAGAAAAATATCAACAACATGAGTTTAGGAGCACCTTAGTTTATTTAATAAATACAGGGATTCTGATATTACAGAAACCAAGTTGGCCTTTGCTAATCATTTATTAGCCTAAGAACACAAATTTTCAACCTCCGAAAACGTCAGTAAATGTCACAAAAGTAGAAAATTGGACTTATTGTTAAAAATGGAAGTACAGTCCTTAACCGTGTTAACGATGTTTTTAATTTCGAACCTCATTTAATATTCAACAATATTAGAGACTTCTAGTAATAAGCAAATATTTTTTAACAGGTTTATAGTGGTCATGATATTAGACTATCAACTAGAAGGCACGAGTTCGAATCTCAGTGTAAGCAATAATTTTATTTTTAGTTCGAAATTGTAAAACAATATTTGATTATTTTAAAATGTTTACCTTTAAATTCGTTGTTTTTATTGAAGTTTTTATGCATTTGGTTCGATATAAGTGTAGGTAGTAAGCCTATACTTTTTAATATTTCCACCTATGTGTGCTGTATGGTCGTTTTATGTTTTAATTAGTAGTGGCCATCTAGTTATAAGGCAATATTAACATTTTTGTTCTTTTTGTAATTATATCTCTGAATTTTCAGATATATTTTAGGTCTGATGGTGACTATAAGGTCGAAACACGTATCACTGAATTAATTTTAATGTAAAAAAAACTTTATATATCTGACTGAAACTGAGACTGGTGTATTCGTTTGTTTAAATTCGGATCTAACCAATGACAACATTTTAGGATCCGCGCTAATTTCAAATCTGATTTTCGATGTTTTTCGATGTGATTTTATGGCTTTAACTCTAACGGAACAGATCCACCTGACAGTATAGGTTTGGTTAAAAAAAAAATACGACGTACCTGACCTAACGTAATCCGAATTTTTATCAATTATAAGTTTTCTTAAAAAGAAAAGCATCCGCCTGAACGTGGATTCAAATACATATGCGCCGCATTCAAAGCCGAGTATCCTATCACCGAGTTACTCAACAAAACTTGTTTATAATCCGCGGATATAAACGACAAACCAATAGGAAGCGAACTGAACAATCTGTGTTGTGATTGGTGTGATCCGCTGGAAATTGAATGTCTTTTTAGAGCTTGTCGACGAAAATTCTAACCTCAAAACTCGCAGTTTTAAATTCTGTATTTCCTTTGTGATTTGTTAATAATTTCTTTGCTAGAAATTTTATTAGTGGTAAAGATTTCAACAGCAGTAATAGTAGTAGTAGTAGCTTCCAGCTTTTCCTCCGCTCTGAACAAAGTTTCCTTCTGCCCACTTATATTTTGATTTTCTTATCAATATTTTTTACCGTGACTTCTAACTAAGAATTAAACTCAAGTATATTCCTATATTTAATCTTAAGACAAAAAGCTAAATTCTCGTAATGTATAAATATACAGCTTTCCTGGGTAGATTAGAAACATAGTGTTTATTTTTAATATGTTAGAAGTATTGTCCATAGATCATTTGAATATACAATTGAAAACTGGCTAAAATTCATTGGCTTTATATGATCCAAAAAACTGTTTGGTATAATATTTGGGTAGTGCAAAGGTATTCAGAAGGTCAAACTGAAACAATAATTATTTAATTATTATTATGCTTTTTTACTTCCCTCGTAAAAGGAAAGTATTGTGATCGTGAAAAAATTAAATCGTGAAAAAACACCCTGCGAGAAATGTTTTCAGATCTTTGCGTTCAGGGTCTCTAGATGCCGAAAAACATGTCTTCTCAAATGACTTCAAATGTTGGACAAAAATTAAGGGTCATATGGGTATGATGATTAACATTTTAGTAAAAATCCAGCATGGCGAAAAAAAATGACGCCCTAGTGAAATGTTAAAAAAATGTTATTAAAAAACTACTACAAAAATTAAGAATAATGTTGGAATCAACCGGAAAAATTTTGGTAAGAATCCAAGATAGCAAAACAAAATGGCTAAAATTTTTAGAAAATCAACGTAAAAAACTCTAGTTCAAACTTAAAAAATTAAATGTGATGTTGGGATATACTGGTACGAATTCAACATGACATAAGAAAATAGCGGCGTGTGTCAATGTAAAAACTACTTATTGAATTTATTTTAAATTATGCCCAAAAACCCATAGGTAGAAAGACACTAGTGAAATATTTGTAGGAATTATATATGATGGAACAAAATGGTGCCTAATAAAAACGTATGAAAAAACAGTATATATGTGTTACAAAATGACTCTGAACTAAATTGGGTCACTATTTCCAATAACAGGAAATAATCATAACGAGTGGCTCTCCGGATAAAGAAAATTTACCGTATTTTCTTACAGTTAAGTACAGTATACGCTTTAGAATGGAAACATTCGTTGATGAGAACGATCCAGTAATGTGAAGAAACAAAACAAATACTCGTTGTTCAGCAACTGTGCAGTGATTAAATTAAATATCTGTACAGTAATCACTAACATTATTTTAAAAGCCAAGAAGTAGGCCGTCTGGTCGTCAAAAGCGTATTTGTTCGTTCCTGTGTAGCACATCGACTGAATTTAGTAGTTCAAAATTTCCTTTCTTCTTTCCTTCCCTAGAAGATATTGAGTTTGTGAATTATTTGCTTCTGGTAGTTGGTAAGATGGGGGGGGGTGCAAGTCCAGCAACTAGGCCCAAAAGACTATTTTTGCTAACCACGGTTCCACTCCACTCCTCTACGAAGGCGACTTATCCTTCTAATGAAGGATAGCATGTTGCCCCAGTCGAGATTTTGTAATTCTTCCTTGGAGAGGAACCCAATGCCGACGGTATTCCAGCGTAGTCTTGCCCACTTTTCACACGTGCCAACAATATGACAGGAATCCTCTTTGTCTGTACCATAATTAGGACAGCAAGGGTTGTCCGCTAACCCCAGCTGGTGCATATGCCTGTTTAGTTTACAGTGTTCTGTCAAAATGCCAATTAGGTCCCCAATCACAATTAGCCGCGTGAGTTGGTTAGCAGTTCTTTTGCCTGTCTACAGTAGTTCGACCTTGACTAGTTCTCCTTTGTGTTTTCTCAGGCCCATCTATTTAGGGCCTGCGAGTGGTATTGTCTATTTATAACCAGGCGGGGTTCTGGGCCCGAGAATTGGAGCGTCGGCGTCGATCCGTTTCTGGCGAACTCATCCGCCTTCTCGTTGCTTTCAACACCACTATGCCCAGAGACCCATTTTAATCTCACCACCTTAGTCGTTGCTAGCTCACTTAGTACATCTCTTGTTTCTTGTTAAAAAGTTCTGTTGACAGAGGTACATTAATTAAACGATGTACAGAACTATGAAAAGCTGCCATCTTATGTGTTAATGGGTGGTTTGATGTATTATGTATTGTTATATCTGTATAGGATGGTTTATAATAAATTTCAAGATGAAATACAAAAAAGAACCAAAAATCAGGGGTATATGAATTAAAATGTGATTCTTGCGAAAAAGTATATATTAGTCAAACGGGTAGATCTTTTTATAAATGTATCAAAGAACAGAAAACATCATATATTAGACAAAAAACTAATTCTAATTATGCAAAACATTTACTAGAAACAAATCATAATTTTAATAATGAATTTAAAACGTTGCGTTCAGCCGATAAAATGTACCAGTTAAATTACTTGGAAAGTCTAGAAAGAGGAAAAACCATAATATTTTATTGAACGATCAAATGGAGCTAAACGGTTCCCCACTGTTAAATCTTTACGGCTAGAATCTGCTAGGGTTAAGTAGGTAGACTCTTTTAATATTGTTAAATAATCTAGTTTTAGTATCAGTCTTAAGTTGGTTTTTGAAAAAGACACAGTGTGTCAGAACAGCTGTCAAACGGAAATAAATTAGTGGAAATTACTAAACAAATATAGTTTGTTTATTTATTATACTAGTGATAATGAATTTCCATCAAGTAACGGCTAACTCGATAAATTAAATAAATATATCTTTTGTATCTGAAATACTCTATTAAAATTTCGAAAAATTCCATGAAATATAATAATATATAATTTTTTTCCCCGAGCCCCAGACGTTAAACTAAAAAGTTGCCGCCTCTTGCTGTGTCTGAGACATAGAAATGACGCTCAAAAGTAAGCGATTGCGCCCGATCGCCTTCAAGTTTTCAGGACTGCCAACACGCAACTGTCCTGCCTGTCTTCATCGCTCTCTAACTCGTTCATGTTTCGGTTTTGAGCAAATACCGATTCTGATGGAAGATATAATTTCGTTGCCCCAGGCTCAGTAAGTTTGCCACTTCATTGTGGGTTTAGTTTTCCAGGAGACACATTTTCTCGAACGAATTGTCATTGTATTTTGTATCGAATTAAACATCGATGCCAGTTGTGTGATTTTTATACCTTTACGTAGTAGATTAAAAGTAGTTCGAGATCATTATTCGATAAAAAATATAATCAGTTCTTTAAATTTTATAGAGTAGCCTGCTACGTTTTTAAACAACAGCTCGTATAGCTTGTATAAAAAATATACTATGATAAACTTCGATTTCGAAAGAACTTTTAATAACGTCCTAGTATATTAAAACACTAATTTCATAAAACGTAATAGCAAGTTTTCTAAAGAGCGAGTAAAATTAAATATCTTAAAAAACAAGTATTTTATACTATTTTGTGCAGTAAATTTAAAAAAATCAGTATTTTTACTTTACCCGGAACTTCCTTCGTTATGAATTTGTCCTTTTAATAGGAACAGTGAAAGTGACCCAATCCACACATAGTCATTTATTTTATACATATACTATTTTTTCATATATTTTTATTGGGTTCCACCGTACTAGATTCGTACCAACATTATACCAGTTTTAGATCAATACAAGAGTTCTAACCACACTACACCACAACTTGCTACGTTTTGGACGCACATTTCGCTAACCAAGTTAGCATCATCAACAGATGATATAAACTAAAATAATAGTATCCTAACCGAGACTATTTATAGGTAAATGTGGTCACACTTGGTTGCACCCCAATGCACCGTTGTCAAGTAAGCAATAGAGGGGACTATAGGGAATAGGCCCTCTGTCTTTATTTAGTGCTTTCTTACCACATTTAACTATTTCTATACTCTCAAATGTATCCAATAATCTATTATTAAATACATTTTTAATTAAGATTATTTATTCCTTCCGTATCTTAAATGTGCCATGTGTTCTTTAAAACGAAAGTTTATGGAGCGTTTGGTTTGCCCAACTTATTTTAGATCGCAGTCTTTACAGCTGATTTCATAGATGCCACTCCTCTCCTTTAAGTCGACTTTGTCTTTAGGGTTTCCAAGGAGATTTTTCAAACTGTCTTCTGTTTTGTAGGCTGGTCTAAAACCTACGTTATATCCATTACTTTTAGCTATATTTGTAATCCGATTCATTTCATTGTTAAAACGTTCTTTACTTAATGGAAAATTGACTAACCTGTGAGTTAAGAAATGAAATGCTGCTATTTTGTGTTGACGGCAATGAAATGAGTCGGATGTTATATACCTATCAGTATTAGTAAATTTCCTATAAATATCAAATTCTAATTTATCGTTATTTCTAATAATTTCTTAACAACGTTGTTCTCCTTTTCGTACGTAAAATTAATGGAAGGATATTTATTGTTAAACGTTTCTAAGAAAGTGTCCAAAAAACAAAAGTCGAGAACATTGTAGAAAACCTTTCTTCTCAGTCCTTTGATAATAGAGAAATCGTCCTTTCGAATAAAGGTTTTTAATTTTGCAGAGCCTCCAGTAAAAAATAGTTTACCAACTATTATAGCGAATATCGAAAGTTCCGTTCAATACGTGCCAGAGTCAACTAAGGGATTCATTAGAGAGACTTGCAGAAATCAAATCTCAAAAAACGTTGTTAACAACAAGTCAAAATATGTTTCTCGTAAAAACACTGAAGTTATCCAGGGACTGAAGAAAAAAGAATGTTTTTATTTAAAAGCTGACAAAGGAAATAAGGTTGTTATACTAGACAAAACAGATTATCTTGAAAGAGTAGACAATTTGATTCAAACTGGTCCTTAACCTGGGAAGTCCATGAGGCCTATTGTTTCAGCTGTTGGATCACCAACGTACAATATTTCAAAATAGTTAGTAGAAGAATTCAGCAAATTAAATATCTCATACGATAACTTTGAGGGTACTAACTCGTTAGAATTCTTAGATAAAATTAAGAATGTTCACTTAAAAGAAGGTGAAATTTTAATATCTTTTGATGTAAGCTCATTGTTTCCTAGTGTACCCATACCACTAGCTTTAGAGTACCTAAATGAACTACTTGAGTTCAATAATGTGAAGAAAGAAATTATTGATGAATATTTGCTTCTCATAACACACTTTTTTCAGTTCAACAATAAATATTATAAACAACTTGAGGGAACTGAGATGGGCAATTGCTTATCTCCGTTCCTTGCAAATTTGTTTATGAGTAGATTAGAAACCCAATTCGAAAAAGAACTCAAGTATTTCCCAAGGGCGTGGTATAGATACGTAGACGATATATTTGCTATTTTTGATACTAAAACAGAAAATTTGGACACTTTCCTAGAAACATTAAACAATAAATATCCTTCCATTAATTTTACGTACGAAAAGGAGAACAATGGGCAATTACATTTTCTTGACACGTTAGTTATTAGAAACAACGATAAATTAGAAGTTGATATTTATAGGAAATCTACTAATACTGATAGGTATATAACATCCGACTCATTTCATTGCCGTCAACACAAAATGGCAGCATTTCATTTCTAAACTCACAGGTTAGTCAATTTTCCATTAATAACGTTTTAATAATGAAATGAATCGGATTAAAAATATAACTAAAAGTAATGGATATAATGATAATTTTGTACATAAATTAGTAAATATACATAAACATAAGAAAATGTTAAAAGATGCCACTACTCCAAGCACCTGAGGCTCCCAATAAGTTCATAGTAATCCCATATGATCCCAGATATACGAGAGGTCTAGAAAAAGTATTTAAAAACGTAGGTTTTAGAGTAGCCTACAAAACGGAGAACAGTTTGAAAAATCTCCTTGGAAATCCTAAAGACAAAGTCGACTTGAAGGAGAAGAGTGGCATCTATGAAATTACCTGTAATGACTGCGATATAAAATATGTCGGGCAAACTAAACGTTCCATAAACATTCGTTTAAAAGAACACATGGTACATTTACGATACGGAAGAACAGAAAAGTCAAGCGTTGCCCAACATGCTTTGGAAAACAATCACCAAATAGGAATAAATAATCTTGAGTTAATAAAAATGTATCTAATAATAGATTATTAGATACATTTGAGGGTATAGAAATAGTTAAATGTGGTAAGAAAGCACTAAATAAAGACAGAGGACCTTTTCCCTATAGTCCCCTCTATTGCTTACTTGATAAGGGTGCAGTCGGGTGCAACCAAGTGTGACCACATTTACATATAAATAGTCTCGGTTAGGATACTATTACTTTGGTTTATATCATCTGCTGATGATGCTAACTTGGTTAGCGAAACGCGCGTCCAGAACGTAACAAGTTGTGGTGTAGTGTGGTTAGAACTCTTGTATTTTGATCTATCTTACACCACACGTTCCAGTGTTAGGATATATCAGTTTTAGTCATGTAAAATTCGTACCAGTTTATCCCTATATCACATCAATTGAATAAGAATAAGAATATTTATTGTTTGCGGACGACACTACCATTGTCTGGCAAAATGAAAATGAAGACCTATTGAAAGGAAATATCTCAAGAAATTTGATAAGAATAAGACATGATGTGATGCGAATCACCTTAGTTATAATATATCAAAAACTACTATTTTAACGTTTAAATTTAAGTTTAATAATATTTACCTATCTGATACTAAGTTTGAAAACAAATTAAACACTAAAGTTTTAGAAATACACACTGATAAGAACTTGAAATTGATTAACCACATATATAATCTAAATGAATAGAATGCAAGAAGCAGTTATGCCGTTACTGCAACAAGAATAGATTGCTTTGCATTTGTAAATTCATACCTAATTTTTGGTATAACCCTTTAGGGTTACTGCAGCCAACGACTTTTTAATTGTATTTTTATTTCGCAAGTAAGGGCTGTTCGTTACATGTACAAAGCTTGGGCCTGAGACCCATTTTAACACTTACTTGCCTTTTAAAACTAAAATCATACATAAAAAAACTTGGGAATTTAGCAACTGAAGGGGGCTTTTAATACTAGACAAAATTTGAACTTCCCACTTCTTATCCTCAGAAAAACCTTAGCAAACATTCAATTGAATATAAAAGTGAAAAAATGTGCAACCATCTCCCATAAATATTTAAAAATATTGAATCTCTTAAATTGTTTAAGAAAAAAGTAAAATGTAGCTTCGAGTCAAAAGCATATTATAACTAGCAAGAATTTTAGGATGATAGTTGGTAAGCATAATATATATTATGCTTATATTTTTCTTTTTACTCGTGTGTTTTAGGTTCTGTGGCTAAAATCTATACTTAAAAACTCTATGTCCCTTTTATTATATTATATATTTTATATATCTTGGATTCGGTTCAAAATATTACCAGTTTATTTATACATATTTGATTTTTGTGTAAAATTTGAGATAAACTGGGTAATTTTTTAGTAATATTTTTTACCAGGCCGCCGTATTGGATTTTTACCAAATTATTCCCAGTTCGTCTCCATATGAACCTTAATTTTTGACCAAAATTTGAGGTCAAACGGGTTAGTAGCAGGCAGGCAGACTGACCGAATTGAGAAAACATGATTTTGGCATCTAGCATCTAGGGACGCTAAAACGTGATATGCGGGTGATTTTTTCACGGTTACAGACATTTCATTTGACCACCATTTTGTTCCACAATCTTGAATTCGTACCATTTTTATTTTTTTTTGTTCCTCCATATTGGATTTTTACCAAAATATTACCATTTCATCTCATATGATTCTTAATGTATAACCAAAATTTGAAATCTATCGGATAAGTAGTTTTTTAGCTACGCCGTGAACTGACAGAGAGAGAGAGACAGAACGACGGAATTGATAAAACATAAATTTTTGTCATCTAGAGACGCTAGAACGTGAAAATATATAAGACCTGATGATTTTTTCACAATTAGGAACATTTTATTTGGCCGCCATTTTGTTATGTCATCTTAAATTCATACCACAATTTTACTAGCTCATGTCTAAACCAACAGACAGACGGCAGATCTGTAAAAATCACCCTCGAGAGGGTAATTTTTACAGATTACTATATTTAAGGAAAATTATTTATTGTTAAAACATTTTCAAGTTGTTAACAAATACATGGCAAAAGTGATAATTATATGGGCGCCATTTTTATTTTTAAATTTTGAGTCGTGACTGGTTTTAAATTCAAGGTGGCCATGACTCATCATTGCCAACTTTGTCAACACAACAAAAGTTGTGTCAAAAAGAGAGTAATTACGACAGTACTTTGCGTACCGAAAAGACGTATTTAAGATTGCAAAATAGAAAAAATACATTCCATTATAAAAACCTAAAAAAGGGGGATAATTATTTATAATAAAGAAAATTTACTATATTCCTAATTTCCTTGGATTTAAACTTTAGACTGGTGGACAGGAGAACATCTAATAATAATTCCGTGTTATAATTATACGAGTGAGTTAAAAGATATCGAAGTTACACTAAAATGCTTGAGGTTTCCCAAGGAAAAAAGATTTTAGTTAGTTCTTTGCTTCGATTTTTTTTTGTTTCAAAAAAATTATCTTTTTCACTTTTGTAACAAGATTAGCATTAGCGACTAGCTAATGCGGTTTATATCGGTAATAAACATCGACCCACCACACTATAGATATTACCTCGTTTATGAGCAGCAATAGAATTGATAATTTAAGATCCACTCTCATATCTTTAAAAAACTAACAATGAGAAAAATATTTAAGGGATGCCTCAAAGCATCCTTTGTTATATATTTAAACTGTTGATATTTCATGTTAAATAATTAACAGAGTATTGTATGTGCATGTAATACCTAATTTTAGATAGTTAATAGTATATATTTTTAGAAAATTTGGCAAATTGGCAAAGCGATATATACAATAGGTATATTTATTTTATTAAACTAAATTGATTTTATAAATAAATATCTAAGTTAGGCCCATTTTTAAGCTTGAATATGCACATAATAGTGGCTCACCCTTATAACTTTTTTTTAGAAAGATTATAATTAAGTATTCTTTGATTAAATACGATATAACTTTTCATGTTTACTCACATAATGTTGATTTTTAAATGGGGCACCCTATGCTTGCTTGACAGTTCACGTATATTTATGTTAAGGCAATTATTTTTAATTTAATTTTACTATGTTTGTATTAGCTTCACTTCTGTATGTGTTGGTTTGTCTGGTTTAAATCTTTTATTGGATATTAAAATTCAATTTTTCGAGTACTTCCTCTTCTAAGTATTCCATAACTATTTGTGCGATTGTAGAGGAAATACCTAGAAAAAGAAATTCTCGAAAAATTTAATTATAATAATACTTTTTTTTTAAATATATGTGGATGATTGTCTAGCTTCAGAAAATAAAGTAGAAGAACTACTTTTAGCATTCAATAATTTCCACCTGAAAGTTCAATTTAGTCTTGAAGTTGAAACTAAATGGTTTACAAAAAAAACTTGGTCTGGGCGATATATTAATATCAATTGTTACCATCCATACAACCTAAAAAGATGTGTCGTGATTGGTTTAGCTGACCGTGCCATATCTTTAACGTCACCAGAATACGGTTCTGAAACCCCTAATAAAATTGAGGAGACCTTGATTGCCGATCATTTTCCGGAAAAACTGATAAAGAAATAATCAAACAAAGGACTTATATCGATTATAACAATCAAAACGAAAACGCAAAACAAAATAATTCGCAAAAAAATACATTGCAATTGCAGTTCAAAAATAAACACATATCTTAGGAAAATATAACATAATTGTGTGTCATAAGGCCCATAACCTGATAGGCTCCCTATTTACAAAACTAAAAACTAAAATTTCTAAAAATAAAAAATCCAATCTCGTATTATGAAATTCCTTGTTTAAACTGCGCTATGAATTATATTAGTACGACAACCCAACTCTTAGAAAATAGAATAAAGGGAAAAGTGTACAAAAAATGCATCCACTATATTACACAAACATGAAAAAAGCACAAAACACGAATTTATTTTTTCTGAAACTGAAATCATTGATAGTGCCAGAAATTAACTATCAAAGAAATGATTCATATAAAAAAAGAAAAAAATGCAGTAAATGACAAACAAGATAAAAAATGTAGGTCAAATATACCACAATATGTCATTTAAAAAAAAACATAGTATAGTTTTAACTTCGTCTAAGCCATTATTCTTACACTTTTAATGAAATTTTTTAAAAAAGTGTGACTTTTGTAAAAATATTTCTTAAAAAAAGTGTAAATTTCGTAAAAAGATTACGAATTCACACTTTTTACGAAATTCAGTAAAAAAAGTGTAAATTAAAGCTTTTTCGTAAAAAAAATGTAAAAAGATTGTGTACTCACACTTTTGTACAAAATTCAGTAAAAAAAAATTCGTAATTTCGTAAAAACTGTGAATTTCGTAAAAATATTGTGAATTAACGTATGTACTTTTTACGAATTTTACATTTTTTTGATGAAAAAGCTTAAATTTACACTCTTTTACGGAATTTCGTAAGAAAAGAGAGAATTCTCAAACTTTTTACGAAATCTACACATTTTTCGAAAAAACTTAAATTTGTACTTTTGTTAAGGTATTTCGTGAAAAAAAGTCTAAATTCACAAACTTTTTTCGAAATTTACACTTTTTTAACGAAATTTCGTCCGCTCAATTTTACCGTGCGTAAAATTGTTTTTTTTTTACAGTATAGCGACCAGATATATTGAACTTTCACCGTTAATATCACGAAAACGTATTAGGTTTAGATTTAAGTGAATAATACCAAAAAGTATTCAAAAAAGTTGGGAAATTATTATTTTCATAGTTATAATAAGTGTAGCTATGAAAAACAAAAAGGAGTAGTGACATAAACTTAAGAAGTCATGAAAATTTTATTTTACATTCAACGGTTTTTGGTTAAAACGATAAATTATTTAACAAATTTGACATGTTCAACCGCGATTTTCTTCTTTAAGATTGGTATAGAACATATGCTTTATACTTAGAATTCATATTTAAAAAAAATACACAGGATGTTCCATTTAAAATATTGAACTTGATAATACTTCCGGTCAGTGTGACGGAAGTGACCTAAGGATGCTGTGTAACACTTTAAATTTGTAACTGATTCAACTATACATCTTCCCATAGTCTCAAATTGATATATTGATTAATAAAAAAATAACAGGCTGGCCAGTAATTTCGTGGTCACCCGGTATATACACATATATCCATATATTCAAGAGTAATTTCAACGCATAAAATAACCAGTATTTTTTATAAAATCGCACTCAAGGGACGTTGAAGGGAATTCTCGACTACCCTAAAGTAATAGTATTTCGTAAGCGCTGCTTTGACGTTAATGTACGACTAAACTATGCATTTGTTTTCCTCAGGGTCCTTTAACTATTTATTGGATCTCGGCTATTAAAGTTATTCTATATTTACCATTTACATAGTTTTTACTTCCCTCGCAATTCCCAATTCCATCGGTCTGTCTCTTCGCGGCATAGGTAAAAAACTACTTACACAACGATTGACTTCAAATTTTGGTCAAAAATTAAGGGTCATATGGGGATGATCTGATAACATTTTGGTAAAAATCCAATATGGCGAAACAAAATGGCAGCCTAGTGAAATGTTAAAAAATTATGATTAAAAAGCTACTTATCCGTATTATCTGAAGTTTTGCACTAACATCAAGTATTATGTTGGAATCAACTGATAGCATTTTGGTACGAATCTAAGGTGGCGGAACGAAATGGCGGCAAAATAAAATATATATAAATTCAGCCTGAAAAAACTATTTAATGGATTGATTTCAAATTGTATGCCATATCTAATCATGGTATTCCATCTAAAAAACTACTTTATGGATCAATTTCAAATTGTGTGCCATAATTAATTGTGGTATAGGGATCAACTAGTAAAATTTTGGTACTAATTCAAGATGGCCGAACAAAATGGCGGCCAAATAAAATGTAATCGTGAAGAATCACCCTCTTAGGTTTTATATATCTTCACGTTTAAGTACCAAAAAACATCTTTTATCAAATTCCTCTGTTCGTCTGTCGGTCTGTCTGTCAGTTCGCGGCATAGTTTAAAAATTATTAAGCCCTATTGACATCAAATTTTAAGGTTATATGGGGGATGACCTGGTAATATTTTGGTAAAAATCGAATAATGCTAACAAAATTTTGTTGCAGTGGCGTTTTGTTTGAGGTTAGGATCCAGTAAAAAATAACAAGGCTTTTTTTAAATTGTCGGCGTTTCGCAACTTTATTGTTGAATCTTCAGGATACATATATAGATTATATGTCCTGTATGAAACACATATTTTCTGTGTTTACCTCCTCCGTTACTCCGCCGATATTTCTTAGATATTAAGTTTCTAAATAGTTTTCGTTAACGATTCTCTTGTTGTGTTAGAGTGGTGTATTATTTGGGGTTAGGATCCAGTAAGAAAAAACAAGTCTTTTTTTAAATTTTTTTGTGTATATGTGTGTGTATATATGTGCCCTGAGGGTGCAATAATAAAATTGCTAAACGTCGACAATTTAAAATTAAAAAAGACTGGATCCTTACCCCAAATAATACACTATTCTGACATAACAACAAAAGGATCGTCAACAAAAACCATTTAGAAAATTTAAAAAAAATATGACTAAAAAAGCTAATTATTCAATTTACCTCAAATTGTGCACAAAAAGCAAGTATTACATTAAAATGAACTGGTAATATATGGTAATCCAAGATAGCAAAACAAAACAAAAAGCAAGTATTACATTAAAATGAACTGGTAACATTTTGAAATGAATCCCTCATAGCAAAACAAAATAGCGGCCTAATAAAATAATTAAAAAATCATCCAGAAAATTTTTTCATATTAATTTCGATTTTTGTGCAAGAATTAAGTGTGATATATTGATATATTTGTGTTACGAATTTAAGATGGGGAAACAAATTGGGGGACAAATATATATTTTTTTTAATCAAAATAAAAAATCTTGTTCAGTTTACTAAATTTTACAGAAAAATTATATCTGTGGGATAAACTAGTACGAATTCAACATGACGTAACAAAAGGGCGGGATTAAATTTATTTTAAATTATGCCCAAAAGTCAAGTGTGCCATAGGAAGAAAGAAACTGGTAAAATATTGGTAGGAATCCAATATGATCAAACAAAATGGCGCCCAATAAAAATGAAGAGACAATATATGTAACACATATACAATGAGGGCATAAAGTCTGGAAACCTTGAGATATGTCATAAACTATACAAGTTGGGTAAAAAAGTTTCATATAAAAGTTGTATAGTTCCTTACGATTTATGATTCAAAAATGTCTTGAAATATACAGGGTGTTTTAAAATCAAGTTACACGCCAAAACTTCAGAACCTCTAATGGAACACCCTGTATATTATTTCATTTTAAGAATCTACATGAAATTCTGATCATATTTTATTAAGCATACTCTATCCCTAAAGTCAACTGTTTTTGAGATAAAAAAAATGAGAAAACTGTCTTACAAAATTTTTTTAATAACGATTAACAACGATAGTCTAAAATTCTAAATGATGCGTTTTAACGTAATAAATGCTGGAACTGTTGTCCGTTCACTTCCTGACAATATCCTAATCGATTGATGAACTCTTGTTGTAGATTTCGAATGAAAGTAGGTGGAATTTGTCGGATTTCATCTCTTATACGATTTTTCAGCGCATCGATATTAGGAGGTCTGTTCAAATAAACTTTGCTCTTTAAATATCCCCACAGAAAATAATCTAGGAGAGTTAAGTCCGGGGACCTGGCCGGCCATTCGTAGGGACCACGACGTCCTATCCACCTGTTAGGAAATATTTCACTGAGATACTGCCGAACAGATAGCGCGTATGAGGTGGTGCTCCATCTTGTTGGAACCACATTGCTGCAGTAGGCATATCGGGCTCATTACCCGGATACAATTGAGTTAAGGCAGGAATCAACTCGAGTTGTAAAAAATCAAGATAAATTTCGCCGGTTAAATTTACGTCGAAAAACTAGGGACCTATAATTCTATCTTGAAATATTCCAGCCCAAACATTGATTTTCTCGGGATATTGCGTATGAGCCACTTGAGCCCAATGGGGATTCTCTGTAGACCAATATCTACAGTTTTGTCGGTTGACAGTACCATTAAGAAAAAAGGTGGCTTCATCGGAAAATAAAATATTTCTACAAAAGAATGGATTCAGGTTGCGCCGCTCTTGCATACTTTCGCAAAACTCAAGTCGGCGGTCAAAGTCGTCTTCATTTAATTCATGGATTAATCTTATTTTGTAGGGATGATACTTTGTCGTGTGCAGAATATTTTTTACCGATGATTGACTAAGGTTTAAATCTAATGCTACTTGACTTGTAGGTAAATGTGGATTTCGTTATAACTGAGTAAAACATTCAATTTCATATCATCATCTAGTTTTGGCCTACCTGTCCTGGGAAGATCCTTTACACAACCATGATCACGAAATTTTTTGATAATTTTGCTAACTGTGGATTTTGCAATTGCTTGTCCTCGCTCGGGATGCGTATTATTAAAAAGTTCACATACTTCGTCAAGATTTCTTTGGCGATCTCCCCATCCAAACATCATATTCTTTCTCTTTCTCAAAGCATTTTTATCAGGAAAAAAGTAACTCTCCAACAATATGTTAAAAATTGACACACTTTATTGTCAGTACATGACAGTTTCTATGGGAGTTCTAAAATAATCCACCAGATTTCAATATGCATAGGGAAACGACCAAATTTCCATTTTCTCATTTTTTTATCTCAAAAACAGTTGACTTTAGGGATAGGGTATGCTTAATAAAATATGATCAGAATTTCATGCAGATTCTTAAAATGAAATAATATACAGGGTGTTCCATTAGAGATTTTGAAGTTTTGGCGTGTAACTTGATTTTAAAACACCCTCATTAACCGTAAGGAACTATACAACTTTTATATGAAACTTTTTTACCCAACTTGTATAGTTTTTGACATATCTCAAGGTTTCCAGACTTTATGCCCTCATTGTATACTGTGACTATGTACTGAACTAACTTGGATCACACTTCACTATTCTTAACAAATGGCAAAAAATCCTAACAAGGGAAGTTCGGGGTAAAGGAAATTTACCGATTTTTTCGTTAGCAGACCTAATAACTTATTTCTTCAAGCACTTTATTTTAAATTTAAATTTCTTTTTATACAAATCGGAATACCTAATTTCGAGAGGATCTGTCATAAAATACTTATGTTCTGCTATTTAAACTCAAACTCGCGAATTGCAAATCTAATTTGACTTACAGAGCGTAGGAAAATCCAGAAAATGTAGAACTAACCTTAACTCTACTTTGATTTGCTCGAGGCTTTACCCTAAATAAACTTTGAAAATTGTCCTCGAAGGGCGCCTTTTAGTTTAGCATTTAATGCTTTTATATACGCTGATGCGATATGTAGTTTTGCTAAAATAAATACACGTACTTTGAGTGCGACCAAATTTTATTTTTATGCCAGAATAATATATTTGCCTACGGAGCCTTTCTTTGAGAGATTGCAAAGATTGTACTATTAATATTTATAATAAATAATTTTTCATGTTTTACAGTTAAAAACTATAATAAAATAAAATAATTTATAAAAACCTTTTTCGCTTTTTTTATATTACAAATTTCAAATTAAACAAGAATGAATGAGTGAAAATACTCGCGATAATAAAAAGAGTGCGGGAATGAAGCTTTTCACCCATGCATTAACTCACGCAAAATGCGTGGGTTAAGAGCTTCTTAACTCATAACGTATATAAAAAATTATAAACTTTTTGTGGTGTAAATACGTGTAGTTTATTTTTATACATTTCTAGCATTTTAGTGGCATACAGTTAAAATTCAAGTAGACCCTGTCGAATTGGATTTACTTTTCGACGTTTCGCCTGCGATTGCATAAAGCATCTTCAAGGATCTTCACTGCATAAGATCAAAACTCTGAATGAGCTCCGAGGAGCAGATTTCAGGTACACCGTGTTCCACAAAGTGCCCACTGTAGTAGATACGGAAAAAGTTCTATATAAAAATTCTTTTAAAATATAATGTTTCCATGTATACAGAGTGCCCCAATTCCGCCGGGACGACATTAACTATAAAATTTTAAATGGGACACTCTGTATTTTTGTCCATTATTTGATACTTTGTCAGAAATAAACACAAGTTACCAATTTAAACTATAGTCGATTTCTACGTAGCTTCCGAGGTAATTAAGGTTATATATGACTTTTCTAAAATTTAAAACTGGATCTATTTTTCAAATCACCAAAAAAAAATATTAAAAATCTAAAATTGGGGTTTATAAAGCATCAATGCATATAGGGATTACAACATTTTTATCTACACCTATACAAAGTGGACATACTACGAAATCAATCTTTTTTTCTTTTTAAATGAAAAAAGTCGTTTTTTTTAATAGAACACATACTATGTTTTTTTATTTATTTATGCAACTGATCATAAAAATACCTTCTTTTTCATATATATATATATATATATATATATATATATATATATATATATATATATATATATATATATATATATATATATATATATATATATATATATATATATATATATATATATATATATATATATATATATACAGGGTGATTCATGAGGAAATGTCAATACTTCAGGTACATATTCAGGACCAAAAAATAAACATAAAAGTCTATATTAATAAATGTCCGCAAGGCCTTAGTTCTCGAGATACAGGGTGTTAAAGTTTTTATTTAATTTTCCTATTTTTTAAATAAAATCTATGATAATGTAAATAATGGAGTGAAAATTGATATACGGGGGTTTTTTGGTATGACAAATTCGAATCTAATATTAGTATTGCTCTTACTTGTAGGGGGCGCCCCCTACATGTCTTTCTACTTCTTCGAACAATCACAACTTTTTGGTACAGTCTTGTACATTACATTTTTGAGCAAAACAAATTATTCCCTTGCCATTTCTACGTCAAAAAGGTATACCTGTTAAAAGTGGACACGAGCAACCGTTTTCCAGATATCTGGATTTAAAACAGTTTCGGCGCATGTGATTTTTTTTATCAAATTCACCTAAAATATGCATATATTGTAAAAAAATAGAAGTGTGCCTTGCCTGACAGAACAACTGCTGGTTGGTGTTCTCATCGTTTTTCCTGTTACTTAGCAATAGTAATGTCAGTTAATAATAAGATCAAATTTTGTCACTGTCAATTTCTGTTCATAACTTTTATTATGTGACAATAATCATTTAAGAAACTTTAGATCTAAATACGTCATTAAGCCTGTGATATTCTCGCATCGTGAGTATGCAGATGTGATATTCATCTATGGCTCCTGCAATGGGGTCGCAATTCAAGCAGTCGCGGAGTACCAGCGTCGTTTTCCAGATAGAAGGGAGCCAGATAGAAGAGTTTTTCAACAAGTTTTCACTACCGCTGGAGAATCTGGGATATTTCCAAGTGCGAAAATTGTATCTGAAAGAGAATCGGGACCCAACGTTGAAGTAGAAGAGGCTATACTCAATGCCGTCGAAAATAATCCAAGCATAAGCACTAGGCGGATTGCAGATACTTATCAAATTACACAATCGTCTGCTTGGAGAAATCTTCACATTAATTGTTTATACCCATTTCATTTACAACGGGTTCAACATTTGCAGGAGGGTGATTTTGAGTTGAGAATGCAATTGTGTAACTGGATTAATGAAGATCGAAGGTTGTATAGGTATATTTTGTTCACTGATGAAGCACAGTTCACGCATGATGGTATAAATAATCTTCACAATGAACACCGGTGGTCCTATGAAAATCCTCACGCTACAGTAGAACATAATTTCCAACATAAATTTAGCATTAATGTGTGGTGTGGAATGTTAAATGGTCATTTAATTGGTCCATTTATAATCGACGGTAGTCTTACAGGAGAAAAATATTTAAACTTTCTTGAAAATCACTTGCGAAATCTATTAGCAGATGTTCCCCTTAATGTAAGACAAAACATGTATTTGCAGCATGATGGAGCCCCTGCACACTACAGTTTACTTGTAAGAGATTTTTTAAACCAAAACTTTCCAAACCGATGGATTGGTCGGGGAGGTCCGTTGGCCACCTAGATCGCCAGACCTTAATCCTTCGGATTATTGTTGGATTGGGGATGGTTCAAATCACTGGTATATTCCACTAAAGTAAATACAAGAGAAGCATTATTGGATCGGATAACAAACGCAGCACAAACACTAAGAAATGCGCCCGAATGTATCCACAGAGCAACCCGAGCTATACACCATCGAGCTGACCTGTGCTTAGAAGCAAATGGTGGAATTTGTGAAAATTATAAAACGCAACCTAAATTTTATTAAAAACAACTTAATAATAACAATTTTAATAAAAATTAAATACCTTTTGTTTAGTTTATGTCTGAGGCACTGAATACACACCTCAAAAAAATGTGTTAGTCTTTCATTTCAAAGCTTTTGTGCCAAGATGCGTTTAAATTTGGACAAAATAACAAACTTTTAAAATTTTGCGATAAAAAATTACATGCGCCGAAATTGTTTTAAATCCAAATATCTCGAAAACGGTTGCTCGTATCCACTTTTAACAAGTATACCTTTTTGACGTAGAAATGGCAAGGGAATAATTTGTTTTACTGAAAAATGTAATACAAGACTGTACCAAAAAGTTGTGATTGTTCGATGGAGTAGAAAGACATGTAGGTGGCGCCCCCTACAAGTAAGAGCAATACTAATGTTAGATTCGAATTTGCCATACCAAAAAACCCCCGTATATCAATTTTCATTCCATTATTTACATAATCATAGATTTTATTTAAAAAATAGAAAAATTAAATAAAAACTTTAACACCCTGTATCTCGAGAACTAAGGCCTTGCGAACCTTATTTATAGACTTTTATGCTAATTTTTTGGTCCTGAATATGTACCAGAAGTATTGACATTTCCTATATATATATATATATATATATATATATATATATATATATATATATATATATATATATATATATATATATATATATATATATATATATATATATATATATATATATATATATATATATATATATATATATATATATATATATATATATATATATATATATATATATATATATATATATATATATATATATATATATATATATATATATATATATATGTATACAGGGTGCCCCAAACTCAATGGCCCATTAGAAGTATCTGGAAATCCAATGAATAGATTACTTGAAAACTTAGCCATAGATGAACATAAACTCTCTTTTTAAAAGAATTTAATCTGTTTTCTAAATGGAATGCCATCTATATTATTGCATTTTGTATTGTATTTGTTAGTTTTAGTTAGTTGAAGCTCCGTAACTCCCAAACGACTTAACATGCAACGAAATGGATTAAACTTTCCCATCTTGGTTTCTAGTTATCTATTATCTGACACTAATTTCTAATTCGACAGGAAATGTCAAATTTTCACACCTCCTGTCAAGCTGGAAATTGGTGTGGGGAAAAAGATAATTAAAAAATGGAATAGGAAAGTGAAATCCATTTAGTTGCAAGTTAAGTTATTTAGGAGTTACAGAATTTAGATATAGGAAACATAACACAAAAAGTGTTTAGAACATTCTGGACAATGCAAAAATGCAATAATATACATGGTATTTCATTTAGAAAACGGAAGTTGACACGGGTTTAAGGTAGAAGCGGCAACACTGCACGATTAAAATAGAGTTTAAGATTACCTATGGCCAGAGCCAAATTTTAATAATAATCTATTTATTGGTTCTCAAGATACTTCTAATTGGCCACTGAGTTTGGGGCACCCTGTATATATGAAGAAGTAAGTATTTTATGGTCATTTGCATAAAGTAAATAAAAATAGAGTCGGTGTTCTATTTAAAAACAAAATCGACTTTTTTCATTTAAAAAGGTGCAAGATTAAGAGTCTCTATTCGGACGATATATATGTATATATATATATATATATATATATATATATATATATATATATATATATATATATATATATATATATATATATATATATATATATATATATATACATATATATATATATATATATATATATATATATATATATATATATATATATATATATATATATATATATATATATATATATATATATATATATATACGTATATATATACGTATATATATATATATATATATATATATATATATATATATGCTATTAGCAGATGTTCCCCTTAATGTATGTATATATATATACAGGGTGCCCCAAACTCAATGGCCCATAAGAAGTATCTGGAAATCCCATGAATAGATTACTTGAAAACTTGGCCATAGATGAACATAAACTCTCTTTTTAAAACAATTTAATCTGTTTTCTAAATGGAATGCCATCTATATTATTGCATTTTGTATTGTATTTGTTATATTGAAAATTGACATTTTTGACGCTTTGAAGCTCCGTAACTCCCAAACGACTTAACATGCAACGAAATGGATTACACTTTCCCATCTTGGTTTCTAGTTATCTATTATCTGACACTAATTTCTAATTCGACAGGAAATGTCAAATTTTCACACCTCCTGTCAAGCTAGAAATTGGTGTGGGGAAAAAGGTAATTAAAAAGTGGAATAGGAAAGTGAATTCCATTTAGTTGCAAGTTAAGTTATTTAGGAGTTACAGAATTTAGATATAGGAAACATAACACAAAAAGTGTTTAGAACATTCTGGACAATGCAAAAATGCAATAATATACATGGTATTTCATTTAGAAAACGGAAGTTGCCACGGGTTTAAGGTAGAAGCGGCAACACCGCACGATTAAAATAGAGTTTAAGATTACCTATGGCCAGAGCCAAATTTTAAAAATAATCTAATTATTGGTTCTCAAGATACTTCTAATTGGCCACTGAGTTTGGGGCACCCTGTATATATGAAGAAGTAAGTATTTTATGGTCATTTGCATAAAGTAAATAAAAATAGAGTCGGGGTTCTATTTAAAAACAAAATCGACTTTTTTCATTTAAAAAGGTGCAAGATTAAGAGTCTCTATTCGGACGATATATATGTATATATATATAAATATATATATATATATATATATATATATATATATATATATATATATATATATATATATATATATATATATATATATATATATATATATATATATATATATATATATATATATATATATATATATATATATATATATATATATATATATATATATATATATATATATATATATATATATATGTTGATTTTTACTCCTTTACGGATGGAAAAATACAATGTGTTTTTATTCCGGGTGTACATCCGTTCACTACTGTCGTTCTGTAAAGAACAGTTTTGCTGACGTTTCGTCAAAATCATATTTGGCATTTTCGAAGCTTTCTTTCTCGCGTCCGAATACAGACCGAAGTGTTGGTAACTGCGACGCTTCCTTTTATACCCCCTCTCGAGGCCGAAGGTTATATCTGCGCAGGGTCGTTATTTATGTTTTCCGGGTGGTGCTGTTGTTGTTGCGCTAATTGCGCTTGAGTTTTTGCGATTTTAGGTTTGTCGATTATTGTCTTCCATACTGTTTGTAGTTTTAATGATTCGTCCCTTTTATTCAAATCACCTTGTTCTTCAATTTCTGTGGCTTTTCGGATTATTCTGGTCTTTTAATGTTCTATATTGGCAATCTCGCTACACCCATCGAAAAAATCGAATTCTACTCACCCTCAGTTCTGTTACCCAATAAAATGAGAGAAAAGTGTTTTTTTTGTCGGAAATCACCAAATTTGAATAGTTTGATTTGTTGTCGCTATATATATATATATATATATATATATATATATATATATATATATATATATATATATATATATTAATGCTTCAAAAAAGGTTTCGCCTAACTAGAAAAAGAATATTTAAAATCGTTAATTCGTTATTTAATATTATTATTTCTCATATGGCTTAAATTAGATAGTAACATTATGAATTGAAGTTTTATTAAACTATTATAAGTTGATATAATCAACTACTTAAAAATGTGCTATTTTAACATTAAAATATAACATATTGTAAGAGTTTCTCAAACAATAATATGTTAACAGGTTATTAATGTTCAGCTAACCACGGCAGCATTGGAAAAGCAACATATTGCCAATAAGTTTTTAGTTTAAGTTTTTATTGGATATATTATGCTCAGAATATTAAGTGAATAAATTATTTAAATGTAATTTAAACTCATTAAACTTGCCCTTGCAAACATCAGCATTATTTCTATTATAAAAATACCAACCCTAGTTATCTACGGTATTAGCTATAAGTGCGAGGCCAACTCAGATAACTAAAACATATACCCATATAACCTATTCTAATCCTGTCCATAATCTAAAGTAAGTACTCATGTCGTTAAATCCTCATGAGTATTTGCTATTCTTGAATGTTGAATTGTTATTCTGAAAGATATCAAAGTAGGGAGAAGATTCACGCCTAATCTCTATAACTACGTATAACAGCAACCAACCAATATACAGCTCTACCACTATTTTATAAACTGCGAATTTCACTCTGCAAAACCATCTTAGCTATGTACCTCAAAGAAGACATTGACATATTTCATGTCAATTAACTGGCTGAGTTATTCATTTCATTTTTTTCAGTGTGTACAAATATGCAGAAGACAATACAATAAGTTTGAAAAATAACCCATTTTTCTCCCTTTGCAGCAAGCCGAAACCTACGCATCTCCGCATAGTGACGGTCTTGGCAGTACCTCAAATATAGGAAGCGCCAGTAATTCCTTACCTCCACCGGGAGACACCTTGTCGGCTCATCACGAAATTCAGCTGCTACGGGAGCAACTAGAGCAACAAAGGCAGCAAACGCAGGCGGCTGTAGCTCAGCTGCAGCTTGCCAGAGAACAGTTGCAAGCAGAACAGGTTAGTCTGATCTAATTCGTAATTAAAATGTATAAATATCTCATTACTGATATGCAATTTGCTATATGAGATGCATTGTATATAACTTACTTTATATACTTTATACAAATTGATTTACAAGATACTCAATTTTGGACAACTATTCTACTATATAATAGTTCTTGCCGAGTTAATCTTTTTCTACTTTCGATCTAATTGCTCTTGGGTTATGAGTTTCGTCATAGGTGGCTATATGCTGCTCCGTGGTAATAGGGTATCAAGTCCAGCGAATATTTCGGATATTCTCTTGGTAACCATAAATATCGGTTGCTCCTGTTGGCCTTCTCGTCTCTCAGCATAGGCATATAAGCAAGAAATATCTATGTCTCTCAGATAGTTGATTGTACTGATGAAGAACAAGGCCATCAATTCACTGACAATAGACTTTTATTATTTTAAGAACTATTTTGACGGATACAACTTTGTACTTTTTGTACATATTTTGTCGGAGCTATTTTGTCAATGTACCCCAAATTTGACCACAAATTCCAATATTTAATTTCTATAACTTTTTCGTTTCTTTTCGGAAATCATAAAAAAATAATGATTAATTTCTTATACCTAAATATTCCATGAAAACTGTCATTTTTAGAGATAAATAAAAATCTTCATGATCTACGCCCACGAAGTATAGGCAAAAGCCAGAAAATAACAAAGTTTTATTTTAACTTGCAGACGGCACGAATGGAGGCTCAAGCTCGTACCCATCAGCTTTTGGTGCACAACAGAGAGCTTCTAGATCACATAGCAGCTTTGGTAGCACACCTACAGGGAGGTGAAAAACCTGGCCAGCAACCTAGTCCACCACACATGACAATGCCCCAGGTAAGTTCTTTTATGAAGAAGTTCTATACGTCGTTATAGTTGCATGTCGTGTTATTATTCGTACAGTTGCCTAATAACGCTTTTTAATGCAAAAAAATTAATTTAAAAGGTATTTTGTTATGTTAGGTGTTTCGAGAACAAAAATATAACTTAAAACTTAGTTTAATACATCTAAGTACATATATTTACAGGTAAGTTAGCAGTAATTCCTTCGATCATAGTGTAGGGGATAGCGACGATTTCCCGCCACTACAAAACTTGTAGGGCTCAAATTGCTTCAAATATAGATATCGGTGTAGCGCCAAGAAATTATTTTTAACAGTTTTCAATATCTTTAAAAGTTTGCAATGGCGATATTACCTTCAGCATGCCTAAGATTTAGGGTTGTACCTCCGGCCTCCACATCATAATTTCAGCAAAATATCTTATGGTATGGTATGATATATGGGTATGTTTGCATCGATGTTCGTCTTGAAGTCTACATTTAGCGAAATTATGCATAAATTTGTGCACAATTGACAGCGTGCAACAATTTAACTCTTTGAAGTACCGACAAGCAAACCTGTCCATAAACTAAGGCATAAATTCGTTGTTCGCATACACATTACTTCCACACTAAGCGAACACATGCGTTCCTCTCCGTGCGACCATATTCATTCGCTAAATGAGTACACAGCTGTAAGTTTCCCTTCACCCTCTCGTTATAAAGGACCTTCACGGTCTTCGGGCCTTGCTCCACTTGATTTTTTCTTTGGGGGTACTTAAAAGAGCAAGTATTTCTTAAAAGCCTAATAATGTACAAGTGCTACAACAAATAATTACCGCTCAGTGTCACGACTGAAATAATCCTAAATGTAAGAACGGAATTTTATATTCAACTTTTTATAAAATAAGTATTGTTAAACAGTGTGTCCGAAATTAGTAGTGGGTGTATTGGGATCTTGGAAATTATAAGATGGTCAAGTGGGGAAAGTTGTAGGCCATTCAATTATGAATTCAATCCCGGTTTAATGACTGCTCTATCTTTTTTCGTTTTTGAAAAAACTAGAAGCATTTTCGAAAAAGTGCTTTATTTTTATATTTCACAATATTTTTAAAATCTGTAAAACATTATTTAGGAAACTTTTTAAAGGCAATGCATTTAGATTTTGTATTCGACGTTTCGGTTTTGAGATACCATCGATAACTTTTTTTTGGCGGCCATTTTGTTTTCTAGCAAATTTAAAAAGAACCTTTTTTCCCTATTAAAAAAATTTGGCCATGACTGCGAAGCATATTTGTCGTTGCTATGGTACTAAAGCTTCAGATATTTTCATTGCTGCACATTTTATTGAATTGGTGTTAAAAATTGTAAAGAATTTCTGCGAAATACCGGAAATTATTTCAAACGTGTAAAAGTTGGACATACTAGTAACTTATATTAAAAATAATTATTATAAAATTTTCCGGAAAGACGCCAATTTGGAAAAAATATGTTCTCCACGCTTATTTCCAACCTACCTGCATATGGAAGTTATGAAAAACCTCGGCCAAAAAAGTATCACAAAAATAATGACAATCGAAATAGAAACATTCAAGAATATTTTGCCGAAAATCCTACATCCTTTATAGGAGTTGCAAGCAGAGAAGATAACATTTAAATGTAAACCTTACATGGCATTTGAAAGCAGACCGTTATCGTCTTTACAAACCCACCCTGGTACAAGGGCTGAATAAATGTGATTTCGAAAGAAGACTGCGATTTTGTCATTGGTATCGAATCAAATGTCAAGAAAACCCCATTTTTTCAAAAATGTTTCATGGTCAGACGAAACGCATTTTTTCCAATTGTGGCGTGTTTAATAGACCATTACTGGGCTGTAGAAAATCCTCAATTAGAGAAACAACGGAAGCTGCAAATACGATTTGGTTTTAATTTGTGGTGTGGAATTTGTGATTTTTTTATTAAACCATTCTGCTGTTATTTTTTTACGAGTAGACTCTAAACGGGCAAAGATATGTTGCAAACAGAAATAGTTTCGGCAACTAGAGAAGTTGTTCCACGACTTGAGTTTAATAATTTATCATGTTATGGTTTCAACAAGACAGATGTCCCGCTCACAATTCTAGGGAAGTGTAAACATTTCTATCAGAAATTTTTGGTGAGAGAGTTATATCCAACAGTGGTCCTGTGCGGTCCTGCCAGGTCTCCAGACATTACTCTCCTAGAGTATTATTTATGGGGATATGTTATAAATGAAAGATATGAATTTGATCCCCCTGAAAATGTACAAATACTTGAACAATGTTTGCGGAATGTACTATCAAATATTAATAGGAACACTCTTTACCGCATTACTAGATTGGTATTAAAGAAATGTCAAAAGTGCATTGACAAAAAGAGCCCGCATTTTAAATTATAGCATTAATTTATATTTTTTTTGTTAAATTATGTTATCTACTTTTTAATTATTATTGTTATATTTAAAAAAAAATATTTAAAAAATGTTCAGCTCTCTGCTTGTAACTCGTGTAGAAGATATAAGAATTTGGTCGGCTTTTTCAAAACTTTCATAAGCAAGTAGATTAGTAATAAATGTAAAGAACATCGTTTATCCCGAGATTATTATTAATGGCCAACTCGAACAAAAAACGAATTATGTCGTTTTTTGACATAAAAACATTTTTTTTAAAGGTGTCATACATCGTTTTAAAGGGAAAATGGTTGTTTTTAAATATAAAAAAAAACAAAATGGCCGCCATAAGAAAAAAATCATGTTGGTATCTCAAAACCCTTAAAAGGTTGCTTAAATAATGTTTTTACAGATCTTCAAAATATGAAATAGAAAAAACACAGCACTTCTTCGAAAATACAAACAAAGATAGATCTGTAATAAAACTGGCATTGAATTTACATTTGAATAGACTACAACTTTCCACATTTGACTATCTTTCTATCTCTTATATGGTCGAATGCGGTCTTATGGTGGGGGTCCAAAGGCCACCAACATTGTGAATCAAATCAGAAAACACAGTGAATACCAAAATGTTGTGTGATTCTTTTATCGAGCTATTAAATCTCGATGGGCTATTTACAAATATACAGGGAGAAAGAAAATAGTTTTTTTTATTACATTACGCAATACTATTAAGGTAGCCACTTAATATTATTTTATATATTAAATGCCGAGGGACAAAATGAGAAAATTCACTAAATATATATTTGGTCAAAATTTTTTGGTTGGCAAAAACAAAAATACACAAAATGGTAAGCGCCTTAATAAAGTCGGAAGACGGTTCGAATCAGTGGAACAATCAGGATATGTTCTGTTTATACAGCCACTTAACGAAAGTGAGATTTTTTTCAGTCACCAAAAATTATGAGCCCTGCTTGACCTAAAAATCTAACCACTTGTACAGTGTCATTTATTTAAATACGGGCCACCCCTGTGCAAAGAAAACTTGTTTTTTTTTTGTATTGTAATAACAAAAAAATTTTATTTTGCAAAAATATTATACACTTTTGTTAAAAACAAACAAGATAATTAGTTATTACTTCCCTCTTGAGATTTTTTCAGATCTTTACGTTTAAGGGTCCCTAGATGCCGGAAAACATGTTTTCTCAATATATATATAGCCTGTATTTTTCGTTAGCCATTTTTATTGATTTTTAGTATCCGAGTTTCTGCTAAAGCGATTTTACCGATCTTTATATATCAAATTTTGTCTTATAATTAATAAAAGAATTTGCTTATTTTAAACACGCTTTAAAATTGGAACAAGTGTTCTATAATTATTTATTTATTGCCTACGAAATTACAAATGTACAAATTGTCAAATCTAATAAAAAAATTTAAAAAAAAATTCACTGGCTAATATCCAGGAGCCAGTGTCAAAAACTCCGAGAATTGGTATAAGGAATGTACAGAAACTTGTGCATGAAAAAAAAACATAATTTACTTCCGAAGAAGATTAAGAAATGTACACGAAAAAATCCAAAGGCAAAAGACTTAAGTTACAATGCAAAAATGGATATTCATAATGCAATTTATGATTTATACACGTCAAAGACTAATATAATCTTTCGGAAACTTTTTAATATTATAGACTAAAAAATATCATCATCACTTAAAAAGTCCTCATCTTCTGAGTCGTCCTCAAATGGCGCAATGATCATTGGTGCTATTTCGACATCTAGAACTCGTTCTCGATTCCACCAATCCCATATTAATTTCTCCGTATGTTCCACAGATTTCTTCCAGTACTCCGGCGTAAAATAATTTAATGATTCTTGCCAAACAATTTGCACTTCATCTGATGTAAGACCATCGTTCACGTGTTTTTCGTAATATGATTTTGCCCCAGTCCATATTAATTCTATTGCGTTAAGCTGGCAATGGTATGGCGGCAGTCGTAAACCCTCATGTCCATTTTCCCGTAATATTTCATCTACGGCATATATTGTTGGTTTTTTAATAGATTTTTCCATTAAAAGAAGTTTTAGTTCCAGGATGAAGTAGGTTGTTTATTTAAGATTCTTGAATGATGATGCATTGTCCAGAATGATTAAAGATGGAGCATCTAAATTTGGAATCAGTTGTTCTTTTAACCACTTTTCAAACAGTTCACAGTTAATATCATGGTAGTCCATACTTTTGGATGTTGAAGAAAACAGTAAACTTGCACCTGGGAGAAATCCTGTTGAAGAACCTGCATGCAAAATGATGAACCGTTTTCCCGTCTCACATCCCTTTTTTCTCTTGACGCTTTTTACAGACTCGTCCTGCCAAGATTTCGAACCACTTCCATTAGAAAATATCCAAGTCTCATCTAAAAATACCACTTTTCTAAATTTTGAATTAACATTTTCCGTGTATTTCTTTAAAAACTGGATACGCTGACTTGCTATATATGGCAACTCGCACAAAAATCTTCGATTACAGTCCTTTTTATATCGAAAACCCAACATTTTTATTAATTTTGACAACGATTTTAGTCCAATTTTCAATATGCCTCGATTTTTTCAAGCTTCTTTTAAAACTCGAAGGGTTATATTAGTTTTTGATGTATATAAATCGTAAATTGCATTACAAACGTCCATTTTTACAATGTCACTTAAGTCTTCTGTCTTTGGCTTTTTTCGTCTACATTTCTTAATCTTCTTCGGTAGTAAATTATGCTTTTTTTCATGAACAATTTTCTGCAAAATCCTTATACACATTCCCAGAGCTTCTGCTACTGTCTCCTGGATATTGGCCGGTAAATTTTCATTTTCGTAATATTTTATTAGATTTAATACCATTTTGTTCGCTTGCAAAAAACCCGAAAATTGTTTTCTATTACTCATTTTGTCACTGACTTGTCAATCTGACTTTGAAGTGGCATAGCTCAAAGATTTTTGTAACTGTGGTGTTTATATGTTTATCCTCTTTTTTCATATGAAAATATCGTAGGTCTATCTAATTCATCTTCCGGATTGTATGCGGAGGATATGATTACACGTAATAAAAGAAAAACAAACTTAAAAAGTTTGTCGTTGATAGATCGTATGACCCGCACGATAACACTGCTTTTGACTATAGGTTTCAGGATTCCAACACATTTCCTGCCAATTTCGGATAAACTGTTTATAACAATGGTTACTTCAGTAATTTACACATTGTTTCTGCTCGTCTTTTAAAATGCATTGTTAGCAAACGATAAAAAATCTTTTATTTTGCCTGGAAACACACTGCATGGTATTTCCTTAATATTATTGCCCAGTTTCTGTCTCAGAAAAAGACCTATCCAACTAAATTATTATTAAACTTAAATTTTAAGTTTACATTAGAGATGTAATAGTGAGCGGGTTGTATCCTATGTAAACAGAATTTATTTGAATCCATAGTCGTTTCAGCAGACATTCTAAAAGCACAAGATAGTTTCGCTAACAATGAAGGAAAACTAAAGTTGCGATTTGAGTGCAAAAATTTAATTCAGGTTTGTTGTTTTAAAAGAAAGAGATGGCAGAATTAAAAATCTGCTCTGACTTTTTAACTGAGAATAGTTATTCTTATAAATGAATCGTAATTGTTTCAACGTAATGCTTTTCTATTTATTATATATATATATATATATATATATATATATATATATATATATATATGTATATATATGACACAACATTACATATTTAAGTACAGATTTTATTACATTTCATTTAAGGGAATGATAATTTTTGAACAAAATAAATTACCGGGATTTTTGCATTAGATAAGATATTTCTTCCAAAAAAAGCTGTAGCATTTATCCAATATTTTTAAATTTAGATATGTACAGGGTGTGTAACAAAACTGTGTTTTTTTTTACTGAAACTTTTTTAAAGCCGAGAATTCGCAAATCCTTTTTACTTTTTTTTAAATAAACCAAATTAATTTTTATGACAAAAGCAGGTTCTAATGATTTTGATACCGGTCTTATTTTAAGAATTACCATTTTTTAAGAAGACGAAACATAAGTTCAAATATTGGTAAGAGACAGTTTTAAGTTAGAACATATACAACTGCATTTGTCATGCCCCTGAAATTTGGCTGAATATGCAGCAAAATAAATTAAGACATATTTTTTAAAGGTTACCTAGTTATAAAACACATAATCAATTTCATCTTTGTGAAGTGCGTTAGATGTACAGAAAGCTATATCAAAAAAGTGCGAGTTTGCTAGAAAATGGTATTTCTTAAAATTTTGAGAAATTAATTTTTCGTAAACATATTTATTAATTTGCTGTATTTCAATTTAAATGTTATTAATTAAAAGTTTTAATAAAAACAATAGCTTATTTTGATCAAAAATTATAATAACTTAAAAATTACCAAAAAATAGCAGTTTCGTTTCAGTTGAACGATAGTTTGTATCATGGACACAATAATAAATGTTTTTAGTATTATTTATTATTCAAACTACGTATTTACTAAAAAAAGGTGCTCAGATCTCTATATGCGGAGAAAAAAAGTGGACTGTATCTTTTTATGCATAATCAATATTGAATTTAAAAAGTACGCTAACCATAATTCAATGTTAATAATGACAATATAAACATATGCCTTTGCATATATAAGCCAGGAAGCAATAATTAAATGAATTACTATGACCGAACTACACTAAAACACTTACCTCATTTCACTGCAGATCGGACGTTACTGGCTACTGCACAAAAGGTAATTTGCATGTTTTAGAAGACTTACGCCAAGAGGCAAATACAGTGACTCGGCCGAGAGTTTCTAGTTTACTGTCTTGCTATATGCAACGTATAAGTCGAAGTCGAAACGTCTAGTTTAGGATTTGTGTAAATGCGAAAAACAAACAAATGATTGCTTTATAAGGCCGTATTAGACATTATTTTTGGTAAACTAAAAAGCAAAAGTATTTATTTAATAAATCCAAAAAAAAAACAGTGTGCTAGACCTCATTAAAATCCACTTTGGTAAGAAACTACTACAGTTTGAGAGGAGATTGCGAGTTTTAGGATTTGAGTGTTCTTATTACAAGTTAACTGGGACTGTTTTTTAATACTTAAGCTAAAAATATAATTCTATTTGATGGTGAGCTTGTTAAATATTATATTTTCGTCAGCAGGTAGCAAATTCATTGAATACATAAACATAAAAATAGTTATCAGTATAAACATGTTAATTAATTATCGAAAATATTCTTCTACTTCAAAGCCTAGTGTACTTACTTCTGCAATTGCTTTTAGGATTAATAAAAAATAATCTCTATATTTGTTTAAGTTTCTTATTTTCCATTTTCTTCTTGTAAGAAAATTGTTATGCTTTCCCGCCAAAAGAACGACAGTCCTTTCAACCATATGTTTACCATCATGCTTCATTAAAGTGAGGTTAGTGTCTCATTGTTATTCTTCTTCTTAAATCAATTGTGGACATTTTCATATCAGCTGCTCTGCTGCAATTTTATTTAACTGAATTCTAATATGTCCACTTGTTTCAAATGTAATGAGATCATGGGTGATGTCGAGAAATATGCGTCTTGCGATGGTTGCAGGCAGAAGTTCCATTATACCTGTACAGATTTGACTACCTCTGAAATTAGAGTTATTGAACTCAAAGCAAAGAGAAGTTTGAAGTTCTTATGCGAAGCTTGTCAAGAAGGAATGCGTTTAATACCTGTTTTGCAAAAACGTATTGACGTACTGGAGGAGAGACTTGAGTTGATCGAAACAACGGTGAGGAATGATTATGCGAAGGATACTCCTGCGGCTCCGACTGCATTGCCGGGTCAGCCTGGACCAGCTAGTGAAACTCTTGTGTCGGAGGTGTTCGAGAGACAGCGGCGTGTTAACAACATCATGGTTTTCAATCACTCTTTGTCGGATGGAGAACCGGACACTATTCAGATCTCAACCTTGCTTGGTATAATCTGTGGCCAACCAGTTACAGTAGAAAAAGTTATTAAACTGGGTAAAGCAAACCGCAATGGACACAAACCACTAAAGGTCGTTCTGTCAAATACCCAGGATGTACATAAAATTCTTAAAAACAAAAATAAGCAATTACTAACTGAACGCCATATCTTTATTGAAGCGAATCTAACCCCTATGCAGCTGAATGATCTGAATGAAAAGAAGCGTGAACTAAGGAGTAGGAGATCCAACGGTGAGGCAGATCTAGTCCTGCGATATACTAACGGTCATCCAAATATTGTAACAAAAAACTAGAAGCATCATCCAACTCCAATTTTCTGCATTGCTACTATCAAAATGTGCGTGGTCTGAACAGTAAGACCCGTACCTTCTACAATGCCGTTGCGGTAAACAATATGGACCTCGTGGCTGTGACAGAAACTTGGCTCAGGCCTGAGGTATCCGATACCGAGCTGTTTGCCTCATCTTATGTCGTTTATCGCTCCGATCATAACTTCCAAACCACGGGTACTACAAGAGGGGGAGGAGTACTGCTGGGCGTGAGGGAGGGTATCATGTCCGAGCAGTTGGACTTAAGCGGTGTATTTAATGTTCCATTCATTGATGTAGTTGGATGTAAACTTAAAATTAATTATTTTGTTTTGTATGTTATTTTGATATATATTCCACCATCAATTACTGCTAATGATTTAGAAATATTTCTTGAACATTTTTCGACTTTTAACACCTTGTATGATAATAACCTAGTGTTGATTGGTGATTTTAACGTTCCTTCCTATGTTAATGAGAATTCTTTTGATATCAAGCGTGTAGTTACAGCAAATTTTGCTGATCTACTCAGGCTCGACCAGTATAATACTGTACGCAACATCAACGGTCGCTTATTGGATCTGCTGTTCTCCAACTTAGATTGTACGGTAACTCATTGCACTGATGCCCCATTTGTTGACGAGGACCCACATCACCCATCACTACTGCTTAATGTCAAATCTGCTCTGTTGCATGTAGACAATTTTCCAGTCAACGGAGACCGCCACAGCGAATTTAATTTTCGTAAAGCTGACTTCCTGCGTTTGTATGATATACTATTAAACACTGATTGGTCACCAATCTATAATGCTAACAACGCATTAGACTCTTGCAATGCCCTTTATAATGTATTGAATGATGTCTTTACCGACTGCATACCTAGGAAGGTCAATCGCCGTCGACGGTTTCCACCATGGTTTTCGAGTGACATTGTTAAAAAATTTTTAAAAAAGAGAAAGCATACCATGATTATCGGCAACATAATTCATACCTCTATCTACAGCGCTTTAAAACTCTAAGGCGACTAATAAAGCAGCAAATTAATCTTGCCTACAGACAGTACATTACTTAGGCAGAGAGAGATATCGCTCGAGACCCATCTAACTTCTGGTCCTTCATTCAAGGTATGCGCGGCAAATCAAGAATTCCTGGTATCCTAAGAGACGGCGACTTAGTGTATGACACCCCCCAAAAAATTGTTGATGCGTTTGCGGGCCTGTTTGAGAGTGTTTACAGGGTGTCCGTCCGCGGTGAGGATGCTCAGGTTACTGTGTCAAATGTTGAAATAACAGATATCCCTCAAATAAATCCCGACGATGTCCTGGTGGCTGCTAGACGACTTAAAAACAAATTAACTTCTGGGGTGGACGGTGTACCGAGCTTCTTTGTAAAGGACTGTGCTGGTGTGCTTGCTGAACCGTTATCCCACATCTTTAATCTTATGATCACAACAGGTTCTATTCCAGACATCTGGAAAACTGCCAGAGTGATACCGGTTCTGAAGAAGGGCGAATCTAGCTTACTGGCGAATTACAGACCAATATCCTTACTGTGCAATTTTTCAAAGCTTTTTGAGATCTTAATACATCAGAAACTGTTCCCTAGTGTTCGAAATTTACTCTCCCATGATCAACATGGTTTCATTAATTCTAGATCTTGTGTTACTAATCTCGTTTCTTTAACGCATGAGGGCTCTCTGGTTCTTGACTCACGAGTTCAGCTCGATGTTGTGTATACAGACTTTCAAAAGGCATTTGATCAGATCGATCATTTCATTTTACTTTCTAAGCTCGAGGGCCTTGGTATTTCTCACAGACTACTGAACTTATTTGAGTCGTACCTGACTGGTCGTGTGCAGTTCGTGGAGTGTGAGGGGTTCAGATCACCATCATACACCTCCACTTCGGAAGTGCCACAGGGATCAAACTTGGGACCACTTCTGTTCCTAATTTTTATCAATGATCTTATCAATACTATAAATGGGCCTAAACTTGTGTATGCTGATGATCTGAAGCTTTATCGGACGATTGACCGAGTCAAGGATTGTCTCCTTCTTCAAGGTGACTTATTAACGCTTACCAACTGGTGCTGAATGAATCGACTGGCATTGAAAGTAAGTAAGTGCAGCGTTCTTAGCTTCAACAGAAAGAATGGCCCGATTTTATACAACTACACGCTGGACGATGTTATTCTGAGCAGGCCTCAGAGTATCTCAGATCTAGGAGTCGTATTCGATGCGAGGCTGTCTTTCATATCGCATATTGAAAAAGTGGTCGCTTCCGCCTCTGGAGCACTGGGCTTTGTTATCAGGAATAGCAAACACTTTGAGAGCCTCTCAACAATCAGACTGCTGTATTATACCTTTGTTAGGTCTAAAATTGATTATGCATCAATTGTGTGGAATCCCATATACAACTGCCATATTATCGGTATTGAACAGATCCAAAGAAGGTTCTTGAAATATATGGCGTATAGGCGTGATGGAATATATCCTCCTAGAGGGTATGATCACAACTTGCTCCTTGAAAGCTTTCAGGAACAATCACTCCTGACGAGGAGGCGAATTCAATCTGTAAAATTTCTGTATCGTCTTCTGCATAACCTTATTGATTGTCCATCTTTCCTGGGTGAAATTAGTTTTCTTGTTCCGCGCTTAGGTGCAAGACACACACCAACTTTTTATTTGGGCACGGCCAGGTCTAATGTCCTCAGTCAGAGTCCGCTTTATTTTATGTGTAGAGAATTCAATCGAATATCGCATATTTGCGATATAAACACTAGCCCACTTAGGACCATAGTTCGTGCACTGTCGAGCCTGCCAAATGCGTAGTAAAGTTTGCTAGGGACCAATACATTTTTTACATATATGTTTGCTATTTTTGTTGTTTTGTTGTTGCAGTCTTTGTTACTATTAATACAGAGTTCTTTTTTTTTTCTCTCTTTTCTTTTTACATTAGTTTTTGTCAATATGTTTATTTGTTACTATTATTACTGTTTTTTTTTTGTTTTTTTTTATCGTAACATTTACATATTATTGCCAATACGTTTATGATTATTATTTAATTTTCATTATATTTAATTTTTTGAATTTCCTGTAATTGGGTTTAAAACCTGTTGGAAATAAAGGTTTATTTATTTATTTATTTATTAAATATTCACTAGAGTACAATTTGTTGTTAAACTAACAATATCCTTTAATATAATAATAACTGTTATGTAACAATGATCACCGTAGTAAAGCTACAAGGGGTGCTAATAGTTTTTACTTCCCTCGTAGATATTACACAAAAACTACTTACCCAATATATCAATCAAGATTTATGTAGGAATCAACTGGCAAAATTTTTGTACGGATCCAAGATGACGAAACAAAATGGCGGTTTAGTAAAATTAGGCCTGAAAAACTACTTAATGGACTGATTTCAAATTGTGTGCTATAAATAATTGTGATATACAGGTGAACTAGTAAAACTGTGTTATTAATTCAAGATAGCAAAAAAAAATGACGGCCTAATAAAATATTTAAAAACCAGCCTGAAAACACTGCTTATTAGATTAGGCGAAATGAAATTAAAAAAAAATCTTGTTCAATTGATTTAAAGTCAAATAATATAGAGCAGAAAAATTAAATGCCATATAATAATAATAGCATTTATTTCCAACAGGTAAATACCCACTTAAAAGAAATTCAAAAACAATTGTGACACTAATTACTTGTAATTAACTAACTAATTAAAAATTGAAAATATTAAATTATAATAACATAAAACATCAAAAATTATTTAATATATATTATAAAAAGAAACACTATAACTAGGAATTAAAACTAGGAGAAAACAATAAAAAAAAATGAAATTAATTACATTATCAGCTACTGAGTCAGTTTAGACCACAAAGCCGCTCTCATGAGGAACGAAACCCTTAAAAGGCTATCATAGGGTAGGTCACAACGATCAGAAATGAGGTTAAGGTTTATGCACATAATGTGAATGGGGTTTTGTCGAAATATATTTGTTCTTGCGGGATATATTGCAAAATCCGGACGCTGGCGAGCACCAAAACGTGAAATGTTGAACTTTAGCTTATCCAGTAAGAAAGGACAGTCGATATTATTATGTATCAATTTATATAGAACTCTAACTGATTGCACATCTTTGCGAACATATAAGGGTATCTTATTAAACCTCTCTAAAAGGATCCTGTGGTTAAAGCCGCTTTCAGGATAAATGATGTGCCCCCTAAAAGCGAGATATTTGAGAAACCTTCTCTGAACCGCCTCCAAAGACTTGATGTGGCAATTATACAGTGGATACCAAATAGTGGAGGCATATTCCAATTTAGACCGGACAAAAGAATAAAATAACAGTTTGATTGTAGGGAAGTTAGAAAATTGTCTAGAATTGCGAATGACAAATCCTAGCAGCAGCAATTATGTGCTTAATATAGGGCATAAAAGTAAATTTTTCATCGAAAATAACACCTAGGTCTCTGAGAGTGGTTGATCTGCCAAGAACATTATCATCAATAGAATAGTTAAATCTAAAATGGTTATCAATTCGATAGAACGTCATAACAGTACATTTAGAGACGTTCAAATCCAACCTATTAACCAAGCGCCAATCAGTAACAGCACTTATCTTGAGTTGAAGAAAAAAACAATCAGCAATCGAGTCGACACGGTAAAATTTTTTTAAATCATCAGCGTAGGCGAGTTTTGGGCAGCGTATCTTACAAACAAGGACATCGACAAAAATATTAAAAAGCAGGGGTCCCAGGTTGGATCCCTGGGGCACACCAGAGGAAACAGTAAAAGAGTCGGATCTGGAACCTTCAATCTCAATGAATTGTTTACGATTTAGAAGATATGATTTCAAGAGATGAATAAGGCTATTTGAAAGGGCAAATCTGTTTTGGACTTTATGTAATAAAACATGGTGGTCTATCTGATCGAATGCTTTGCAAAAGTCGATGTAAACTACATCGACCTGTGATTTACCATTAAGAGCATCACAAACATATGTTGAGAGGTAACACAAATTAGAAACACAAGACTTATTTGAAAAAAAGTCATGGTGCTCAAGGGATAGTTGGATTTTGAATGATATGTCTTTATGCAGTATTATTTCAAATATTTTAGAAAAATTACATAGAATTGGGATTGGACGGTGGTTTTCAATCACAGAGAGGTCATCTTTTTTGTGAACAGGACAGACTCTAGCCACTTTCCATAAATCGGAGAATGTTCCAAGGTTCGGCATTAAATTCAAAATGTGACACAGTGGCTGACACAAAACGGGAGTCCTTTACGACCTGACTTGGTATACCATCAGGAGGAGAATGAATTTGTTTTTGAGGGCTTTGCAGGCTTAGACTACATCATCCGAGGTTATAGGTGGAATGTCAACAATATCTAGGCAAACTAACGAATCATTTTGTACGAAGGGCAGTGAAACCTTATACACACTTTGAAAATAATTTGAAAAGCGAAAACTATGTTATTTGGTCCATGAAAAGTAGTGTTGCAATCTGTCATAGAGACCGGTGTCCTGGATTGAGGTCTTTTGCCTCGAATATATGACCAAAAGTTCGATGGATCTGTAGCTATGCTTGATTTTGCATGTCGGACATATTGCTTAAAAGCATTGTCAGACTGTGTTTTAATTAAACGACGTAAGGCTTGGTACCTAACACGAATGAAAGCAGATTTATGTTCTTTCAGGTCACGTAATGCCTTTTATTTCTTAAATACGATGAATATGATTTCCTTAGTAAACCAGGGGGGAAGCGTCTACGTCTTGGTAATTTAAGAGACACATGGACAATGAAAATAGTATTTAAAATGCCATAGAAAGCTGTGCACATCGGAGCTCTGTAAAACAGGGTTCCAGTCAGTATGACATTAAAAAATGACGGTCTAATGAAAGAAAAGATTCATAACGAGATAACTTCCGGGTAAAGGAAATTAACCGATTTTTTTCTCATCTTAAACGGATTTCTCTACATATTCTTTAAAATAGCACACACGGTTGATCTTCTTTTGCGTCTAGCATGGAAACTAACAATTCTGGAGACAGGGTATGTTAAAATTTTTCAATTTAAAAATGCAAAGACGTTAAACACGTATAGGATATTAAAAAAATAAGTTTGAGCCATTGTGTACTTAAAATTAATTTTATAAACTTATTTAAAAACGTGTTAATAGCTTTTGTTCAACTATAAAATTAAAGGAGAATGTCAACAATTCCAAATTTATTTATTTATTTATTTATTAACCGTTTGGAATTAGAACCTTCTTAAAAATTGTGACCCAGAATGTTAATACTATTTCTTGTCTTACCAAAAGTATACAACTTAATAGACGTACAGCGGATGTTCAAAAAAGGTAAATTGTAACATATCTCTCCTAAAGTAGTTCTATTTTTTTATTTACACAATGGTACAGTACTTCAAATACCGCAAGTGGGTAACTGAAAAGGAAGCATCTGACAAAAACGAGAGCAAATGTGATTAAATTTGCATTAATTTTTCATTATCGCAGAATTGAGAGATATTTTATTTCATTTTTGCTACGCATATTTTGTGCATTTTTCAGCAGAAAATTTCTATGAAAGTTGTTAACCCTAATTGTTTAATGTTGGGTGAATTGACAAAAATACAAACATAACTGCATTCTGCAAAGACATTAAAAGGCACTTTTTTATGTGCAATCCAGTGGCATACTCAGATTTTTTCTATAGTTGTCCGTTTTATCATAAATAGGCAAAACTTTTTTTTTTTTCAAATGGAAATCATAGTTGGCTATAAATTTGAAAAATGCTCGCGTTTAGCCCTTTTCAGTGATATAAAGTTGTAGGTTGTCGATTCCAGGGTACATTATTCAAAATAACTATTAGGTGTTTTTGGTTTACAATTGTTTTTGTTAATTTAAATAACACTAGTTTAGGTGAATTGACAAAAATACAAACAGCTGCATCGCTCATTGTCATTTTGCATGATTTATTACTGTAATTATTTAATAACTATTGCATATTTCTAGAAGATAAGAAACTTTAATTAGGATCTGTCTTCTTTTAGACGAAGTTGATTAACTTAATTTTTTGTATATCGAATCCTTAATACAATTACACATTCCAGACATAATTGACTATGAACAACTGGAGTAGTTATGAATAAATAAATCAATTTAGACATCCTATTAAACGAGGTACACCTGTGTGAGCATTTCTCCCGTTAGGTAGTATGCATAAACGATTAGGAATCAATTGCCCTATAAAATTAGATGCTGCTCTCAGTGGTACAGTTTCAACGCAACTTTTAATGAGATTTGTTAAGTGTATGTAGTGGTCTTGGAAATCAGATATCAGAACCGAATGCAAGTCCATCATTATTTAATGTCGAGAAGCACTTCGAAGCTTTCTAATCATGTAATGTAAGAACCGATTCCAGGGTACATTATTAGCAAACAAATTAATTATAAGTACATTATTAAGAAATCATGGTTCTTGAGATTAGACCGTGTCAAACTGAAATTACTATCCGACATTTCGCCTTCGATTGCACGAGGCATCTTCAGGGTTCTTTATCCCACGCGATATGGACACTGAATAAGCTCGAAGAGAGTCAGGCGGGCGTTTATACCCGACATGTGCTCGCCGAACTGTGACCCTGTGTTAAGCGCGGTTTCCACGTGTGATGAAGACCGTAACCCGTATCTCTATTGACATTTTTTGTATGTTTAAATACTTCAATAGATTCTCTAATTTTTCGTTTATAAAATCCTGGAAGCGATGCTAGAACCTTATTTCCTTTACATTTATAATATGGCCAGTGTTATGCTGGTGTTCAGCTACAGCAGACTGAACAATTTGTTTCTTTTTAATACATCGTTCATGTTTCTTAAGTCTAGTTGATATTGAGCGTCCTGTTTTTTCCACATGTACTTCTTCACAGTATTTTTCGGGGATCCCAAGCATTGCTCGATCTTCTTATGTTTATTGAAGATTGTACGTATGTTGAACAGCCAAAGTAATCGTCCTATTTTGTGTGTAGTGCCATGTATGTAGGGAAGAACAATACTACCTAACGGTGGCTCCTTCATTCTTCTTTGGCGGAGTTGGATTACTATATCTTTTAATTCAACGCGTAATATCTTCAGTGCAATATCCATTTCAGCTTCGGTCAGTTTTGATGTTTCCGATGTTAGAGAATCTTGATCAAAAATCGAAATAGGTAGTGAGTTAATAACCGATTTCTTTTGTGCTGGATGGTGATGGGAATTTCATTTAAGTATCTATTTGTATGGGTGGGTTTTCTATACACAGAATGTCCTAATGTATCATTTTCGTTCCTTTGAACACCTACATCTCGAAAGGGAATCGTTCTATTAGATGCAATTTCCATCGTAAACTTGTTGTTATGATGTTGTTGATTAAGGTAGTCGAGAAATATGACGAGATAATCCTCTTCATGAGGCCAAACAATAAATGTATCATCTACATATCTGAACCAGTGTTTTGGTTTTTGTGGAGCGGATGTTAGAGCAATATCCTCAAAGGTTTCGATAAAGATATTCGCTACTACAGGTGATAGAGGAGATCCCATAGCTGCCCGTGAAGTATGTTCATAAAAAGTTTTTTGAAAAATGAAATAAGTAGATGTAATACAAGCTTTCACTAGGCCTATTAAGTTCTTATCAATATTACTATTATCCAGTATGTCTGATATAATGGAAATTGAGTCGTTGACAGGAACATTTGTGTATAGTAATTCTACATCGAAACTGACCAAAATATCTGCGGGATCCAACTGGATTGCCTTAAGTTTTTCCACCAAATGTGCAGAGTTTTTGATAAAAGAATCTGTTTTTCCAGTAAATGGGTTAAGAAAATTTGAAAGATATTTACCTAGTTTGTATGTGGGCGAGTCTATTGCACTGACGATCGGTCGAAGTGGTACATTGTTCGTGTGTATCTTCGGAAGACCGTAGAATCTGGGAATCTTGGAGCTGCTTGGTTTTAATGATTTCTTTTCCGCTGGTGGTAGACTGGATGCGTTGATCAGATTGGTAATGGATCTTTCTATTCTACTTGTATGGTCTACCTGCATATATATAGGTGTTGTTGTCCAAAAATTGAGTAACCTTTTCCACGTATTCCATTCTGTCCATGACGACTGTGGCGTTCCCTTTATCTTCTGGAAATACCAGAATATTTGCGTCTTCATTTAAGGTCTTCACTGCTGTTTTTTCGGCTGCGGAGAGGTTCGACTTCGGTGGTTTTGAATTTTTAATGATCTTCGCTGTCTTATATCTGACTTCATTGGCTTGTTCCACTGATAGCACTGAAGTATTTTCCAAAAGGAAAATTATTCGAAGATAAAAAAATAGCAATGGGTCAGTCGAATTTCGCAGTTTGTGAAGACATCTCTATTGCCAAGTGGAAAGACCGAGGAACCAAGTCTGTAACAGTTTGTAGCAATATGCACCATGCCGCAGACCCTGGACAAGTACTTCGTACAAATAAAACTGGCGAAAGAGAGATTGTTGCATGCCCTAGATCTATTGTTGATTCGCTTTGACCAAAGGCTTGAGTCACACTGCGTAAGTTGCAAGAGTAGGAGATGGTGTATGAAATTCTTGTATTACTTTATCGATTCTAGCATTGTCAATTCATATATAATTTACACACAAACTATCAAAAAAAAAAACAATTCCAGAAAGAAACCACTGAGTCAGCTAAAGTTTCGAAGCCTTCTCGCTGATCATTTGATCGGAAACTTTACATTTAGGAAAAAGCCAGATCCAATACCATTAAGAAATTATTTTGGATATACTTTACATTTTCCAGTGAAAACCACAAAACGAAGATACCAACAATGCAGCAAACTTGGAACTCAAAAAAGGAGTAATTATAGGTGCGGTGACTGCCAAGTTGCTTTATGCATTGAATGTTTCAGTCTTTACCATAATTCCTAGTTTTATAGCTATACCCATTTTGTTTCGTTTGTTGGTTGGATAAATTGACTGTTTAGTTTGTTAGTTTAGTTTTAACTCTGTTTTTTATTAAGAAATCACATGTTTTGTTTACTAGTTTCGTTTGATTTAGTTTATTATAAAGTTGTTATAAATCAGTTACAAACATGTGATGAGTTTAATATTTTCTATTTATCTGATTCTGTCAACATTTGTTTCTATGTATTTGTGACTTATTTGCCTGTAATAAAAGAGAAATAAAAACTTGTATAGAATTTGTGTAAAATTAGATTATTTAAACTAAACCATTCAAAAGTAGTATGATATGGTAAGCCATTGTACCAGCGAACATTTGTCTTTAATGGTCTCTGGTAAAATGGTTTACCGGGTAATATGAGATAAAAAAAGATAAAATGCAAATGTTAGCCAGGAATTATATTTTAGGACCTTCAAGAGATAGATATCTATATATTTTCCATCGTTGACGATATAACAGAAGTAAAAATCAATGATATTCTGAGGATAGTTAAACCAGTAAAAATGTGTAGAGGGAAATACTATTTTAATATTTAGTTTAAAGTGTTTTCTTCTTTATTTAAAATCCTAGAATTCTCATTGGGTTGAGTTTTACTGCAGGTTTCTTGTTTTTAGGAATAATTTAATTTTACCTGGCATAAAAAATGTTGAATATGTTATAATAAAGACATTTTCTTACATCCTTACTTTAATTTACTTAACTTCAACCAAAGAATTACCAAATAAATAGGTAATATGAACATATAAAAAACCTTTTAACTGATAGCTGTCACATGTTACGATATTAGCGGCCCAAGTTGGTATTTAGACGTAAAAGTATACGTGTCTCACTTTACCCCAATTTATGAGATAACATGGGACATATAGAAACAAAAATATTAAAATATTGTTAAAATTTTTATTGAAACTCTTTTGTATATAAACAGAATTAGGTCGACCTATATATACACTGTCACTATATGAAATATTTCGTTCAACACCATCCAATAAATGTTGTGAAAAATACCGCGTTATATTTTGCCAAACGTTACGAATGTGTCCTAATGAAGTACAAAAACAACTATTTCAATCGACAATTTTAAAAATCGGCTGGTATTTACAGTATTTTTCGACGATACAAAATGCTCTAAGGGCCTGCAATTAAGAATTGTTTGTAAACATATTGATAGGTTGCCTCTACATTGCACCATTTTGTATTGTTTGCGCTTTGATTTTGTTTGACTTCGCTTTGTAACCCGACAAATCCTTGGAAATTTCAAGGATTCTCGGCTATTTTGCAGCAGCTTTAACAAGTGCTAACAGTGAGTGTTTGCCTTTTATGTGCAGGTCTTTTCCAAGGCTTCGGATAACAATAGCAGTGTGCTGCTGAATATTATTTATGGAACTAAGTTTTAGGTAAATATTTACTGTATAATATAGCTTTCTCTTACTTTCATTTTAGGTGTTTGTATTTACAGTTCCAGTTATTTTAGTAGCTAGTGTTTGATCAAATGTTTCCATGGAGTTAAGTCTCGAACGGGTGTATTTAAATTTAATTTAAAAGCGACAGTCAATCTACCGGAAATTTTCGGGAGTAATATCCTTAGCTTCTATTTTTTCCGGAAAAATTTGGAAAAACGAGTTTTTAAGCAATTTGTTTAATAGAAAACATGAACGTCAGTGGTTTTAAAAATCCGAGTTTAAGACGAAGATCAGCAAATGCTATTTGCTAATTGCTAATCTTATTTCCTGAGTTCAATAAATAATAACTAATATAATATTTTTTTTATTTAAAAATTTTATTATTAAAAAAACTAAGATCAATAATAATGTACTTTGTACTCATTATAACTTACCTTCAAACTTGATACGTATTTTTCCGAATTTTTTCTGGAAAAACTGCTGATACTTATGTCAGGCAGTTTTTCTACATGAAAATAAAATGACGTATGAATTCCTGTCAGTGATTCATCAAAATTAATAGCAAGCAAATCATCGTGAAAAAAGAATTGTTCTTCCCCTCGGATTTTTTAATAAATATGTTGACAGCATTACTAAGGTAATCCTTACTTTTTGAGTTGCACAACGACCGGAAACATATTTTTTAGCTTTTGTAAAATATGGCGTTTTTTGTTTTTTTAACAATGACAGAAGTATTGTAGTTTTCAAATTTCCGTGAAAACCGCGCTGATAGTTTTAGGCGTCTTTGTCCAATTATGTGACCTACAAAATAACAAAAACCTCATGACATAAAGAACATTCGAATTATAAAGACACTTCTAATAGTCACTAATACTTATACCAAATTTTAAATATCTGTATTTAAGAGGACGGTTAAAAACGGTGATTCAACTTAAAAATTGAATCGTCCCTAGTTTTTATGGAAACCGACCAAATTGAATGCTTTCCTTTTTAATTTTAATTATTAATTATATTCTCTTCAAAATGATACTTTATATTTATTCTTTAAGCAAGAAATTCTGCGAGCTGCTGGCCGAGAGCGTAAAGCTGTGAATTTATATCTCTGTTAGTCTGGCGGGTCTGGGTTCGAATCCTAGGAGGGTGCACGACTTTTTAAGTCTGCAGCCAATATTAGAGGTTAAAAACCCAACAGGTAAAATTCACGCCAGTAACTAGACCGGGGGGAACTGGATGTTCCCGTGGTAGTGTGGGGGTAAATTCACACTCCCCTTCATCATATACCCATGGGACCCCTCGATAAGCTGTAGGGCCTGTCTGGCTGTCCGGGAGGTTCGCCCCAGCTCTGACTAAGCCCCGGAGAGAGGCATTATGGGTGAAATGCACTAGTTTGCAAGCCCACAGGATAAATCCCCCCCCTCACCCTCAAGCAAGAAATTCTTTTTAATTTACTGATTTTAAAAAATTAAAAATTTGATAAAATTTAGTTTTTTATGTTTTAAGTAATATTTATTTTTAGAATTAGATGTTAGTACTTAAACAAAAGAAAAAAGATTTATAATTAATTTAATTTAATTTTTAAATGATACAAGTTTTACTACATATTTAAATAACAAAAAATTAATTTTGAAAAAGTCTTGTTTAAAAACAAAAGACAATTTACTTTATTTAAAAGTAAAATATTCATTATTTTTTGTTTAAGAAAAAGCTTTTGTAACCAATTGGTTTTCCTTCTGTATTTAATGGCTTATGATAAAAAAATATTTAAAACGTAATAAACCAATTTTACTCAATTTTTTTAATTAAAAAATCAAATAGAATTGCTTTTAGTGCCATTTTGAATACAGTATTACATTAATTACATTAAAAAGAGTGAAACATTCAATTTGCTCGCCTGCACAAAAACTACAGCCAATTCAAGTTTCAAATTGCGTTACACCTAAATATGAAAAATTATCTTCATCAAGCGTGGCTATGAAACTTAAAACGTAGGTCGAAATAATTCTGTCAAAGTTTGTTAGGTTAGCTGTCATACTCACGTTCTCAATCAACGTGCAATTAAAATATTACTTATAGAGATCACAAAGAAATCATTGTACATCATTTTTACTGCAGTGCACTAAACTGGCATACGAGTTAATGCATTAAATCATCGGTTTACCAGATGATTTCCGCGATGCCTTTCTCAACTTAGCAGTAATATAGCAGGATTTGTATTTATGGTTTATAAATTATTGTGTCAATGTACTTTGTGACTCAGAGAAAAGGTGCTGGTAGGCAGAATTGTAAATAATATTCGACAACGAGAGGAGTAAAATCTTTGGAACTTTTGGCTCAAGAAATTGGACATTCTTATGGAGCTTGGCAGACAATTGTCAAGAAAGACTTAAATATGCACCTATATAAGATGCAATCAAATTAAGCTCTTTTGCTGGCAGATCACCCACAGACGTCTTGCATATTGCCAGTGGTTTATCAATAATTTAATAAATAATGCTGACCTCCGAAATTTAACATGCATTTTTTTTATTTTACTATTACTACGACACTAGAAACTATAGCTTTTTCTCACGAATTTTTTGATGACCCACTAATAGTTTTGCACACACAAGTTGAGTTTGCTCCGTGGTCAACTTGTTTACTTAACTATCATGAATTAATTTATTTTTCCTTATCTAAAAAATAAATTATTTAAAACTCCTGCAAACAATTTTTAAAAACTAGAACGAAGAATTGTGACAGAATGTGCACTATAAAACCAGAAATTCTCCAAAATGGTTTTAACAGCATGAAGAAACGAGTAAACTTCTCATTCAAGAGGCAAGGAAGACATTTTTAATAAATACTTTAATTTAGCTTCTTGTTTTAATCTGTTGATAGCAAAATTAAACTTTCGAATTTGTTCTATTATACAAACTGTAACAAAAAGTCTGGAACGCACCGAATATCCGGCAAATAATGTACAAGGCCCATTAACTCTATAGGTTGCCTGGCGCGATCTTGACCTATCTCAACTCGATTTAAGCGATCTACGTCACTCAGCGACCGGCTTTTTCTAGCACGGCATTGTCCCTATCTCTTCTAAATGAGTTTAATTACATATATTAATATTTTTTTGTTCAAAATTGAAACTTTTTTGTTCCAATAAAATGCAGGCTTCAAGTTATAACTAATTATAGTTTTCAACCAAGTTTTTTTTGCTGAGTGCGTTTCAAAAAGTTCGCTACGTATTTGAAAAAATATGATGTATTTTTAAAGTCTCAAAAAAATATTCTTGTAAAAAGTTTTAGCATGACAAATAGTTGTATAACGTTAAAAAATGTACACTTTTTTGTACAAGGTGTCCCATTAGTATGTTTTCGGTTTTGGTGATAATGGTTAGAGATAGAGAAAAAGTTTAAATATAAATATTAGTATATAGAATCAAAATTCAAAATCAGAATCAATAGTTTCTTTCTTCAATTTAAAACTACTTATCGAAACATATACAATAATTGAAGAAAAAGTAAGAAGGTCAAAAAATGTAAAAAAGAAAACTTAAATACATAGATATACTTATAAATTAGACAATACAAAATAAGATACATTTACGTAAATTCCTGGACATCGTAATAACATTTTTCTAGCAGCACATTTTTTAAGCGTTTTTTAAAAATGTTTATGTTGGTAGCGTCTCTAATTTCTTTGTTCAGTTTATTATTTTTGATACATAGTAGATCGGTGATTTTCAGGTAACAGAAGCACCTTCGATCTGGTGTCATAACTATGAGATGATCGTACTTCTTGAAAGAAACGCTTGTTACGGTATACAAAACAACATACTTCATATATATAAATGCCAGCAACGGTCAAAACCTTTAAATTTTTAAAAGCATGATTCGCGGAACTTTACGCCGCAATCAGGCGTATTGCATACTTTTGTAAAATAAAAATCCTTTTAATATGAGAAATCATACCCCAATTTAGTATACCATACCTAATTCGGAATAAAGAAAATTTAAACGGTGAAAGATATTTGCAACTTTTGAAGAATCAAGTTATCCCAGCTTTGGCGAAAATATTCCCCAATCATCATAAATCACTTTTATTTCAAAAGGACCAATTATCTTCCGACCTATAATGCCGGCCCAAACATTGATTTTTTTGTGGGTACCGGGTATGATATTCCCATATCCAATGAGGATTTTCCCTAATCCAATATCTCCGCAATTATAGCGAATAACAATTAAAGAAAATCTCGACTCATCCGAAAACATTATTGTGTACAAGAAATGTCCATTTGCATACAGATTTCCATCATGGTCTCGCAAAATTGCAAACGCCTGTCAAAATCATCATCCGATAGTTCCTGAACCAAGGTGACTCTATAAAGATGAAATGTTTCCTCCTTCAAAAGACGTTCCACAGACATGTAAGCCGTATTGTTATCCTGGCCGAATTTTCCAGCTGAAAGATGGGGATTTTCTGTTATGTTCACTAAAATATTCAAAGCCTTATCTTCGTCTGTGGCTGTTTTGGACGGCCAGATCCTGGAGCAGCCCTCACATGTCCAGCTACTTCAAATTTTCTCAAAAATTTTTGTTATTGGACTCTGGTTGGAATATTTATCATTAAAAATATGGCAAACTTCTCGCCGTGTGGGTCGAGGATTGCCTTAACCCAGAATCATTAGAATTTCTATTCCCTCCCTATCAGTTAAAAAATACATATTTTTATTAACTCTACTACTGAAACGCAATGGACTTTTGAATGTCAGAAATGACACCAAACTACTTTAGACACCACTTACCGCTTAGGTGGAAAAAAATACCTTTTATTGTTTAAATATTGTTTAATCGCGGATATTTCCAAAATTATGAAGTTTACATTAATAGAATTGTGGAAAATGAATTTTTTCTCATCAGACTGCCGGAAAACACATTTTCCACACGCGTTAGGAACATATATTTTTCTACAAGCATGTGGAAATAACCGATGTCCAACAGTCATATTAAAATTTTTATTTAAAGTTTTACATTGTATTGCTTATTTTTATAATAATCTGTAACAAAAGTGCAATTAGTTGCCTTGACCACATTGATGGCCGGTTCCAACTGGTTGCTTCTGCTTGGTATCATATTATCTCTATTAACCCTAATTGGCGTTATTCTAATTTCTTCAGATTCCACTGTTTAAATGTCGGTTTCTGTCGACGTGCTGGGTTTTGAAAGCTCAGATAAATAAACTAAAATTAACTCCACCTTTTCATAGTTCCTTGTTTTCTTTTGTAGGCACCATTGGCTAAATATTGCTGTAGGTCGCGATGTATATTCAACGGGTTGTTAATCACAACACATTTAATTTGGTTGTTCTGTTACCCTGGGTTATTGATAAAATTTTCCTCACTAGTGCTGAAAATATTTTCCGCAATAGTGCTGAAAAATAAATTTTCCACACTAAAATATGTGTTGATAATTAGATTTTCCGCACGCATGTAGAAAAAGTATATTTAATAGAGTATTCAGAAATTTTCTCAGAATCGAAATATAAGTTGTTATCAGATTCTGAAAAACTGTAGACTTGGTTAGATAAGTAATTGGCCAGATATTCGGCGGGTTTCAGACTTTTGTTACAATTTGTATTAACTCGTTTGCATGTTTATTGAGAACATCAGTATGCCAACTAAGCGAACAAACCTTGACAGAATTATTTTCGATGTACCTACGTTTTTAGTTTCATAGCCACGCTCGATCACGATAATTTTTAATGTCTCAGTAACATACACTGGTTATGTGGAAAGTTTTCTGTCTCTCTCTTTCTCTCTCTCTCTCCCAAGTTTGTAGTCAATGGAACTAGAGTTCCCTGAAAACCCGCACCTATTTTAAAAACCAATATCAAGCTTTAAACTTTTGATTGCTCTTATTGGGATTAAAATTAAGATAATAATGAATGACTCTGACGCAAACAATAAATTCCAAAAAAAATACACATTATAACTTCTATAGATAACTGAAATTTTCTCTTAACTACAAGTAACATAAACAACATTTTCAGTGATATGCAGAGATAAATAATCAAAGTTAAATGCTTGGATATTTATTTTAGAAACTAAATACATGGAATCATGTCTAAAACAAATAAAAAACATAGGCTTCAATAATTTAACTATAAAAAAGTGTCTCAGGTGTGTGTATCATCCTAGTATCAAAACAATAAGGCAAATAATATATTTATGGGTCTTATATTTTTAAAAATGCAACGTATTTTAACTGACATGTTATTCTGGATAATATCCCTGACGCTTCAATATAATTTAATAGTGGAACAAAATATGTCAAACGCCAACTTTAACGCTGAGTAATAACATTGGACATTTTGTGCAAAATTAATAATGACCGTTTTTATATTAAAAGTACGAGAGTTTTTATCGAACATAGAGAAGTGTACTGCAAAGAGAGCAAAGTGTCAAGTAAATTTTGCTAGAGTAATGTCTATTAATTTTTAATTAAATTGTCTTTTAAGAGCGGCGTGCTCTTTCTAGGTAAAGTTTATGAAATAATTTGACCAAACTATATTAAAGTATTGATCTGGAAAACGTAATATGTATAAAGTCTGTCTTCATAATTCGTCACCCCCAATATTGGCATTATTTTAAGAGTTGAATATAAAAGTTGCACGGTTTATTAAGTAGTTTAAAAATAAATATTATTTTTATGTATGAGGAGACTACGAAGTACTAGGTACCATGGTTGCGTTAAGTTAAGACATATTTGGGAATTCTCCTAGATAAAACGCTCATCTGAATAGAATAATTCAGAAAGCTAAACTATCCCTGTAGATCTGTGAGGAATAACACCAATGATAGCCTATGGTTCTGTAGCCTGGTGGAGCAAGGGACAAAAAAGTGTTGCCCAAGCCAAGCTGAGTGGTCTACAGAGACAGGCTTGCTTGTCAATTACAGGAGCCATTCGATCCAATCCACCATGTCACCAGAAGCATGGTGGCTAGTACGAGTTCCATAGAATTATCCAACATGCTGAAAGTTGTAAAAAACCATTACATGTTGGGAATGCCATCGGACCTGGTACCAAAAACTGTTAGTGCGCAACAACCCTACTTCGTGATCTTCCCAGGTAGAGAGGAGTGGGATCAGAATAACTCTGATCTGCTGAAAATGGAGCTGTGTTTATTCACAGACGGCTCCAAAACCAATAAAGGTGGAGGAGCTGGAATCCACGGGGTAAGGCCGAAGGTTGCTAAGTCAGTAAGCCTGGGACCAACAAATAACACATAAAACGAAAAAAAAATTCAGATAGTCAAGCAGCCCTTAAAGCCCTTCAAGCGAGTCTTTGTATATCCAAAACAGTTTGGAACTGCCAAAAGCAACTTATTGGCCTGGGGAGCGACAATAAAATCGCCTTTAGCTAGATACCAGGCCATGCGGGTCTAGAAGGAAATGAGTCTTGGACCTTCTAGCAAAGAAAGGAGCAGAGACAAAATTCGTGGGACCTGAACCATCTTTAGAAGTAGCCCACGAAACGGCCAAGCGCGCAATTTTAGACTTGGTTAAGGAAAAAGCTAATCTTTATTGGCTTGAACTGCCAGGTCTGTCCCATGCAAAGCCATTTATCACATGCACAGAATGGGGCTTAAAGGTGAATCCCAGTGCCGCCTATGTATGGAAGATGATTAGACAGCCAGCCATGTGCTGTGTGAATGCCCGGCAGCTGCCAGGATTAGGTTCTCCATATTCGGTAGAGAAAGTCTGCTGCCAGAGGAATTGAAGAATACCTCCCCAAATGCAATGATAAGACTCATTGAGGATTTAGAGTTGCTCGGGGAAGTGTACACATCGGTGTGTGCCACAATAGACCACAGAGTCGCAGTGGAGGGTCGGTTTGATCCACTCACTTTTAACCTAACCTAACCTAAGACAGGAAACGTTTATTGACACGGGATTTAAAGACTTGCAGATTAGGAGAAGAGGAAAAAGCATTTGCTGTTAACACATTCCATAACAGAATCCGTGGTAGCGGAGCTCTTTCTGAAAAGTGATATCATCTAGGCTAGAGGAATCTTTGGCTTCAAGAGTTGGATTATTTATTTAAATATTGTGGGTATTGGAAGATGGTAAACATGATTGTGCGTAGTTGCTTGGTGGACAAGGTTCTTTTCTTCCCATTCTTCGATCCATTTCAGTCAGTCAAGTTTGGAAAAAATTGTATAATTGAGTGGAGTATCAGCATAGCTGTGAATAAGATTGCTGGTAGAGGAAAGCAGATCATTAATATGCAGGAGGAATAAGGAAGGTGCCAAAACTTGACTCTTTGGAACGCCTGCGTTCATTTGATGAAAGTTTAATGAATGGCCGTTAACCACGACAGAAATAATTCTGCTGGAAAGAAAACTGACAATCTAAGAGCAGGACCATAAGTAGAACGGTTGATAAGAAGTGCGTCATGCCAGACTTGTTCAAATCCTTTAAATGTGTCGAGGACAATCATTTGGGTGTGAAAAAAGAGGAGGGATATGGGTCTATGGTTATAAGGAAGAGTTTTGGATCCATTTTTGTTGTTTTGGAATTACCGCAGGATTTTAAAAATCAAGGTTTATTGTCGAGATGTTTTGAAATCTTAACAGAATGAATAAAGGCCTTTCGATTACATCTGAGATTTATGAACGAATTTCGAATGGATCTTTAGTAGAGAAACAAATATCATTCCAAGGAAAGTAAGAGTAGAAATACTCGCAACCCATCCAAGTCAGCGGAATTATAGTGTCAAATAGAACGGCGTGGCATGGATTCTACAACTACCTGTTGTATGGGACAGGAAACAGTAATTAGATCGTGGAGTGGAAATGGGCGACTGATAAAACTCTGGGTGAGTGGGGTGAAAAGGTTCAGTGGGTGTTGGCTATATGTGACGATGCGTGGGAAGTAAGAAGGTTCCCTGATGAGGTAAGTAAGAGATCGGCTGATTGCAAAGGATTCTGCAACTCTACCTTGTGAATCGATTTTAGTAGACCTTTCTTTATTATGAATGCTAAACTTGCCAAGGATAATGATTTCAGAGGAAGGGAATTCAGGGATTAGGAACTTCACTTTAGCAGATAGAAAGTCGACGAGCTTGTTGACGGAATTGTCTGAGGGAGAGCGAAAGATATAACAAATAAACTCAGTAGCAGTTCTGAGGGCTAATTTAACAGGATTACTACAAACGTAAGCACAAACGCTATCGCTCAGGCGAAATGTTCATAGCAAGGAAAGAAAAAGTTATTGGTTGTATTTTTACAGCTTATTTTGATTTCGGTTAGGAAGGGAATATGAGGCTGCAGGAGATAATGGTGATCATAGCTGAGGTTTTTACTCAAGCCACATATATTGGTGAATGATAAATAACATTTCGATGGTGGAACGCCAGAAGTACCTCACTCCCGAAGAGTCGAACGGAGAAGTATTTTGACTAGGGAATTTTTACTTAAGGAACCATCCATCATAATTTTGTTCATTTAACATTGATCGGCCTAAGTAAATAAAGAAAGAAGAGAAATTAAGAAATTTGTATATACAGAATATCTCAAAAACGTTTACAAATTCCAACATATATTTTTTGAAATAAAGTAAAAAATCCTCTTCTTGATGAATAAAACTGTACCATGTACCTTTATATTTAAAGACGCCCGTCAATTTTGAGGAAAACCTTTCTAGACGAAGCAATGTATTCTATTGACTCTACTATCTAGTAGGACATTATCTATCTCTCTTTGATACACTGCCTTTTGTGGCAGAGTTTTTGTCAAATTTTTTGGGTACATTTAAAGATGAAGGTATAAAATCTAGTAAACTTATAACTAGCAAGACGAGACCCATTTGATTGGACGTTAAATATATAGGATGCCCCATGTAAAAACGGAATAAACCCTACAACTTTTGCATATAATACCTGTCTCAAAATTAAGCCAATACTGGGGCTGGCGACATATGAAGATTGACGTTGTATAAATATATTTATATTTTGACACCTACCTACGGCTATAACTACAAGAGACGTAAAACATTATCTTTTGAGAGTTTCAATATTAAAAATAAAAATAGGCACACCTCTTATTTTTTAAGTGGAATACCCTATATATTACTGTTCCCATAAATAGGACTCTTGTTGGTTATAAATATACCAAGTCTGAGACTTCTTCCCAAATAGAGATCCGAAACTCTTCCCTCTAACTACCGACCCATATCCCAACTCCTAATTATGAATCAGGCAATGGATGCCAATAATGATATTTTAAATTGCTCCAGTCCTACATGCTATTTCCGAAACTGAAATTGATCGTAGTGACTTTATTCCTAACTCAATGCCTCATTAAAGTCATAGAATGAGGAGCAAAGAACCTTGTCCAGTTTAACGCCACTAATACATAATCATGTTTACTACCTCACAAATTATTCCACAGTGCCCACACCATTCAAATGAATAATCAAATGGTTGAAGCCACAGATTGTTTTAGTCTAGTTGGTACCACTTTCCACAAAGATCTCCGCTGGAATGATCACATTCATTATGCCCTCCTTAGTTATTTTGTGTCTACATTCAATCTTTTGAATAATCTTTTAAAATTTTACAAGATACACAGACAATACAAGAAAATTCTAAAACAAAATATTTAAAGTATTTTTCTATCGCCTATAGATAAAGCTGTAGATAAGTGTTAAAGTACAAGTAAGAATCCTGTACATGATACGTTATTTTTTTTAATAACGAAAATAACATGGAAATGTTCCGATCACAAAACATTTTTTAGATACGGCAAAATATTTAAAATGTTTAAAAATACCTCCACAGATAGTTATAGTATCAAAAACGGTTTTCCCGTGAAAAATGAGGTAGTTCTAGATAATTGACAAGTTGTTCTTTACGTACTCGCCGCCATATTAATTCTAATATTTCCCACATATAATATCCAATTGTTCTTTCCTAAACTGTAAATAAATACTAAGATATTAAATATAGTTTAATTTTTAAATTCATTATCTTCAAGTTTCTGTGGAATCAAATTCAAACTTATACCACAACGAACTTTTTTCTTTTCTTTTTATATATTAAAATATCTGTCATTTTCGAAAAATCGTATATATTTTATTATGTTGTTACCAATTATATAAAAACTTAAAGAAAAAAATATAATATATCACATTTTTCTAGCAGACCCAATCAACTCAAGGAAGTCAACAAGACCACGTACCACAGCTGGACCCCAACTTGGTACTTCAAGCCTTAGGCCTCACATCTCCAGGAGTGTTTGAAAACAGAACGGCTGCAACTGCACAATCGCCTTTAAGAACCACTTTCAATCCTGGAGGAGCAGGACTCTTTAATTTTACTTATCCACCGAATCCTCTGCAAGTGGACACCAGTTTGGAAGCTCACCTGTTGCAGAGGATACAAGCTTTAGGAGGCTACCCTCCAATGTCACCCCAATATCAGTACGGTTATCCTCAAGGCTTGCCTTTATTAAATCAAGGTCTATATGGTCAAGCTTTGCTAAATAATAGCTTTCCTCTGCAAAATTCTCAATATACGCCTTACGCTACGCTTCCAAGAAGCTTTTCTAATATAGAAAGTCGATTGGCTCCCTCTAGGCATAGCGAACCACGTCAAATTCCCTCGCTATACCAGACGTACCAATCTCAAACTGCTTTTCAAGACACGGGACAAAAGGAATCTGGACTTTCCAACAGTTTTGGTCAGGAACAGTATCAAAAATATAACCAGCAGCAACTTAATCAAGAATCATTATATCCAAGATCCAGTTTTGCTGCAACTACTAGTCAAAGTGGTTCCCAGCTGTCAGTTCCTTCGATGCAACGTGTACATTCTTCTTTAAATTTGGCCCAAGATGTACCTCTCAACCCTGGCAGTCGACTTCAGGTTAACCCTGATAACAGGTTGCAGAGAGGTTCTAGTCCAAAACCCCAAAATTCGCAAAGAGCTCCGTCTATCGAACCAAGTGATACACAGTTTATTAAACCTTTGTCTCAAGTTGGTACCATGACAACTACAGATTCAGAAGGTAGAGTGAGAGTTATAGTTCCTGTTCCTTCTAATTCCGAGGAAGAAGATTTATTATCGAACCTAAGAATAAGCGATGAATTTAGATTGATGAATGGACCAGGCATATCCAGGTCAGCGAGTGAGAGAGTACCAAATAGGAGCGAACTGATGTCACAAGTTCAAAGGACAACATGGGCGAGACATACGACGAAATAATTTTTTTATTAATTAATTGTTAGTGTAGGCTACGAACAAGTACTATTTTCCAGGTCAGTTTTATTTTTAAATAATGGTTTTTTTTAAATAAATTTTAATACACATGTTTAAAATATACAAGATTTCGTATATGCATATATGGTGGGCCATCGAAAACTTTTCACTTAAGTTTTATTGCGGTTGCTGAAAAAGTCGAAATCGCTCGGACGCACCAGTTTTAAGAGGACATATTTCTTTCATTCATTCTTTTCTTGTTTACTAAACCTGAGGCCAAAAATTACTAAAAAAAAAGTTGGAAGTTAGACGAAATGAGTACACTTGCATTAGGATTGATTTCGAAATTAATCCTAAGGCTTCAACAAGATAAATAAGCTATAACATTAGAGAGCATAGAAAAAAAGTTACAGCCTTATTGAAGAAAAAAATTACGAAAGATATAAACTTTAAAATGCATTAACTTTTTTATCTTGTTTATTAACACAAATACCGAGGGTATTCAAAAATTACAACATTTTTAAAATTCTCTGTATATCAAAACCAAATCAAGGTAGCTTTGATCTGTTCAGTCAATTTGTATTCAAAATGGAATTGTGTAATCGATTTTTTCTACTTCTTATAATTTCGCCAAAAACCTGCATGTAGGTCGAAAAAACATCACCCTGTACACTAGGGTGTAACGTTCTTATACTTACCGAAAAAAAAATGTTTAACAAGGCATCTATCATAGCAATTAAAATGGCCCTTTGTTGATTGTAAATGTATGTAACAAAACGTTTTAGGGTGTTTTAATGTCTTCAGGTTCCTCAAGGCCAAGGACGTTAATATATAGTCTTAAACTAAACGAAAAATAGTCACCAACGTAGATGTCATAGCAATTAAATTGTCCCCTCTTTAATTATAAATGTATGTACCAAACCATTTTGTGTTATTTTCAACTAAAAATATTTACTCTTAAAATCAGCGAAAAAAATCATTAACATATCTGTCAAAGCAATTAAAATGGTCCTCCTTTATGTGTACTGAAGTTTTTTTAGTTAATTTTATGTATTCAGGTACCTTAAAGTCCAGGCACTTTATATCTATATTTATTATAACTGAATACACGTAATACAAATGATATTATCAATGAATTCAATTAACTCAATTCAATCAATAAAAATTATGTTATGTAAAAAATCAAAAATTGAGTCATTTGTTACTAAAATATTTAGATTTGGTCTCAAATGACGCAAGCATTTGTTTAGACTTAATACGAGCTTGGATAAATCCCTCTTGTCCAAAAACAGCTTGAGATGCTTCACCAGACGCATAGACCGCTCAATAGCTTGAGGATTATTTCTAAAATCTGTAATACTTATATCTGATATTTATTTATAAATTGATGTCTAAATGTTTAGTAAATGGTGGTTCTAATATTGTGTTGTCATTCCATGAGACTAGTTCAGAATAATGATTTGCCTCGAGGTTTATTTTAGGTACTTTAAAAACACGAATTTTCGAGTTTTCGGTATTTTGTCTTGCCTTCTGATTCCAAGTTCTTTGTTGACTTTAGATACAATAGAATATTCTCTGGAAGAGCAAAGAATGCATTGCGCTGGTTTACAGGACAAATTACCTTTTTTTACGTTTTCTGGCAATAACCTTATCCATTTTACTATTTTATGTGTTTAGATCCATAAAGACAGGAGAGCTGAAGTTTTACACTAAACCAGAACGGCGCATGAACTTTGGTTGCATATTTTGTCAGGATTCGGAAAATCTCATATGGTTTTTCATTGTTTATATAAAGTTGCAAGAGACGATTTGCTATCGTTAACCACCTGGCATGAGATATGTTTCCTGGATTTCTTCACATCAAACAGTTAGAAATGAAGCCTACTTGTATTGCGTGAACCATTTTATGCAAATATTTCTGATCTGTGCTAAGATCGTATTAACTGCAATCCATTTCTGGAGGTGCATCAGTGATGGGCGCGAATTTGACGACTAGAAGTTTCTCACAATATTTTAATTGTTTAGCTATAACACCCTTAAATCTATGAGGCTCAGTTGTTTGGCTATTCCAGCTATAGAAATTGTTGTGGCTCCTATTAAAGAATGCCGTGTCTTTTTCCTTTCTCGCCTAATATTCATTAAGTCAATTATCAAATTACTATTGCTTTTCGGAATCAACCCAACATCATTTAAAACTGCATTGGCAATAATGGCGGCTGCTCTATCGGGTACTCCCATTCTGTCACATGCAAGAGCTACAAAAGCAATTTCCAATTTCGACCGTGACGTTGATGGCCCTTCGTCGGTTACCGAAAAGTCAGCTTGCTCCTTTGTTGAGGAATAAGTGTCTTCCTTCGAACACTTAAGTAGGAAAATGATCACTTTCCGGATTGGTTTGTGGAGAAGAGAGAGCGATTGACAAATGTTCTTCTTCACTTTTGCTAGAAATTGAATCTTTCGAATTTTTTCGCTGCAACTTAAAATGAACTTTTCTGTATTTTGGTTAGTTGTAATGCTAAAATGCGTTCATTCTTCATCGCTTTTTTATATTTGGTAGGCTTTATCTGCTTCGTTACTTTTGTGTCCACTGACCAATAACCATTTTTCTATCAGTTCTCTGATCTTGTAAAAATTCTTGCTCCAAAACTGGAACACTTCGAGATTTTTCACACTTACGAACTTTATTTTCCCGTTTGCAGGCTCGAATATCAAATAACTTTGAATTCTTCTCCCTAAAGGAATTGACCTTTTCTTGTAGAGGTGCAGTTTATTCTTGACTTGAGATTTTTTTGCAATTGGTTATAGCCACATTGAAAAGTTTTTACCACATCCCAAACTCGATGTCTGGAAAGAGTGGGAATGGAAGCCCGTATCCAAACGTTTTGAATTCGGGGTACTAAAATGTCTAACACTTCAGCTCCAGCCGGGTCTTTTTCAGATTTTTTGATCTTGAGGTCATGCTGGATTAGTAAATAACAGAGCATTATGTCAATATACGTTGGTAAAACATTGGATATATATTTTTACGATAATCGAAAAGGTCACAGAAATTCTCGCCTCTTCTTGCCATGCTTTTTCTATTTTCTATATATTTAGATGAATTTGTGCAAGTTTTTACTGCATCTGAAACAAGCAATTAAATAAATATCCTTAACCCACATTTCTAGAAGCACTGGGAATAAAAATACAGACTATATGCTTAAATCTCATATATTGGAAAAGGTACAGAATAAATAGTAAATACTGAATTTTCAAATCTCATGAGGAACCTGGTGACATCAAAATACTTACTTATTCTTTTGTACACTTGTTTTTAGCATATTACGGTATATTTTGACCACTACGATACATTCTTTTTATAATTTTTTTTTGTTAAATTTACAAAATACAAATTGGTAAATGAGTGTTTATTTAAGTCCCATGAGGAATCTCAAGCCATAGTAGAAATAAACTAGTAGGCCCATTCATGGTTTCCGCGTCGCCCACTCACCCCCTACGGACTGAGCCGAATTGTTGCGGAAATTTCCGAACGCCACGGCCGGCAAAGGGAAGTTGGGCACTCGCCAGAGATGTATTTAGAAAAAAACATGGGCACACCATAAAATAAACAATATCGTTTGATCATAGGGTGAAAAAATACGTGAATATGAAATATTGTAAAAACCTTCCATGTAAGCAATAGTACTTCTGCATCTGCAAGATGAGAACAAATACGTCAAAAATATTGTTTTTATTTACCTAAATCGTCTTAAATGTCTAAAGTTTCTCACAACGTGTAAAAACCAATTTTGGTCAAAGAATATCTCGGTATGTTTATTAGCTCACGAGTTTACCGGACTGATTTCGGGCATAATCAATTTAGATGAAGAATTTAAAAAGGGCGTGAAATGACAAAATATTATTTTTATAGTAAAATCACGTAGTATTGTCTTATTACGAATTTTTGGGTATACACACTTTTAATTCTAAAGTTAGTATTTTTTTTATAGAAACAATTTAGCGTGTTACGTTTTTAAATGCTTCTGGCGTATATACAATTACATTTTCAGATGTTTCAGAGCTACAAATTCGTTAACTCTGGCTTAAATAAGCATATAAAATTAATTAAATTACGAATTTTGTGCACCCAAAATAAATAAAATTAAATAAAAAATGGGTTGTACAATTTATTTAACATTTTAATTCAGAAATTATTAGGAGTTTAAAAAGGGGTGGAATAAAACTTCAGAATACCCTAAAGAATCTAATATGTTATTATTTCAGAGATTCTGTACTACATATATCAAAAATAATTTTAACATCCAGAATGTGTTTTTAGTAATATATATAAGTATAGTTTTTGACGTATAAATTCCATTGTTATCCCCTAATCGACATTTTAGTTAAAAATTGAGGCTAAAAGCTGGAGGTGACAAAAATGCAATATTTTCCTCAATAACTATTTATTATTTTTGGATATATAGATTTTAAAATACTACCTATTTTCATTTCATTTTTATAACCCATCTGGGCATTTTTGTATTTTTACTCAGCCATATATATATATATATATATATATATATATATATATATATATATATATATATATATATATATATATATATATATATATATATATATATATATATATATATATATATATATATATATATATATATATATATATATATATATATATATATATATATTATATTTACGTCACGTCAAAACAGGAATTTGTTCAAAATATTAAACAGAACCATATTGTATATTTTATTTGAAATGTACCGATTTGAAAACCTAAACTAACTATAATTCATAAAAGAAAATATAAACAATTTTTCGGCGTGTTGAGACACCCAACAGCAGCACACAGTAAAGTACTCATTTTCGCCAAGCCGACTCTGTTCTCGGACTGAAGCGCTTTGCATGCGGCCAACAATCTGCCGAATTTTGTCGGCAGGCGGAAAATATTTGGGAGAGTGGCGCTACTAGTTTATTTCTACTATATACAAGCTATCAAAATATTGTATTTTTCTTTTGCACACCTTTTCATTTAAATATAATAGTAATTTTCCTAACAAGTGATACTTTCCGGCAAGCAAAAGCAGTTAGAGGATAAGCTTTTAGTGCGGGAAAGACACTTTGCGCAAGTGTTAGTGTTTTCTGCGGGTGTTTTTTACAAACTTTTTACTTACCTATTTCTATAGGTAGGTACTAAGCGCGGGTAAAACAATATTTCTTATACGTCATAAAATTGTAAAAAACCTTATAAAACTTTTTATTTTAATTTAAAACAGAAATAATATTACTTATTATTATTAACAATATTAATTCTGAGAGTACAGTTTGTGCCATGCTGCAAATTTAAAGCTGAGTGTAACTGGTTTCTTGGGAAAGCTGATGAAGATGGTTCGTTATCCGGCGTTAATGAATGAAATGGAACTTCAATGGTTTTTTCGCAAATTGACAATCTTGGTATTTCAACTAGATGATTTTTCGCACTGCCACTTAAAATATTGTTGCATAACTTTATTGTATGTAGTTACTTTTATATGGAGTCAATGTGGCTAAATTCTCTACAAGCATAACAAAAAACACGATATATCTTTGAATATTATTTAATGCTGAAAACATTAAAATATCTAAAAATCCTGTTTAATGATGTTAAATGATAATTCTGCGAATAAAAAAGTGTGCGCAAAGAGCTTTCGTGCTCAAAGTTCAACTTTGCGCACGCAATACAAAATGGTTCATTTTGACCACTATGACAGATGCAATTTCAAAAATTCATATTTTCGTTCCACCCTAACGTACACACCAAACATAATCCAAAAACTTGGGTTTAGCTGAAATCAAGCTACTATGTTTCATAAATTAATTACTTCTCAGGTAATTTCTAATATTTATTTACCACTATTCGTGATCTCTGGATCCTGTTCGTGATCGATAACCTCTAAGCTCCATTAATTACTCAATTTACTTGCCTAATAATTTTTAATGGGAGAAATGTGTATAATATAAATCTGAATTATTTATTCAATACCTGGTTTAAATATTTTTTAAAATTCCCAGCATTTGATATGCGATATGTTTTGTAGCAAATTTTATAGGTAAATATCGTTAGTTTATTGTTATTGCGAATAAGTTTGTAATTTCTTGTAAATATAATTTCTAATATTAAGTTATTTATTGGTGCAATAAAGTACAGTATTTATTTGTTTATGTATATAAGCGTGCCTGGCGTTATATCGTATTTCAAAATATAGTTATTTTTATTTTCTTGTTAGTGTTTTATTCGTGAAAAATAATTTAGTCCAGAATGGTAAACGAATTTTCGATAACCGGTGGCAGACTGAGCTACAGTGAAATGCATGGAGTTGTATTTTGTATAAAAAAGTTATAAATCTGAAAAAGTATGTTATGTCGTTTTAAACCCGTAACAGACATATTTGAAAAATCCGCTTTTGATGAATTACCCGAGAAAGTTCATCATTTATGTGTTTATTTATACACTGACATGCTGTTTTTGTCAACTTATTCCATTGTTTTATATACAGTTTGTAATATGAGACAATGTTTTTTTGCAAAATTTTGGAACATCCTGTAGAATAACGCAACTGCAAAAAAAAAGTAAATAGTAGTTTATAATTTAGACCTAACCTTTAGGTTTATTTTGGCTTTTCATTCATTGCTTCATACAGACTCACAAATCTTCATAAAGATCTAGTAGCCTTGGCAATTAGAACTATCAGAAAGCTATTTGTGTTTTGTTAGCGTATCTCAAAATGTCAAATAGACGTCAAATTATTAAATTATAAAATCTGTCCCGTTCAAACTTGTAACCAATAGTTATAATGGCTAGACAAGTAACTCCAGAGAATGTAGCCAAAATTATTGCTTTAGTTGATGAAGGCAATAGTGTTAGTTATTCTTCCAGAAAAGTGGGTATACGAAAAACGACTGCTAGAAGAGCAAGGCAAAGGTTTTTTAAGACTGGGCAGTATACAAGAACGATCTGGTCGGGTGGTCCTAGATGCACCACAAATATCGGTGACAGATTTATTGTCCTTCAAACAACCAGGAATCAATTTCAAAGCGCGACGATGACCAACAGACTCCTACAATAGGTACTGTCATAAATGACCTCACCGCCCTTCGAAAGTTGAAAGAAGTAGAGTTGAGAGCAACGATTTCAGCATTTGGTCCAAAATTGCTTCGCAATCATCGAAGGACTTGCATAAATTACCCTAATGAGTAGGTAAAGTGGGATGGGAAGCAGTGGTCCAAGGTTTTATTTTCTGAGGAGTCACGCTTCTTTTTGAAATCATCTGATGGAAGACAGAAAGTTTGGAGACGTAAAAATACAATGTTTTACGTTAGACATTGTGTCTCCTTTAAAAATAGAGATAGAGCAACGAGTCAATAGCCAAAATAATCCTGAAAGATAGGTTTATAAAATTATAAACTACAATTTACTACTTTTCTGAAGTTACCTCATTCTACAGGGCGTTTCAAAAATTTGCAAAAAAAACATATCACACCCTGTATATAAAATTCGTGAAATTTCCTTTAGACTGATGTAAAGTGAAACAAAATGCGATAAGACGTTCAAAAGATAAAGCTCTTCAAATTATACTTAAATATTTTGCTCGTCAGTTTTTTTCTTATCAAAAATGTCAGCGTTTTAAAAAATTATAAAACTAGTGCTACGAGTTCGGTTAAATTAGAGAGAAGTTGCGGTTTTGATACTCATTCAAGATTCAGGGTGATGTCTTAAAAAGGCCCAAATTAATTTTGTTGCATATTTCAACATATGTCGATTTTCGGGACATAGTTTAAATTTGGAAGCCTTATAGTTTTTTCCGTTCTACCACATGGTATATTCAACTTTCATTTCTGACGTTTCATGTTCCTATTATTTTTAGAGCAAATTTACTTAATATGCTACGCAACCATGTATTACACAAATATGATTCCCTACGTTTCTATCCAAAAAATCCATCATCGGGAAACGTCCTTTGTACGGCCCTGTATTTTTGGCATACTATAAATAAATTAAAATATTTGAGGTTATTCACATTAAAAAAATAATTTAAAAGAGTAAGCAAAAATATCACAAAACGTTTAACAGTTTTATTAAACAGAAAATCTAGAATATTCAAATAAAATTACAGGAACGCTTAATATTTTTATTCAAACATAAACTTTGAAACATTTAACAAACATAAAAAAGAGAACTATTTACGCTACTATTATAAGTTTTGGAAATGGCTCCCATTGTTTCGTAAAAAGTTTTGCGAATATGCAATAACTTATTTTTAATTATTTCTGATATCCTAGGAGTAATTTCGTTACATACCTGTCAAATTCTTATCATCAGGTGATCCAAATTCTTCGGCGTAGTTCGATACACCCTAGTGGCGCATATAAAGGGGGTTAAAACCCCCCCAGAGACCTTTTTATTTAAGCCAAAGTGATAGAAATTGTATAAAGTAAGAACATTTTTTTCGGAATTGGAGGGTGAAACCCCACCCAGAGTTTTATCCATAACTAAAATAAATAATATGGCTTTTTTTGGCTGTTCGTAATATTATTTACGCTCAAGTGGGTAAAGAACAAGAACTAAAGAACTTTTTTTTTTGGTTGTTGAAAACTTTCCATCGTCTGGAAACCTCCCCTAGAAGCAATTTCTATATACGCCACTGATACACTCTATTTTTAATAATGTTCCATATAGAAAAATCCATTGGGGTAATATCAGGTTATCGCGCAGGCCAGTTACTTCTTACACATCAACGGTCTCGATGAGATGGCGCACCATCTTGCTGGAAGTACTTAAAATTTCGAATAACGTCCAATGGAAAGTTAAACCAGTAAAGGTAAATTAAACCAGTGAAATTTTCTCGAAAGAAGAACGGACTCACCTATTTTCAGCCTAATATCCTGAGCAACACACTGCTACCGAACCTTTCCTGCAAAGTTGTTTCACGATGGAAGTATTCATTGCTATTACATTTTATTTACTGATATATAAAGCCTCTTAAATGCTATAAGAGAGAAGCTCTCAATAAATTTACTAATTAAAAACGTTTTTCAACATGGGACAAAGTAGCTCAGTTTTACTGACTATTAAATTTTAATTAGTACTCATGCAAATAGCTTTTCCGCAGCATGCAGACTGCCCGGGAAATCCTGTTAAAATTTTGTTTTATTCCGCAATTGAATCCAACTAACTAAACAGTCCGTTCCTCCTGAAATCCCAGCTCCTCAGTAATCAGATTGTCCTATTGTTTCGCAGGCCCAATTATTGTTAACTAAGCGGTTAACATCACACTTTTAGTTGAAATCCGACTAGGCTAGAGAATTTTGATTTTATTGTTTGAGCGTTTCTCCCATTGCGTAGAAAGCAAGAACTGCACAGGAAATTATAAATCGCGTAGTGTTATATTTAGTTTAGTTGTCAAAGACAGAAAGGAAAATATAGAGCTTTATGGAATTATGGGTTTATTTCAGTTTAAATTAAAAGAATCTTTAAATGCACTTTACAAGATATAAAAAGTACTTTTCTTTTCATTACTTAACATCAAAGAAAACTGTTGTTTACTCGATACCATAAATAGTTTTCGAGATATAGCGATTGAAACTTGGTAGAAAATATGAATTCATCTCTTAAAATTGGTTATTTTTCATACATTGCTTTTGCAATCGTTTCCGGGGCCTCAGGCTTCAAAAATATACAGAACATTATTAAAAGTACAAACAGGTAGAAAATTTTCCACAAGGATGAGAGAAAATTTGATTCTTGCCAACAAATTTAGAAATACGGATGTAACTGAAACTGTTTTAGCTTTTGCCAAGGTATATTGCATGTAATGTATTGCCAAGTAATGTATATTGCTGTTGACTCCTCCATTATTGCAAAACTGACTTTAATTCGACCATACATTTTTTTACAAACGAAAAGATATCCTTCCCTTTGCGTAGTTAGTTGACATTAAATGCCGCACTTTTCTGCAGCTATAATGTCTATTACGATGCAGCAATATTTTAGCCGAATCTTTTGATACATCAGTTTCTCTTTTTATTTCCTTTAGGAAAATTTCGCCTCTGTTAACATTTTTGTATTTTACATATCCTTAAACTAACACATAGTAACCTACAGTTATCTAAACTGTATTGCCTTGAGAGTACATGAGACCTATTGTTTTAGCTGTTGGATCACCAACGTACAATATTTCAAAATGGTTAGTAGAAGAATTCAGCAGATTAAATACCTCGTACGATAACTTTGAGGTTACTAACTCGTTAGTAATTCTTAGATAAAATTAAGAATCTTCACTTAAAAGAAGGTGAAATTTTAATATCTTTTGATGTAAGCTCATTGTTTCCTAGTGTACCCATACCAGTAGCTTTAGAGTACCTAAAGGAACTACTTGACATCAATAATTTGAAGAAAGAAATTATTGATGAATATTTACTTCTTACAAAATTATCAAAATGAATCAAAATTTTTTGCAGTTCGACAATAAATATTATAAACAACTTGAGGGAACTGCGATGGGCAATTGCAAGTTCCTTGCAAATTTGTTTATGGGTAGATTAGAAACCCAGTTCAAAAAAGAACTCAAGTATTTCCCAAGGGTGTGGTATAGATACGTAGACGATATATTTGCTATTTTTGATACTAAAACGGAAAGTTGGACACTTTTTTAGAAACATTAAACAATAAATATTACTATTAATTTTACGTACGAACAATGGGCAATTACCTTTTCTCGACACGTTAGTTATTAGAAATAACGATAAATTAGAATTTGATATTTATAGGAAATTTACTAATACTGATAGGTATATAACATCCGACTCATTTCATTGCCGTCAACACAAAATGGCAGCATTTCATTCCTTAACTCACAGATTAGTCAATTTTCCATTAAGTAAAGAACGTTTTAACAATGAAATGAATCGGATTAAAAAATATAACTAAAAGTAATGGATATAATGGTAATTGTGTACATAAATTAGTAAATAGACATAAGCATAAGAAAATGTTAAAAGATGCCACTACTCTTCAAGCACCTGAGGCTCCCAATAAGTTCATAGTAATCCCATATGATCCCAGATATGAGAGAGGTCTAAAGTATTTAAAAACGTAGGTTTTATAGTAGCCTACAAAACGGAGAACAGTTTGAAAAATCTCCTTGGAAACCCTAAAGACAAAGTCGACTTGAAGGAGAGGAGTGGCATCTATGATATTAGCTGTAATGACTGCGTATGTAATATGTTGGGCAAACTAAACGCTCCATAAACATTCGTTTTAAAGAACATATGGCACATTTAAGATACGGAAGAACTGAAAAGCCAAGCGTTGCCCAACCTGATTTAGAAAACAATCACCAAATAGGAATAAATAATTTTAAGTTGATTAAAAATGTATCTAATAATAGATTATTGGATGCATTTGAGAGTATAGAAATAGCTAAATATGGCAAGAAACCACTAAATAAAGGCAGCGGGCGCAACCAAGTGTGACCACATTTACCTATAAATAGTCTCGATTAGGATAAGTTACTTTAGTTTATATCATCTGCTGATGATACTAACTTCGTTAGCGTAACGCGCGTCCAGAACGTATCAAGTTGTGGTGTAGTGTGGTTAGAACTCTTGTATTTTGATCTATCGTCCACCACAGGTTCCAGTGTTAGCACTTTACATATCCTAAAAAAATATTCCAGAGTACTTATTAAAAATATACATAATTAAAGCAAAAAATCGCATTGATCTCGTTCTCTCCCCCTTTCAATGTAACAGCCACAATTCGTTTTTGAGACTTGTTAAAAGATCCGTGCTCTGACATTCTTCTTCCTAATCTTGTAAATTATGAAATCTTCTTGATTTCAAAGAAAGCGGCACAATTAGAAGATATTTTCTTGATATAAGATAAGCAAAGATACCAGAAATCTTTTTTTTGATTTTTCACAAATTGGAATTTCGAATTTTTAAAATGTTTTAGCAAGCATGTTTATATCAAAATTTATTTTTTATGGTTAAACGAAAAATTTAAGCCATTATTGAATAATAAGACAGGAAACTTGAAACGGCAACTTTTTTCGTCTTTTTCTAGCGTTTTAAAGATCGGTAAAATCTGGAATTTTTAATGTCGACACTTTAAAGAGATTAGGGTTAAAACTGACACACACTTACTAATTTTATTGGTACAAAACATCTATATACATATCGAAGAAATTGTCCATATTTCTCAAAGAAACCTAGTTTCAATAACAAGATCGAAAAAGACTCCAAATCTCGGTCTCAGTAAATTATAATTCATGTCACGTGTTTCGCTCTTTCGAGCATCATCAGACCGACAAACAACAGAGAAAACCTTAGTAAATAATCACACACACAAATCCTAAAACAATAACTTACAAATAGAATAAAACACACTAAAGGTAAGTCTCAGGTGAATAAACAAAATTGAATATTAAAAAATATTCATGTCTCTACCTGGGATTGATCCCGGACCGCCTGAATGGGAGGCCAAAGACCACTGGACTAGTCAAAGAAAATAACCAAGAAAATAAACTCTTCCTCTACAAATTAGTGAATGAAATGAAGTTTGCCTAAAATTATTATTACATTAAATTGTTAAATAATCTGGTTGGTTCGAAATTAAAACCATGGTTAACGCAAGTGAGGAAAGGGTATTTTATAGTTTTGGTTATTTCCATTTTTTCTAGAAGGTCAACCTTTTTCCTCTTCGGACATTCATGTAAAACCTCAACGTCAGAAATGGAAAAGTCATGACCTGACTCTAACAAATGATTGGCAAAAGCTTAAACAATTTCAGTTACATCCGTATTTCTGAATTTGTTGACAAGTCTCAAATGTTTTCTCACCCTTGTGGATATGGTTCTATCTGTTTGTCCCACATAGGTCGTGGAACATTCGCCACAATTTAGGGCATAAATCCTAGATCTGGACAATTTATCGGTTGTGTGGTTTGCCCTTACTAAATGTCTGTTGAGAGTATTAACTGTTTTAAATGAAATGTTGATATTATTAATATTTTTAAAAAATTAGAGAGAAATACTTCCGAAAAAAGTAATGCACTTGAAAATATTTGTCTCATCCCTAAGTTTTGAATGTATGACATTATAGGACATTTTGTACTTGTTTATAAATTTATAATATAATTTTTTGATAGGCTCCAAAGGAAAACCGTTGGTCATAGCAATCTGAATTATAATATCACCCTCCTTATTAAACGCTTCCCTTGACAGTGGTAAATTACACAACCTGTTGTCTGTTGCCATTCCACAAAATGCAAATATCATTCACGTACCGTACGTATTAGGAAGGAGGCAAACTAATTTGTCGTTATCCTGTTTTCCAAATTATTTATCGAAACCTCACTCAGAAATGGTGACAAACAGGAACCCATAGCTAGCCAGACCTTTGCCTTTATAACTGTCCATTAAACTTGAAAACTTTTTGGTCTAAAACTAAGGTAAGAAAAGAAGTGAGGCCATCAATGAATAACTGTCTCAAAGAAGATCTCGCCAATAAATCCCTTACGTTCTGAATACAGTCTTCGGGAAGAACCCTAGGAAACAAATTCTAAGATGAAAGCTTATAGCATGGGGCGTCAATAAATGAAACCACGGCCTCATGGAAGTGCCATTTTTATGAATCTTTGGCAAGCCATAAAGTAAGGGTGTTTTCGGGTTCATAGGATATAATTTATCTTTTGTTATGGTAAAATATTCTAAAGCTGTTAGAAATGTGTCCAGACTACTTTTTAACCTAGTAAAAAATGAGTTTGTTAGGTCTCTCTCTATTTATTCCTTCAAAATCACCAGAGTTCAAGAAACCAACAACCTTGTCAACATAATCAGTTTTAATTTTAATAACTACCAAACAAGAGCCTTTATCGGCCTTGGTGCAAAAAAGATCTTACGTTCCAGAGATTTTAGGTGAGCTCTGTTATAGTTACAGTTTGTGTTATTCGGAAAATTAGAGTTCAGAAAATTTATTATTTTAGGCCGCAATATATTTTTGTTGAAAATATCGGTCGTTTGAATAATACATTCGGCATCTATAGCCAAAGTTTCTTTAATATCAGTATTGATGTTTTGGGAAAAATTATACTTAAGATTAGAATTAAGTATATGTTCCTCTTAAGAAGTAAAAGTGACACCAGACAAATTAATAAAACGTTTGTGAAAACTAAAATTTGTACTCCCCGAACCTAATCTGTATTCATTAATATTATCGAATAAAAGATAATTTTACTGTATTTTAGTGTGTTTTATTCTATGTGTAAGTTATTGTTTCAGAATTTGTGAGTATGATTATTTACTAAGGTTCTGTCTGTTGTTTGTAGGTCTGACGATGCTCCAAATGGCGAAACACGTGTCATGTTAGTAATTATAATTTACTGAGACCGAGACTTAGAGTTTTTTCTATGTTTGTTATCTATATAGATGACTCGGAATATTCTTATGTATCAACTTAATTGTCGCTGTCGCCGCGGTCTATCAATCCCTTATCCACCCTTCTCTCTATTATCTATGGTTTCAACATTTTTGACATATCTAACTTATAGAAATCTGTAATGTGCAACATAAGATTAGAATTTGGATTTTACGCTAGATAAAGCCACTACTAATATATTAGCTAAATATTATGGATGGAATGCTGTCGATATACAGTCGTACGTATCGATACATAGCACGTATCGTTTTAAAAATATCGGTACAAAATATCGAGTATCGGAAGCAAAAGTATCCTAGAGTATCGGATCCTATCATGCATCCCTAATTTGAAGTCCTTAACCTTAACTCTAATTCAGGACTTTGTATCTTTAGTCCTATTATTCTTAGAGAGTTTAGTAAAGGTCGTTTTTTTCGTTGTTAAGTCTACGTTTAATAATGTTCTGTATATTTTTGAGGCTCGAGGCCCCGGAAACGATTACGAAAGCAATATATTAAAAAATAACCAATTTTAAGAGATGTATTTATATTTTCCACCAAGTTTCAATCGCTATATCTCGAAAATTATTTATGGTATCGAGTTCCACAACAGTTTTCTTTGCTATTAAGTAATGAAAAGAAGGGTACTCTTATATCTTATAATACGCATTTAGAGATACTTTTAATTTAAACTGAAATAAACCCATAACTCCATAAACCTCTATATTTCTCTTTCTGTTTTTGACAACTGAATTAAATATAACACTACGCGATTTATAATTTCCTGTGCAGTTTTTGCTTCCTACGCAACGGGAGAAAAGTTCAAACAATAAATTCAGAATTCTCTAGCCTAGTCGGATTTCAACTAAAAGTGTGATGTTAACCGCTTAGTTAACAATAATTGGGCCTGCGAAACAATGGGACAATCTGATTACTGAGGAGCTGGGATTTCAGGAGGAACAGACTGTTTAGTTAGTCGGACTCAATTGCGGAATAAAACAAAAGTTTAACAGGATTTCCCGGGCAGTCTGCATGCTGCGGAAAAGCTATTTGCATGAGTACTAATTAAAATTTAATAGTCAGTAAAACTGAGCTACTTTGTGTCACGTTGAACGTTTTAAATTAGTACATTTATTGTTGAGTTTCTCTCTTCTAGCATTTGGAGAGGCTTTAAACCGCTGTAAATAAAATAGCAGACTAGAAGTATACCTTTTAACTGTAACTAAGCACTTGCTTTCTACATGACTGCGTATGGTCACTGACCAGGGCGGAATTTATCATTAGCTCAGAAGCTTTGTGTTCTCACTAGGGATGGCAAATTTTCGTAAACCATCGATACATCGACATCGACAGACATCGATACATGATACATCGATGGCATCGATACATCGAAGTAAAAACATCAATGTTTCCGATTTCCGATATATCGAAATTTTTTCACTATTTCATTTTAAAAAATAATACAATCATCTCCTTAGACTTTAAATATGAAACAAGTAGGTAGGTAGTAGGTACTATATATTACAGAAACAAAACAAAAAGTAACAATAAACAAATAAAATAGAACAAAAAATCTTAATAACAGTAAAAACGAGCTAGACTGGTGCCGTCGGCACATAATAAATTAACACCAATATTCATCTGGAATTGAGTCCAAAAAAACTAAGCGAGAAAGGGCAGAACCTAACAGTCTATTTCGTGTTTGAGAAATTGTTGATCCCGCTTTGGAAAACAGCCGTTCGGAAGGCACGGATGTTCCTACTGGAGATAAATACTTTCTTGCAATTTTATATAGATTTGGATAGGTATGCTGGTATTTTTCCCAAAATTCAAGGGGATCTTGTTCAAGGTTTATGACGGGATTGTTTAAATATAGAGAAAATTCTGAAACATCTCTTTCCGTGGTCTTCCTTTTGCTGTTTTTAGCGGTCGCTAGTTGTTTATGGACACTCCATATATCAAGTTCATCAGAATTACCTGGTTCTTCATCTAAGGTCTCCACTTCATCTGCTACCGAATCTTGCCCTTTTCTTATGATCTCTTCTACCAATTTATTTATGTGCATTGTTGTTTTTCCCAAAGCTGGGGCGTCGGAATGGTGAATAGCCTTGAACCGTGGATCCAAAAGGGTGCCGATAGAAAGGAGGTGGGCGTTTTCAATCTTGCCAAACCGTTTTATGACTTCTACCGTTAAAGAGGCTTTCAATTTGTTTCCAAATTCATTTTGGGGCTCTATTTTATTTAAGTTCGTTTTTAAACAATTTGCCATTGGTATGATTTTGCTGATGGTGACATAGTTTTCTCCTGATGCTTCCACAGTAATTTTTTCAAATATTCTTAGCATACTTATAATCTCCTTGAGGGCTGCAACTTCCAATGCTGATAACATTGGTGGGGAACTCGGTTTACTTAATAAGATATCGTTGATATCAGGAAGAAGTATTATGAATCGCTCGCACATATAGAACGTCGAATTCCATCTAGTTTTAACATCCAGTTTCACTTTTCTCATATCACCTTCTCTAATACCCCTATCTCTTTGCTTCTTGCGCAGCTCATCACTCGCTTTAGTACTTCTTTTGAAGAATAAAACTATATCTCTTACTTTGCTAATGAGATCTTCAACTCCAGATGATCGTAAACCATTTTCAACCGTTAAATTTAAAGTATGCGCAAAACAGCTTATATGTTTATTATTGCCAAAAATTATGTTAATGGCTTTGAGCATCTTGGCATCATTATCAGTGACAGTGGCAACTACTTTTTCTTGCTCAATTCCCCACTTCTCCATAATACGTATTAACGTTTCTGCCAAATATTCCCCCGTATGCGATTCTGATAGTTCTTCTGTTTCAATTGCAACAGAAAACATTTTAGTGCTTTGTAAAAAATGTATAGTAACGCCTAAAAAACTTTTCATAGACATTGTCTCAGTCCAGACGTCGGTGGTAAGTGTTATATCTGACGCCTGTTTAATAGCTTTTTTAAAACTTTCTGCTATTACGTCATACTTATTAAATATCATCTTTTTAATGGTGTTTCTGGATGGAGTTTTATATAATGGCGCCAAAACTTTTAACAATTTTTTAAATCCCTCGGAGTCAACGGTGGAAAATGGAAGATTATCTTTGCAGATATAAAAAATCAACGCGTTGGTTATTTTTACGTAGTCTTTTCCTCCATCTAAAATACAAACATTACAATCATTAGGTTTTTAATATTTTCATTGGATTTTTTTTTTTTTGACAAAATGGTGAACGGAAAACTTAAGTCTGCCGTCCGGGGCGTCACAAACGACGGGATCCTATTTATAAACCTTTACAAATTCTCTCTTACAAAAATATATTATAAATAGTTTTTATAGGTATTTTCATTGTTTATAAAAATAATACTGTGTTTTGAGCCAATTTCCAACTTTAGTAATATTATTGTAAGATATGTAAGTACGTAAGTATGTAAGTAAGATATGCTGCAAAGAAATTAACTGAAGAACGTCCACCGTCCTTGTAACGACAAGACTGTGGTAGATAGTGTGGTTTTAAGTGTATATTTTCTATAGATATTTTTAGAGAAACTGTATTGCGTGTGTTGCTATATGGCTTACCAGCAAAACTTCTTATGTTTGAAAAAGTTCTTGTTATCGTGGCCTGCGCTGTGGGTGTATTCTCTCTAGGAATTGGGGAATTTCCCCTAGATATCTGAAAAATTCATATCATTAAATAATTTTAGGTACCTACGTACCCATTTTTTTTAGTATTATTTCATAAGTTAAAAAGTCTCAAAATATTACTCGTAATGACATGAAATAATATTTTATTAAATTGAGTGTAAGAGTAAAATTGAGTAATATTTTTACCAAAAAAATGGAGCTGGTTTGTGACCCTGATTCTTCAGCATTAGAGACTGCTGAGCTTGTGCTGGCATTGCTGGCAAAAGGAGATAATGGTCTGGATTGTGAAGTGGATGGTTGTGATTCCACCAGTTCTTCTACTTCTCTTAAATCTATGCTATTGTTGCTATCACTATCATTTGTGGCTTTAGTTTTCTTGGAGCCCTTATGCTAAAATATGTTCATCATTACTAGATACCTACATAAAATCAAGCGTGGAGCGCAATCACATAATATTAACTCAAATAGAAAGTTGTGTAACTGATGATTCAGAAGGTTTTGCTACTTAAAATATTATACATTTTCTATTTATTGTTCCTCCTATTATTACTCTTACCTCTTTTGAAGGGTAGGATTTATCCAGATTATGAGTTTTGATATGACATTTCAAATTTGAGGTGTTTCCTGAAGTCTTGATAACCCTCCCACAAACTCTACACTTAGCTTCACTTTTGCTGATTTTTTCGTAGTATCTCCATAGATCACTTTTAGGAGGCATGATTATTGATTTACTTGTAAAATCTTAAACATTAGGTGTATTTTAATAAGAACAAACAGTCCAAACACACTACACTACACAGAATCACAGAAAGCCGCCGCTTTTTATAACAGAGGTGAATAGGTTACTTTTCTGTAAAATGTTAAAATCTTAATCAATATTATCCCGATTCGGACTTTCCCAGACGCCAGAGGCTAGAGTGAAGAGTGATGCATAAAATACCTAACGAAACAAATTCCACTAGAATATTTTTCATTTCCTGCTGGAAATATATTTATCCTTTATTAACTAGTATTACCAAATAGAGAGAGAAATAACAAATACCTCCATTATAACCGTACGGATACGGTTGGCAATATGCTTTTTTCACCCAAGGTTGCGTTCATAATTTACGCCCGACTTGCCGACATCGTCGAAACACTTGTTGTCCTTATCTAATAACAAATCGGCGCCGCACCGCCGCACCGTTCCTTTGGCGTTAAGTCAAGTTCGATCCGTCAACCTGGTTTGCCCGGTTATTGGCGGTTATACGGTTATACGCGAAAAAATCTTGCTGAACTATGTCAACTATGGCCTGTTACGAATAGAATAATTTGTCAAGAAGCAATCTTAAATTTGCTTGAAAACATCGGAAAATAGATTCCAATGACATCGATTTATCGATACATCGCATTACAATACATCGATGTGGAAACATCGATGTTTTTAGTTCGATGTATCGATGTTTTCAAAACATCGATGTATCGTTGCCATCCCTAGTTCTCACATGTAGCGGAGGCTCCGTCGCCAGTGTCAGTGTAAGGTTTTGGGGAGATTACTAAAGATATTAATCTAAATACTTATATGGCCTGTCATTTACTTTATATATAAAGTCAGAGATATGGGTAACGAGTTTAACAGGCTATCCAGTGGTGTAAATAAGGCCTTAACAAAAGTCTGTAACGCTTGGAATATTTTTTCTTCTGATTTTAATACAGTTTGGTACACTTAGGTTTGAAGTTATAATAGATCCGCTGGTGGTATTCCAAATGTAGAAATGTGTGGTGTAAATTATGGCCAGAAATCAAGTGTGGAATAGGTGGAAACTGTTAAAATATTGGCACGAATCCAATTTGGTGGAACAAAATTGCCTCCAATGAAAAAATTTAAAAATGGTTTACTAAATGACTATGAGAATAGGAAACGGCTGTCTACACGTAGAGGTAAAATGGGAATGTAGACACTTTTGTATTTCGTGCAATTTTTTTTATTAAATTAAAAACGTAGCAGAGCGCTTTCGGCTTTGGCTATCATCACTCTTAACATAACCTCTCCGTCGGTCTGTCTGTCTCTCTGTTGGTGTATCGGTCTGTCTGTTCGCGGCATAGCTAAAAAACTACTTGCCCGATTGATTTCAAATTTTGGGCAAACATTAAGTGTCATATGGGCATGACCTTAGAGTAAGAATTAAAGTAGAGATCACAACTTATAAATCTCGTTAGAGGTATGCGCCAACATGGTTCCCCTATTTTTCACATTCTATCGACCAATGTTTACGATAAAACAAGAAGTGGGGATGGCCCATGCCCAAGCCGTGGTCATTTGTTGACGAATGCAAGTGACGGCGTGGGTTTTCACTTCCCGCATAAGGAAAAATCATTAATCGTGAAAAAATTATCGTCCCGGGGTTTTACAGATCCTCATGTTTTTCCATTACTGTCGGTCGGTCGGTCTGTTCCGGTATAGCTAAAAAAACCACTTACTCGATTAACTTTAATTTTATTTAATTTTCCACAAAAATTACGTCTGACATAAAAAAAACTGGTAAAATATTCGTATGAATTCAATATGGCGAAACAAAATGACGACCTGTTAAAATATGTGAGGTACGAAAATGACGAAATTCATTATCGTTGACGAAAAGAATGATTCTTACCTATACCTTAATGAGGCAGATAGGTATTTTTACAAATTTCATAATAAAATAAAAATAATCGTTTTCTACTTCACTATCTAAAAATCAAAGCATTAAGTTAGGTAAGTTTAAAAGGAAATTAGTTATGTATATATTATTAAACTTTAGTTTTTAGTTATGTTTGCCTTATGTCACTATTATTTTGTAATTGTGACATTTGGAAAAATTATTTGTTCAGTTATTGAAAATGTCATCTTAAAACTGTAACTATCAAGTTAGACCTTATCTCAAGTTAAACCTCTTTAGTGAATACGGGTGTTAGAGTTTTAAACTAAAATCAATGCTTTTAACGCGCTTTTATTGGCTTCCTATTCGTCTGATTGAATGTTTGTGTGTCTGGTTCAAATCTTGTAATGGATTTTTCAGCACTTCCATTACCGATTATTTTCAAATTTGACATGCATACACTTTCGGATATAAAAAAATCCGACTTTTTTTAGTCAACGTTTAGAAATCCTAAATGGCGGCACCAATACGACTGACGAATTTTGTTACTTGTATAGCTAAAATTGAAAATCGGTGCCTAGGAAAATTTAAAAGTGTCAGCATTTAAAAATTCAAAATAGCAGTGTCAAAATGACAATGTCGACATTGTCAACAGATCGGATGGACGATTTTTACATTTGTGGGGATTATTTAAGAATGCACAACAAAAACCAAAATGGTGGCGCCAATATAGCGAACGAATTTTGTCATTTGTACAGATTCGGCTGAAATATCTGTATCTAGAGGTATTTAAGAATAAAAGTTATGAAAATGACAGTAGGAATGCCTAAAATGCGAGCGAATTTTAATATTTATTCAGATTTGATTAAAAATCGATATTAAGTGAGCATTTCATACATTTTCAGTAATAAATATTTAAAATGGGGATGTCATCAATCAATTAATCAATCCGATAAGTACTTTTTCAGATATTTTTAAACATTTAATCAGGCCACCGTTTTGTTCCCCCATTTTGAATTTGTCTCAACATTTTTACCAGTTCATCCCTATATAATACTTGATTTTTGAGCAAAATTTGAACATAACCGATGCAGTAGTTTTCTGCATTGACACACAACATTTTATTACACCGCCATTTTGGATTTGTAGTAGAACTTATCAGTTGATGGTCATGTCACATCTAATTTTCCTGTAAAGTTTGGATAAAATGGATAAGCAGATTTTTAGTAATAATTTTTTAACATTTCAATAGGCCGCCATTTTGTTTTACCATATTGGTTTTTTACCACATTGCCGCACCATAGTTAGGTTAACTAAAGCTCCTAGTTTCGCAATGTCCAAGATAAAATAAGATACATGCAGTAGTAAAGCTAAGAAAAGCTTGATATTTTTTTTTCAGCAAATTCGTTTCTTTAATATTAAAATTTATTGTAGTTCCACCACGGCTATTGGTTTTTAAGTCATGCCGGTCACGTGACCCTGTAACAATCTTTACTGTAGCCTATTATACTTTTGTACTATAAGGATCCCTTGTCAATGAAAGTCGGATGGTCTAATATGATAGTGGGATGGTCTAATACGTGGAGTTGTCGTTCGGGTTTGCCATATCTAACTAAAACTCTTGTTACTGATGTAATTTGATCTAAGGCTTTGGGTATTTTAATATGTATTTTAATATTTTGCAAAAAAAGTAGTTTCTTTATAATACTGGAAAAACATTACTATTTTTTGTATGAAAATTTTATTGCAACATGTTTAAACATATTCACCGTAATATAAATTGCTATAAACATTGGAGTTCCTGGCTAGGCTTGGCATCGTCGTACGATTGACCTTATACTGTGAGGTAATCTTGGCAGTGGCTAAATATGCAAATAATGAATTCTATTTTTATTCTTACCCTAAGGGCATGACTTGGTAACATTTTGCTAAAAATTCATTATGGCGAAACAAAATTGCGGTCTAATAAAATATTTAAAAAACAGCCTTGAAGCCCACCTTATTAGATTAATTTCAAATTTTGTACAAGCGTTAAGTGTGATATAAAGATAAATTGGTAAAGTTGCGGTACGAATTTAAGATAGCCGATCAAAATGGCGGCAAAATAAAATGTTTATAAATCAACGTAAAAAATTTTATTCAATTGACTTTAAATTTTGCAGAAACATTAAATGTGATATTAGGCTAAACTGGTACAGATTCAACATGACGTAACAAATTTGCGTTGTGTGTTAATGTAAAAACTACTCATTAAAATTATTTTAAATTAGGCCCAAAAGTCAAGTATGGCAGAGGTAGAAAGAAACTGGTAAAATATTGGTACTAATCCAATATGATGTAACAAAATGACCCTTAATAAAAATGTTTGAAAAGACAGTATATATGTGTTACTGAACTAAATTGGGCCAGAGTTCACTATTCCTAATAAAATGAAAGATTCATAACCAGGGAAGTTCGGAGTAAAGAAAATTTACGGTTTTTTTACTTGCATGTCGTTTTTTGCCATCTAGTAATAACGATATATTTTTCCATAGCTCTCTTCTGCCGCCAAGGTTGAACGATGGTTTGAACTGCTGGAACCCCTATCCATATCTCGACCAGAAAGTGGTTTTGTGTCTTGTCAAGATAATGAGCAAGATATGTACGACGACGAAAAAGAAATCCTGGAAGGAACCAGAAATCTACTTTCAAAACTCAGCGCCCGAAAACAAAGGAAGCTGCTGAGTTTGAAGCTGGGCAAAGTAACGACCTTCTGACGAATAGGAAATAGTTTAGGTAGATTTTTTAGTAGGTTTAAACGTAAGAAGTAGTTGTTTAATATAAACAAAAACTTATGTAACGTGGAAATGGATGGAAAAAATTGATCTGATTCTAATTTTTAAAAAATTACATATTTATTGAAATTTAATTCTAAAACATCCAGATTGCATATATTGATGTTTATATTTTTAAGTTAATTCAGTTTATTTTATAGTCATATTGGAAACTCGTATTCTATACGATAAACATATCTATTATTTTTTCATGGCTGAATAATGAAAACCAAACTGCAAAATTATATTCTGCATTACTAATAAATTAATTAATAAATTTAATGGATATCAAATCATTTCATTATTTTTTACTAGAAAATTATTAAATAAACTGCTGTTAATAGAAAGTGGATTAGTAGCTTCTTTAGGGCAAATTTGAAGTCAAAAATTTCAAAAACCAAAAGGCGTGCGCTTACCAGTATTTAGCGAAAAATTCTTTGTGAAAGTGTGTAATTTTTTCTTACTTAATAGGTGATTTTTTTACGAGATAAAAGAGAAAAACTCATTTTATTGTGTCAAAGCAATTAAAATCTGCGTCCTGGCCTTTTTAAATGTGCAAATCATTCACTATTGCTTTAAATAATTATACTGGATTGTGTTCAGACCCAATCCGGATTTCATTTGTAATAGCCCGGATAATTATGTTTGTGCTTAAAAGATAAGTTTTATTGATGTGTATCTAAAACAGTTGCAAGCAGATTAGTCTCAATGATGAGCTATATTTGTTAAACTATTCTTCCTTGAATATATTTACATACCGAGTGTAACAAAAGTAAGGGAACTACTGAATTTACTGAAATATGAACGGGTGTCCCATTTTGTGTACTTTTGCGGGGTATCCCCGTTATTTTTATAGATAAAAAGTTGCGGTTTTCGCAGCGTTGTGCTATTTTTTCGTAAAACTAAAGATGCCGTTAACAAAATTATTATAGCTCTTTTAGTTTTTAGGATACAGAGCTAATTTGAAAATGTTGCATTTTCAGACACCCCTCGTATCTCACCCATCAGATAACTTATCGAAAACATGAAAACTGTTTCGTATATATCTTTTTCCGTAAAACTCAATTCCGCCTTCGGAATTAGTATACAGGGTCAAGTCAACAAGTTATTGGACCCTTCTTTATTTTTTTAAATGGAACACCCTGTATATTTTTAAACTATAAAATTTGCCTTTTCTCTACGTTTTCAAAATATATATTAGTATGCACTTTTTCTCAGGAACACGCAAATAAATGACAATTTTCTGAAATTAAATTCATAATTCAATAGTAGGCAATAAATAACAATAATAAACAATTGAAAGTTACCTGATACCTTGCATATAGATATCTTCTTATATAAAATTACCTATAGAGTTTTTTAATAACAGTAAGTTTTATAGCATGAAGTAACAATATAATAAACGCAAAAAAATAACATTATTAAAAAAAAGAAAAAAACAAATGTTTAAAGTTGATGTTTAAATCGACGACCATTTTCTCTAATGCAAAATTGGCACATTTTTGTCGTTCTTTGAATAGCGCTAAAAAGAGCAATTGGTCTCAATCGCAGATTTCGAAAGGCTAAATGAATTATTTGTTGTCATAAAAAATAGCCATAGCCTACTATTATCACATTATCATGACAAATATTCATTAGAAATAGAAAACACCTTGCAGATTTCGCATTTTATCCCCATAACTCAGTAAAATTAAAATTGCAATTCTTCAACAAAACAGGCATTGTCAAACAGATCAGGTAACCTTTTGTATGCATGTATTTTAATAAAAGTTAACACATTAAATTATGGATATTACACCCTTATTTTCGCAAACTTTCATAAAAAGTGGTCTTGATAAAAAGTATTGGGAATTTTATGCAGACTAAAAAATAATATAATATAGGGCGTTTCGTTAAAAAAATATCTTTATAACAGGAAAACGGTAAACTTGACAGCAAAGCGGAACCTGCCATTGGATCCGGCATAATTATTAATTTTTTTACACAATGATTCAATTGTACTTTCAGTTATCTATAAATGTAATTTTATTAATTAATATGTGGTGCCATTACTCTCCTTTAATGGATAGTCATAATTTCTATGCAAATACAACAAATGGGGGCAAACATATTGTAATTGAGATCATTAATTATAATTATGTTATGAAATTTACTAAACTGTAAAACAGGCTGATACTCAATAAAAAAGTTATTGATTTATGTAGCCCTTATTTGGTATACAGGGTGTCCTATGTATAAGTTCCACCCCCCTTCTTTGCGTTATTTTTTAAGATACCCCGATAAACTTTTTTTCATTTCAAAGCTTATGTTTAGAGAGCATGGACTGTATAAAGTTTATAAATATGTAGATTAAAAGAGAAGAAAATGTCTGGAAGTTATGCCTAAAAGAAAACACTGCGTCAATTTAACAAAAGTATCTATTTAACTTCTAATGTTCACACATTTTAATTACCAAGCAGTAGATACAACATCGACGTAGTAAAATACATTACAATGTAATAATGGTCGAATAGGTAACATAAATCTGTACACACATACAGAGCAATGAGCACTTGAAAGTACTTAAACTTATTCTTTAAAAAAAAAATACCCAGATAGTTACACTTTAAATAAAATATTGATACAACTTTTAGGATATCAAATTCACTAAGAGAGTAAGCTCTATTTTAAATTCAATATTAAAATAGAAGAGGAAACAATACGGGAGATGATAAAACGCACATTTGCGAGAAAAACTATGCGAGATATTGCGACCGTGACTTACGTACAAGAAAACTCAACCGCAAGTGGTGTACGTGCTTTTTACACGTCGCCTAGTACCGCTAGACGACAGGCTCAACTTCAAGAAACCTCAACATTCTCCCCCGCGTTGAAGTTTCAACTTCAATCACACAAGTTAAAAAAAAAAAAAAAAAACTGAAATTGAAAGAAAGAAAGAGAAAAAAAAGTAGTATAACTAGATGGCTTGATTTGGTAGAAGGCACAATTTTGTTATTGACCTAATAAAGGTTCCCTGTGAAGTTTTTAACTTAACGACGCGAACTTTTCCGTCTTTACCTGAGATAGCCTCTGTAACTCGCGCAAGAGGCCATTTAAGGGGAGGCATACCATCGTCTTTCAGCAAGACAAGGTCATTTTCTTTTAAATTACAAGTTTCTCTTAATCATTTAGGTCTGTTCTGTAGTCTGTTAAGATATTCGACAGACCAGCGCTTCCAGAAAATTTGCTGTATCTGTGAAATTCTCTTATAAGTGGACAATCTGTTTTGAGGTAGAGAAGTATAGTCTCTATCCGGGTACGCGGTAAGCGGTTCCCCTATAAGAAAGTGCCCGTGAGTTAGGCAAGAAAAATCATTAGCGTCGTTGGATAGTGGGGTAAGAGGCCTTGAATTTAGTATAGCCTCAATTTGGCATAATACTGTAGAAAATTCCTCAAGAGTTAGGTTAGCGTTTCCAATTTGCCTTTTCATATGGTACTTCGCGCTTTTAATTGCACTCTCCCATAGTCCTCCCCAATGTGGGGATCTAGGAGGAATAAATTGCCAGGATGTTTGATTTTTAGATAAGAATTCGCTTACTAAAGTAGAATTTTCTTGATTTTGAAAAAAGATATAGATAGCTCTTAAGTGATTTCTGGCGCCAACAAAATTAGTACCATTATCACTAAAAATAATTTTTGGATTTCCTCTTCTAGAGGTAAACCGTTTGAGAGCTAAAATAAATAATTCAGTAGAAAGCCCTGTGACAACTTCAATGTGTATGGCTTTAGTTACCATACACACAAATAAGGCAATGAAAACTTTAATTTGGGGGGATTTCCTTAATCCAGCTACTTTAATAATAAACGGTCCTCCAAAGTCCACACCGACTTTATAAAATGGTCTACAAATATCTACTCTGTCGAGCGGAAGACTTGACATTATTTGTTGTGCGGTATGATTGTTAAATCTAAAACAAATCGTGCAATTTCTAATAATTCTTTTAATATCCCTCAAGCCATTGAGCGGCCAGAATTTGAGACGAATATTGCTTAACGTTGTTTGAGCTCCAGCATGTCCTAATCGTCTGTGCGTCTGTGATTAGTAAAATTATGTTTCGATGGGAGGAGAAGAGGATGTTTTTGTTGATAAGTTATGTTGGCATGATCTAATCGACCTCCAACCCTTAAAAGACCACTATTATCTATAAACGGTTTCAATGAGAGTAATTGTTTGTTTGACACTTGTTTATTTGATGATAGTTCAGAAATTTCTTTATTAAATGAGATATTTTGTGTTTGTTTTACAGCGAATTCTAAAGAATACTCAAATTCTCTTACGGAAATTGGACTAAAATCTCGATTTTCCTTTTTGGATTTGATGTTTTTAATAAATCGGAACATTACAGCAAGAGTTCGCTGTAGTCGGGAAAAATTGGAAAATCTTTGAACAAAGTTTTCCCAAAAAATATTTTCACTTGTATTTGTGGATACATAAGTGAGGATATGAGTTTTTCGCTCTTCTGGAATTTCTGATATATGAACCAGTTGATCTTTAGTTGATAAATCTAGATTAGAAAGAAGAAATTGTGGAAAAATCAGGAAAGGTTCCTCGAGAGACGATGTCGGCTGAATTTTCAGCTGACCGAACATGTCGCCAACAGTAATCGTGAGTAAGAGTTTGGATTTGAGAAACTCTATGCGCGACAAAAACACTCCATCGACTGGGATGGCCTTTGCACCAACATAGAGCAATTTGAGAATCCGTCCACAGATTTACGGAATGGAAAGATAGATTTTTGAAAACAAATATTAATTTATGGGCTAATTTAGAAAGCAATAACATCGCGCATAATTCCAATCTTGGGAGCGTAACGGATTTTATCGGCGCTATTCTGGACTTAGAAGAAATTAAAACAGAAGAAAATGTGCCATCTTGATAAAGCACACGAAAATATATACAACCACCATAACAAGCGATGCTAGCATCGGCGAAGCCGTGTAGCTCTATTCTACAAATGCTTTTATTTTTAAAATAAAAACGGGGAATTTGAAGTGTGTTTAATAAAGGAAGACTATTTACAAATTTACAAAATTCGGTAAGAATTTCTGAATCGGTAATAATTGTATCCCATTCAAGTTTTTTGATCCATAATTTTTGAACTAGTAGTTTTCCCTTGACTACTACGGGGTTGATTAAACCCAAAGGATCATAGCATTGTGCTACAATAGAAAGTATTTTTCTTTTAGTAATTGGACTAGACTCAATTTTCTCTGGTACAGAAATACAAAGCTATCCATAGAGGGGTTCCATTTTAATCCCAATACTTTACTTGGGGCATTGTCGGGATTAATGTCATAGGACGAAGAAGTTAACTATTCTCCAACAGTTTGCAAAAATGTTTTTTCATTGGAACAATATTTGTGAAGTTTAAATCCATAAAGGTTTAAAAGACTAGTTAATTGAGAGTGAAGGTTAAAGAGGGTATCTGGATCGTGTGCGCCGCATAGACCATCGTCCATGTAGAACTGAGACAAAATTGCCTCCGAGGCAAGTGGAAATTTTTCCAAGTTAATCGTGGCTATTTCCTTTAAGACTCTAGTAGCCAGAAATGGTGCACTGTTGGTCCCATAGGTAACAGTGTTTAGCTGAATGCACTTTAAATCAGAGTTTGGGCTTTCACGCCACAAAATATTTTGTAGAAAGCGATGTTCAGGGTCAATTAAAATTTGTCTATACATCTTTTGAATATCGGTCGTAAACACAAAGGGAAAAGATCTGAATCGACATAAGATGTCGTACAAATTTGGTTGTACCTGATATCCCTTTAAGCTAATATTATTTAAAGAGAAACCAGAAGAACTGACAGAGCTAGCGTCAAAAACTACACGTAGTTTGGTAGACATACTCGATTCGCGTATAACGCATAAATGTGGTATAAAATATTTATTTTGAAATTTATAATTTTGAAATGTTAATGGAATATATTGGGCATGTCCTAAATCTACGTATTCTTTAATAAAATTACTATATTCTTGAAATAAGTTCTGATCCTTTTTAAATCTCTTTTCTAATATATGAAAACGTTTTTGTGCTATTGAGAATGAATCGCCAAGTTTATTTACTTCTGACGTAGATTTTAGGGGAATATTAACTTGAAATCTACCAGTTTTTAATATTTTAGTGGTAGAAGAAAATATTTGTTCGGCTAATTGCTCATCTTCAGATAAAAAATCTTTTTCTAAAGGATGTTCTGGAATTTCTTCCACATGCCAAAAATTCTTTAGAAATTTATCAACTTGAACAGTTGACAGAAAGGAACTACATGACAAGTTGTCATCAACATTATGGTTTAAGAAATACCTTGGTTGACAAGAATAAGAAACAGTAAATTTTTTAGGGACAGCTCCAGCTATTACCCAACCCAAATGAGAATCCTGTAACACGGGAAGATTTTTTCCAAGTTTTACAATATTATTCAACATAATATCATAATATATATCTAACCCGATAATTATATCGATTTCAGAGGGCTCAAACAAGGTATTGTCGGCTAACAATATGTCTTTTGGAAGATCTAGTCTGTTGACTAAAATTTTGTGTTGAGGGAGTCTACATGTTAGCTTTGGCAACAATGCACAAGAAACTTTAAACACTTTGTTCAAATCATGATTGGAGTAAATTTCGATATCTGCCATTTTATTGGCCTTACTAGTACTCTGAGAAATACCTGATATATTCATTGTTACATCATAAGTATTGCATTGTAGTTTTGACACTAATTTTTGAGAAATCAGAGATATCTACCAGTATCAAGCAACCCTTTTGCTTGAACCGGCTTACCTTGTTTGGTAAATAAGAGAACTTCAACAGTAGCTAAAAGTATGTGAGAATTTATTATTGACAATGCAGAGTGACTACTGTTATTACCCACATTAATATTTTCAAGGTGATTATTTTGGGAATTTATATTAGGGGACTCACTAGAAACTTCACCTGAAAAAGAACTTAATCCCCGTTCGTTTTGACTAGAAAAGTCCGAGTTAATTCTAGAGTTATTATTTGGTTGAAACCTCGGTTGAAACCTGGGCTGAGAAGAATATTGAGTTTGAGGGTTACCTTGAATTGAACCGCTACCTCTTTGATTAAATTGTTTAACCGAATTATTTAGAGAATTTTGTTCTGTTGATTCTTTGTTGAGATGCAACAGTGTATTATGAGGTTTCGAGCAAATATTACATTTTTGAGAAGATGAGCAGTTTTCTAAATTATGCTTGCCCATCCAGTTGAAACAAAGTTTATTTGTTTTTACAAATTTTGATTTTTTCTGATAAGAAATATTTTTAAATGCAAAGCAAGAATATATTCTATGTCCTGACTTATTGCAGAAGATACATGTTTGTTTATTAGGAGAACTTTTTAAATTTTTATTATCAGTTGACGTTAAAGTAGAATGATTTACCGAAATTATTTTACGTTGAGTCTTTGGACTTGATAAGTCAATGTTTTCTAAAATGACACAGCGCTTTTCTAAGAATTTTAAGAAATATTCTATATTTGGTATTTCAGATTGATCTCGCTGTATTTCAAAGGCTCTTTTAGTATGGAAATCAAGCTTTTTCTGAAATAGGAAAATAAGCAAGACATTCCAAAGTTCTTCAAAGGAGAGATTTAAGTTTTTTAACGATTGGCAATTTTTTTGTATCGTAGTTGAGAACTCGCGTAGTGAATTTGATTTACACTTAGACATGTTTGGAAGATCAACCATTGCAGCTAAATAGGAATTAATTATTACAATTTTGTTTTCATATCTTGACTTAAGAATATCTAACGCAATGTCAAAATTATCTTGTGTTATTTTAAGAGAATCAATTAACTGCAAAGGCTCATTTTTGAGGTAACCTTTTAAATATATGAGCTTTTGAATATTTGTCAGCTGAGAATTATTTATTATTAGAGCGTCAAAAAGTTGAATAAACGACTCAAACTCTTTGACGTCTCCAGAAAAAACTTGTATTTTAATGTCCGGTAACTTTACAGACACCGCATTTGGTAAATGATTATTATTATTTAACACAGATTGAGAGTCACCACTATGACGACTACCGTTTATGGACGGAGTAGGGCTTTCATTGTGGCTTAAAAGTTTAATACATATTGTCAAGGCACTAGCCAAATAAAAATATTTATCCTCAATGATAGACCTATCCTCCGTATCAGGGTTTTCAGGACACGCAAGCAGTTCAATTGCATTTTGAAATTTTTCATATTCATTGAACAAAGAGTGAAGACGTTGTAATCTTATCTCGAATTCTACAATATCAGCTGTATTGTCCGAATCTAAATTTTTATTACTTTGAAACCATGTTTCAATTCGAGTTACAGAGCTCTTTACCGAGGTCCTAGACTTTTTTAAATCGTCAATATTCATATTGAAAAAAAACTTATTTAACACAAACAAAATTTCTAAAATACATATATTCAAGGATGTGTTATCCTGGGTGGCTGTCTACATAGGTATGTATATAAATCCACATAAACCTTAGGGCACACATAAAACATAAACATATATAAAAATACCTTTTTTTTTTTTAGGTAGGTGAAACTTAACGTTAAAATTAACAAGAAAATTAACAAATAATAAAAAAAATCGAGCTTAAATTCTACAATTCTAGTATTTTATTGTTTATTAGGTAGTTTACTTGACGAATAATTGCTAAAGTCAAACAAAATGTTCATCACAGTGAAAGTTCAAATCATTTTTGTAGGTAGATACCTACTCAAATTAAGATATTCTCGAATAGAAATTCAAATAGATCAAGTTTAAAAAGTTTTGTTTAAGAGAAGATTACTGCTTAAATAGTTCTTACCAGCACAGCAGCACACTGATAATTTCACCTTAAACTTTATTTTATTTCATTCTTTTTACGACACCGCGCACTTAGTTTTGGAGCACACTGTACCTACTTCTGTTGCATAACTTCCTGATAATCACTGATTTTCCAGATATTCTAAAAATATAATGTCCGGCTGCGAAGGCCAAAATGTTTAGAGAGCATGGACTGTATAAAGTTTATAAATATGTAGATTAAAAGAGAAGAAAATGTCTGGAAGTTATGCCTAAAAGAAAACACTGCGTCAATTTAACAAAAGTATCTATTTAACTTCTAATGTTCACACATTTTAATCACCAAGCAGTAGATACAACATCGACGTAGTAAAATACATTACAATGTAATAATGGTCGAATAGGTAACATAAATCTGTACACACATACAGAGCAATGAGCACTTGAAAGTACTTAAACTTATTCTTTTAAAAAAAAATACCCAGATAGTTACACTTTAAATAAAATATTGATACAACTTTTAGGATATCAAATTCACTAAGAGAGTAAGCTCTATTTTAAATTCAACATTAAAATAGAAGAGGAACAAATACGGGAGATGATAAAACGCACATTTGCGAGAAAAACTATGCGAGATATTGCGACCGTGACTTACGTACAAGAAAACTCAATCGCAAGTGGTGTACGTGCTTTTTACACGTCGCCTAGTACCGCTAGACGACAGGCGGGCTGCAAAAAAACTTGTTTCGGCGAAAATAATCGATATTTAACGCGCGGGATGATGAAAGAACAGGTTCTTGCTTTGAATAAATAGAGTACAGGGTTGGCTCAAATTCAAGAAACCTCAACAGCTTAGCTTAAAAACTTTCTGGAGGTGCTGCCACATTTAATATAATCTAATTATAAAAATGTTTTGCCAAAAAGGCATGGTACTTTTTTTTAACGTCTGTAACGCTGAGATTTTTTGTACCAGAATGTAAAAAAATTTCCCAAAAAACGATTTTTATAAATTATTCTTCACTAAAAAGCACTAGATTCAATGTCTGGTCTCATTACTGGTGTTTAATGCAAAAGTCAAACCAAGTGAGGACACTAAGAACTAGGTTCAAAAAAACTTTATAGGGTGAGAAACTGTCCAAAATCTAATAGTCTGCGATGGTCTCCAAAACACTAGTTAACAATTATAATGTAGTGTAAAATTGTAATAGTAAAGAGGGTAAAGTCTAAGATTCGCCTCAAAGTCTTAGACGACAGTCTTTGTAATCCTACAGTGCAAAAACTTCTCTAAGCGACATTCCAGCATCTCGTAGCTCTACTATAACCATCATTCAAAAAAGTGTCTTCAAACTCTACGCATAATTTTCAAACTGAAAATCTCTTAAAACCATTGCAAAGATTTCGTCCTAACACTAACTAACACACAAACCACACACAAACACACACCTGTTACACAAAATAGAGTTATCCTCTCGCTTTTACTGCCACACAATTAAAATATGACTAATTTAGGGCAAGGCCATGACATCAATATAGGAAAATATTTCAGCTAGTTTTTTTCTTCTTCTTATTGGAGGTGGGAAATCCTTTTACGGACACTAATGCCCTAGCGCTAATTGGTAGTGTCGGACTACCGCAAAATACCGATCAAAACCCACCCCCTGGCACTGAAGCTTTACATCTTATTGTGCCAGTGTGGAGGGATTTGCGATGACGTTGACACGCTCATGGTCAACCACTCCACACTTACGTTAGCTAAGCTAACGTAAGTGTGGCAATCCTCACGATCCACCCACCTTTCTGCAATTCGAAGCGCTCCCTACATTTGGTCTCTAACTGTCGAATTGAATTTACTATGTACAAGAACATGCAGGTCGTCAGCATAACCCAGCATTTTATAACCAGCTCTCATAAGGTGCCTTGAAGACCATCCGTAACGGAGTTCCTAAGCAGAGGGGGCAAAACTTCCCAATAGAGCGGTATATACCACTCCACTTGCAGCAGGTCCTATCGACTCCTAGGTCCCTGACTTTCCCTAGTATTGACGCAGGGGAGACATTATTAACAGCTCCCTATATGACAAGAAAAGCTGCTAGCAGCACTTCTTTATTTTTGTTCTTGTTCTCCAATTTACTACTTAGTTTACGAAGAGCCGATTCCTATCGTGTAGATACGCTGGACTGGTAAGGAGTTCCCCATCATCCCGAATATACCTATCCACCAGTTTCTCCATTGCTTTGAGGCCAAAGCACATAATGCTTATTGGCCTGTATGCTTTTGGTTTCGAGTGGTTCGAGCGTCCATGCTTGGGTATAAACAAGACTATGAACAGCCTCCACACCCTCGGTATATAACCTAGGGCTAAACTAGCCTTAAAAATAATGCACAGTCTGAGAGTCATTGATCTGAACCCTCCTGTAGCACAACCAGAAAAAGTCCATCTGCTCCAGGTGATTTATTAGGGTCAAATAAGTTTATAGCCAATTTCAGCTAGTACTTACTATTCTCAACAAAATCTTCAGTAGAGCAAGGGCAGATCGTTACCTCGTTACCTACATAAAACGCTAAAATATAGCATACGTAATAGGAAGAAAATAACATTTCCTTCTACATTCCATCGTCCAGGGCGCAATCAAGGTTGACTAGGTGTTGGTGGGATTTAAATGTAGTGGCTATAGAACATTCGATAGTGGACTGGCATTCAAACTACAGAAAACTTGTTTAGACTGGCACAGGGTAAAACTTTTTCTAAGTGGCTTTTGGTGCAGTTAGGCAAATGGGAAATGATTCTCTCCCCTTTAGACAATTTTTGCATTTTGTTTTTCTATCAGTAAATTTACTGTTTCAAAAATATATACTTTTACATTTATATGCAAATGAATAGTCATTTATTACCGCAAATACATATATTTGTATGGAGTATTATTTTTAAATTTAATTAATTTGCTAAACTACGGAGCAAACATCACAAATTGGTTGAAACATTGCCAATTCATATATTTTATATAATTTATTTGTTTTTCCACACGGCTGTGGGCATGTATCTGTCCGATAATTATGTTGGTTTTTTGGTTAGTAATTTAAATGCTTAGTGGCCGCTGATATAGTGCTGCATATAAACTTTTAAATTAAACAGAGATATCTTTTTTCCAATATGATAATTTAAAAACTGAATTATGTACACAAAGGGGTAAAAGATGAAATTCGGTTTTAACTTTTAAATAAAAAATGCACCTTATTAACAAATGAGCTGTGACACTAATTTTGGAAACAAAACGTTCTAGTTCTGTCTTAATAAATGAGCTCTTCTACAATTGTGATATTCTGTTAATTAATAATTCTGCAAATATTTTTTTTCTCTAGCTTGTCAAATAAACAATGGGGGAAAGGAGAAATATTTTTTAAACAAATTGGCATAATATAATTTATGATTTAAAAGGGCATTTATTAGGGTTTTAGATAAAGTATGAATTTTATTGTATTAAATCTCGTGCCCATCGCCAGATGGCGCTTCCTGATAATACCTCAGACTTTACGTCTTTTCTTGAAAATTTCAAATGGAATGATATATTTGTTTTATAGAGCATGAAAAAATAAACCACACTGCGCAAACTACAAGTTGATATATTTTTTTTAACGGAGATATTTAGAAAATTGATATTTTTAGGTTACTTTCGAAAAAGAAAAGCTAATATATATATATATATATATATATATATATATATATATATATATATATATATATATATATATATATATATATATATATATATATATATATATATATATATATATATATATATATATATATATATATATATATATATATATATATATATATATATATATATATATATATATATATATATATATATATATATATATATATATATATATATATATATATATATATATATATATATATATATATATATATATATATATATATATATATATATATATATATATATATATATATATATATATATATATATATATATATATATATATATATATATATATATATATATATATATATATATATATATATATATATATATATATATATATATATATATATATATATATATATATATATATATATATATATATATATATATATATATATATATATATATATATATATATATATATATATATATATATATATATATATATATATGTTGATTTTTACTCCTTCACGGATGGAAAAATACAATGTGTTTTCATTCCGGGTGTACATCCGTTCATTACTGTCGTTCTGAAAAGAACAGTTTTGCTGACGTTTCGCCAAAATCACATTTGGCATTTTCGAAGCTTTCTTTCTCGCGTCCGAATAGAGACTGAAGTGTTGGTGACTGCGACGCTTCCTTTTATATCCCCACTCGGGGCCGAAGGTTATGCGTCTGTCTGCGCAGGCGTTGGTCGTTATTTATGTTTTCCGGATGGTGCTGTTGTTGTTGCGCTAATTGCGCTTGAGTTTTTGCGATTTTAGATTTGTCGATTATTGTCTTCCATACTGTTGGTAGTTTTAATGATTCGTCCCTTTTATTCAAATCACCTTGTTTTTCAATTTCTATGGCTTCTCGGATTATTCTGGTCTTATAATGTTCTATATTGGCAATCTCACTACACCCATCGAAATTTATTTTATGGCCGGTTTCCTGATGATGTAGGAATAAAGCTGAGGTTAGGTTAGGTTAGGTTTATTTGATTCGCGGAGATTACTGATTCCACTCTTGCTGATATTCGCCTGTTAGTTTGCCCTACGTACAACTTTTCACAGTCCTGGCACAGAATGCTGTACACTCCGTGGTTTTCCAGTTTGATTTTATCTTTTGGGTTTCCGAGTAGTTTACCTATAGTTGTTTGTGGCTTGTGTATTGTTTGTATGTTGTGTTTCCTCAGAATTCTTCCGATTCTGTCTGTTGTGCCTTTTACATATGGTAAGACTACTCGTTGCTTTCCCGGCTCATATTTTTTGTTGATCGTTGTTCGGGAAACCTGTGCTTTAATAGCTTTCTCTATGGTGCGATTTGTGTAGCCATTTTTCTTTAAAGCACTAGATACTACCTTAAGTTCGTTTTGTCTCGTCTGTGTTTCAGTTAGTGGCACGGATCTAAATATTAGAGTACCTATTTGCCACATCTTGAATTTGTGCTGGGTGATGATGTGATTTTGCATTTAAATATCTGTCTGTATGTGTTGGTTTTCTATACACGGTGTATTCGAAATGTCCGTTATGTAGTTTTGTGACCAAAACATCTAAAAATGGTAGTTTGTTGTTTGCCTCTAGCTCTAGAGTAAATTGTATTCTGGGCTGGATTGAATTTACGTGAGTCAGAAATTTTTCGAGCTCTGCATGACCATGTTGCCATATAATAAATATATCATCCATATAACGAATCCATAATTTGGGTTTTAAACTTGCTTTCTCAAGAGCTTCTTTCTCGAAGACATCATCAAGACAATCAAGATGTATGAGAAATTGAGAGGTAAGAAAACTAATCTTTTATGTGATCTAACCTTTCAAACTAAGTGTCGTGACAGCGATTTACTTCCTACTTTTACACGGTTGTCTTATCATACTAAAACTAGAAAAACTAACACCATACTTCAAAATGCTAGTAAGGCGTTATTAAAAGAACAAATCCATCAAACTAGAAAACAACTAGCCGAGACAGAAAAAGAACTTTTAATGTTACACCTTAAACTAAGTAATATCATTCACCCTTTATTGTGGAATCGCATAGAAACTTTGGCTTTTTGGCGAACAGAATCAAATAAGAATATTAAGACAGATAAACTTTCGAAAAAGTATGACAATCTTCTACGAAAGTCGAGTCAGCCACAAAAATCATCAGTAGACGTCGATAAATTAGTACATAATATATCATCCTACAGTCTCTCAGAAAGTGAAAAATCCGTACTGAGTAAGGGTTTTAATTTTGCGATATCTCCTAAGGAAATCCCGAAAGAAGAAATAATAGCTGGAGTGGAAGCTGTCCTTTACTCCTCGTAAGAAACAAAAGCAGAGGAGATTCGACAAGAGGTGGCAAGAATTTTAAGAACAAGCAAAACACCAAAACAAAACATAAATGCCACTGAACAAAGGGCCCTAATAAACCTTCGAAAAAATAAACAATCACAATCCCTCCAGCAGATAAAGGAAACGCAACTGTGGTTATGAATACTCAAGATTACGTACAAAAAATGCAGGATATCCTACAAGACAATTGTTATAGGCCTGTTCCAAGGGATCCGACAACGTACCTAGAAAAAAACAACTAAAAATAAAATAAAAAGTTCACCAATAAACCCCGAAATTCAACAAAAAATCATACCACGGGAAAAGTCGAGCAGATGTCCTAAACTCTATGATTTACCAAAAATACACAAACCAGGGGCGCCTGTCAGACCTATTGTTAGTGCTGTTAATTCGCCGCTGCAAAAACTAGAGAAATACCTTTCTGAAATTATGCAACCAACTGTAGAAAAAGCTGATTCATGTGTAAAAAACTCGGAGCATTTCACTCGAATTATACGAGACATCGTCCTTGAAATAAACGATATCATAGCAAGCCTAGATGTCAAATCGTTATATCCCAGTATTCCAATCGACGAAGCATTGGACAAGATTGCTATGAACGAGGATTTCCAGGCACATATACTAGAACTCTCGGAGCATTGCCTCAAAAATACTTATTTTTCTTTCAACGGGCAAATGTATAAACAAATGGATGGTGCTCCAATGGGGTTCTCGCTATCACCAGTAGTCGCGAATTTATTTATGATATACTTCGAGAAAGAAGCTCTTGAGAAAGCAAGTTTAAAACCCAAATTATGGATTCGTTATGTGGATGACATATTTATTATATGGCAACATGGTCATGCAGAGCTCGAAAAATTTCTGACTCACGTAAATTCAATCCACCCCAGAATACAATTTACTCTAGAGCTAGAGGCAAACAACAAACTACCATTTTTAGATGTTTTGGTCACAAAACTACATAACGGACGTTTCGAATACACCGTGTATAGAAAACCAACACATACAGACAGATATTTAAATGCAAAATCACATCATCACCCAGCACAAATTCAAGCTGTGGCAAATACTCTAATATCTAGATCCGTGCGACTAACTGAAACACAGACGAGACAAAACGAACTTAAGGTAGTATCTAGTGCTTTAAAGAAAAATGGCTACACAAATCGCACCATAGAGAAAGCTATTAATGCACAAGTTTCCCGAACAACGAACAACAAAAAATATGACCCTGGAAAGCAACGAGTAGTCTTACCATATGTAAAAGGCACAACAGACAGAATCGGAAGAATTCTGAGGAAACACAACATACAAACAATACACAAGCCACAAACAACTATAGGTAAACTACTCGGAAACCCAAAAGATAAAATCAAACTGGAAAACCACGGAGTGTACAGCATTCCGTGCCAGGACTGTGAAAAGTTGTACGTAGGGCAAACTAACAGGCGAATATCAGCAAGAGTGGAAGAGCATAAACTCAGAGCATCAGAAATAAACAAACAACCTCAGCTTTATTCCTACATCATCAGGAAACCGGCCATAAAATAAATTTCGATGGGTGTAGGGAGATTGCCAATATAGAACATTATAAGACCAGAATAATCCGAGAAGCCATAGAAATTGAAAAACAAGGTGATTTGAATAAAAGGGACGAATCATTAAAACTACCAACAGTATGGAAGACAATAATCGACAAATCTAAAATCGCAAAAACTCAAGCGCAATTAGCGCAACAACAACAGCACCATCCGGAAAACATAAATAACGACCAACGCCTGCGCAGATATAACCTTCGGCCCCGAGTGGGGATATAAAAGGAAGCGTCGCAGTCACCAACACTTCAGTCTCTATTCGGACGCGAGAAAGAAAGCTTCGAAAATGCCAAATGTGATTTTGGCGAAACGTCAGCAAAACTGTTCTTTTCAGAACGACAGTAATGAACGGATGTACACCCGGAATGAAAACACATATATATATATATATATATATATATATATATATATATATATATATATATATATATATATATAGTGTTCTTGAGAAAGTTCGCATCATATGGGAATTTTTTTTATTAAGTCACTTTGTCAAAATTTAACGTAGGCAATACCTTATTCGAAAATAATCACGTGACAAAATAGACATTTCTTTTAAAAAAATGCAGAAAAAGAGCTTATTTCCTAAAATATGAAAAAGTTGTATTAAGAAAAGTTGTTAATTTTTTAATTTCACATAAGCATACCAAATTTTGGTCAAAAATTCCAATATATATATTTTTTAAGTTTTTCCTGTTTTTTGAAAATTCTAAAAAAATAATAATTGTCTATCTTTAAAAAAAAAGTTTTCTGTTAGTAACTCATCATAATAATAATTTCTTATACCTAAATACTGCATAAAAACTGTCTTTTTTTGACAAAAAATAAAATCGCTCCTCCTAAGTATGTTAAGCTTGATGTAAAGTTGTCGTGATTTTGTGAATATTAGGTATATATTAAATATATTAAATATTTTTGATAGTAAATAGAAATTTTAATACAAAAAACTGACTAATTTAGAAACGTAATCGAAATTTAAAACTATTTTCACGTCATTATTTTCGAATAAGCCAGTTTTCATCCTTAGAGAAGCAAAAGTTAATGCCTATTTTAAATTTTGACAAAGTGACTTAATAAAAAAATTTACAAATGATGTGAACTTTTTCAAGGACACTCCGTGAAGGAGTAAAAATCAACACACATATATATATATATATATATATATATATATATATATATATATATATATATATATATATATATATATATATATATATATATATATATATATATATATATATATATATATATATATATATATATATATATATATATATATATATATATATATATATATATATATATATATATATATATATATATATATATATATATATATATATATATATATATATATATATATATATATATATATATATAGTGTTCTTGAGAAAGTTCGCATCATATGGGAATTTTTTTTATTAAGTATATATATATATATATATATATATATATATATATATATATATATATAGAGAGTCTCTATTCGGACGCGAGAAAGAAAGCTTCGAAAGTGCCAAATGTGATTTTGGCGAAACGTCAGCAAAACTGTTCTTTTCAGAACGTTTTCATCCTTAGAGAAGCAAAAGTTAATGCCTGTTTTAAATTTTGACACAGTAGTGAACGGATGTACACCCGGAATGAAAACACATTGTATTTTTCCATCCGTGAAGGAGTAAAAATCAACACATATATATATATATATATATATATATATATATATATATATATATATATATATATATATATATATATATATATATATATATATATATATATATATATATATATATATATATATATATATATATATATATATATATATATATATATATATATATATATATATATATATATCCGAAAAAATTAAATATCTATGGCTTTCACAATTTTTAAATGTCAGAACATTAACCCCAGCTATTTCTGCTTTTAATTTGGCTGTTATCGGTTTGTTCGTTTTCAAAACATGATTTTTTTACGTTTTTGTACCCCTTAAAAATATCGACACTTACACTAATCTCCGCGAATCAAATTTGCTTTGGTTTCGGAAAGTTATCGTTATCCCATTAAAAAAAATAGGTTATATATATTTTTCATCCATCTAATGATTTTCAAATTGTTTTGATACTCTAAATGGTAAATACAAGAAAAATTCTACAACTTTTGTATTTGTATCTTCTATAATATTAATGAAAAAATTGTATGTACCGGGGGTTCAATTAAAAATGGTCTCTGGCCATAACGCAGTAACTGTTGATCACACAATTCTGGGGAAAAAATATTTATAAATAAATGGGACAAGAAAAATCGCGGAAGATTATTTTCAAGTTCGAAAAATGTCCGCTAGGGGGCGTAACAGCAATTCAAAAGTGGAAATCCCGATTTTTTTTTGAATTTTTCTTATTAAGGTTTGTCGAAAATATAAGCATTATATTTTTCAGGCAATTACGCACCTTTTTGTTATTTATTATTTTTTTATGTTCAATAATAAAATGGTGGGGGAAGGTCAAACTTTTTTCTTTCAAACATTTATCTCTGTTTTGGATGAACCGGCTATATTGAACTTGGTGCATTAGCATTTGGATGAATATTTCAAAGCCTATTTAAACTACTTACTCAAATGTTAATATAAACTATGTTATTTTTATTTATTAATTAACAATTGTTTTCTTTCTCTCAGAGAGTTTATAAAAGCGTAAAATAAGAACTTGGGTTTCCTTTGTTTTTATTAGGTAGCGTGTCTGAAGTTAAAAAAAATTAGATATTTTTGCGTAAGTTTTTTCTAACACGGTTATATTTTGTTATATGAGTTATGACAATTTTCTTCGGTAGCTTCTAAACATTTAGCAAAATATAGGCCATTACATTTAAAATAAAAACATTATTGGTGATTTTATTGTATATTTTCTTTATTTGATGTTTAATTAATTGTTTATTTCGAAAACAAAGTTTGTGAATCCCTTTTACTTTTATATTTTTTAGGACTCATAATAGCGCAGATATAAACCATTTTTATTCTTCTTTAGAAGACCTTGTTTAACCGGTTGTCGGATGTAATCCCAACTTTATTTGAAGCATCTTTTTTATTTGTATTTGTTTCTAAAGTCAAATCAGTAGATTTAATAATAAGTTAATAACATAGAATTTCTAGCGTATGCAAACATATGTCCGTACAAAAAAAACTTCAAAAAAGTGTCAAAAATAGTTTTCAAAACTAGTTTATTTTAAACTGTGGCTTTTCTGGGATGTATTACATTAAATGCAGTTTAGGTCAACCAATTTTTTTGAATATCCTAAACTGAAATATTAATATTAATTGTTTCAAACCGACTAAGAACCATATCGATTGAGAGTACACTAAAATACACTAACTAAAAGGGTTTAAAAAATATACTATATTCTTCTACAAAGGGTTTACAACATGCGACAAGGCTGCAGATTCTGAAAATGGTCTTAACAATCTTTAAGAAACTTACTTATTTCTTCTATTTACGTCATCAATGTTATTTAGCCCAGATCTATTTTTATAAACATTTATTTGAAATATCTAAACAGCAAAATAAATGGTACAGAGTAAATTTGGGAATAGTGATCACTGTATTAAACCCCATCATCCATTTCAACGTTTTTGTTGTGCGTTCTATCTAACCACATAATATTCTCCAATAATTTTAAACTAATAATCATACAAACATAACAATATAATACAGTCAAACTAAGGATTTTATTAAAATTCCATATTAACAATGAAGCGTTTGTTATAAATCTGTAAAAACTTAAATTTTGCGGCAATATGTTAGCTTCTAGAAAAACTGTTTTGGAACGACGTTTTCATGTTATGGTGATTTAGATAACACAAAAATTTACAATACTTGGAAATACAGCTAAGAATTAATTTATAAATTAAGAAAGAAAATTCAAAAACTGTAATTTTGTAAAAATATGGAAAAAATCTGTTTTAACCTATCAGAGCTGACCTTCGTTTTTTCAGATCCGAATCAATTTTTTTCTGCCCATTTTCCATTTTAATCTTTTATCAAATTTTATAATAGGATCTTTTCGGATTTTTTTTTAATTCAATAAATTAAAAGTACACTCAGGTGCACAAAAAACGGCCACTTTAAAATTTTAAGAAATTGTGATCTTAAAGAACTTTTTTATTTTTTGATCGAATTTGATGATTTTGTCACCAAATGGGAAAAAATCATTCTAGACTCCTGAAAAATATTCATATTTTAGAAAAATATATTATTTATTCATATTGTACGAGGCAAAACAAAATTATGTTTTGAGATCTAATTTTAAATGATCCTGTGCCAAAATGCAGTCAAGTCAATGAAAAGCGTGTCGTTCGCAAGCTTAATTCATTCCCTATACACCAGTTTTTGATTCACGTCAATATTTCGATTCGTTGTAAAATTATAGACTATTGAATACGACATTGCGCTTTCTCAATTTGACAAGGTCTCTTTTTAATTAAATTCTAATTATGCAACAATCAAAAGTGCCATGAAAACAGAGACATGCCGTTGCTAAGATATGAAGAGCACTTCATTTTATTTATTCTTTGACGTTTTTATTCTTGTCATATTGTCAGTTCTAGAGAGCATTAAACACTTTTAAAATGGTTTTGAACAATGAGGACTGCGCAAAAGTTTTAACTCTTTCACACGACAGGCGAAATTACTATATATGCCTCAAGAAAATTTAATGTCAGCCATTCTACTGTCCGAAGAATTAAGCTATAGAGAAACGGGTAGCAATAAACGAAGATCTGGCAGTAGCCGAACACGATGCTGATGACAGGTATATTAATTTACCTGCCTTAAGAAATCGACACATAACATTTGTGCAGACAAAAATTCAACTTCACAAAGTTTGGGGCACTCAAGTGAGTAAGTGGGCTATACGTCGCCGGTAACGCGAAGATGGATTAAAGGCATGCAGACCAGCTTCAGGTCCAAGGTTGCTTAGACCTCACCGGGTAGCAAGATTGGCCTTTGCTCGTCAACATCTTAATTGGACTGAAGTTCAGTGGCGTAGAGTCCTGTTTACGAATGAATCTCAATTTTGGCTACATTCTCCAGTTGGTAAGGAGCGTGTGTGGAGGCGAACGGGTGAAAGATTCGCTGAATGTACCTTTAGTTCACGCCTTAGTCATGGAGGAGGATCATTAATGGTGTGGGCCAGAATATCAATGGAGGCTTGTACTGAGCTGGTTTTTGTTGAGGAAAGGAACACTGACAGCTGAAAAATACATAAATGATAACTTCGTGCCGCGCATATAGAGGAGTGGAAAAACATGCCCCAGGAGTTTATTCTTATAAATTATTTAACGGAATGCCCCAAAGAATCGGCCGAGCGAGAGGGGGCAAAACCCGATATTAGCTTTATTTTATTGTTTATGTGAGTGCTTGTTTGTTTTGTTGTTTAGAATTTAGATTATTTATAATTTTTGTTAATTGTTGCAAATTAAAATGTAGTTAATTTTTTTTTTAAAGCAACGTTTTATTTAATAATTTATAACTTTAAAAATAATCGAGATATCGACTTGTGTCAAAAACTAATGTGTTGGAAATAAACTAATCTTGAAAGCGGAGTACTTTTTATTGACTATGGCTGCATTTCACCACAGGGTGTTTCGAAACTAGATGGTAAAACATAATTTTGTTTTGCCTCGTATAATTTGTCGAAATAATTTTTTTTAATATAAATAATGTGCATTATTCTAGAATGTTTTTCTTTTAACTTGGTAAAAAAATGATCAAATTTGATCATTCAAAAAATAAAAAAGGTCTCGTAGATTATAATTTTAAAGTGGTCGTTTTTTGTGCACCTGAGTGTATCAAAAAATAGTGGATTTACAAAAAAAATTTAAATTTTCTTGCAGCAATTAGACCCCAATTAAATATTAGAAGTACAAGTAAAGTCACAGGATGGAGTGCATCTAAAAAGAATTAGTTTAGAGTACTGCCTAACACCCACTCCTTAGGCCGGGACAGCGACATACGACATCTAACTTTGTAAACACGTGATGATCTACAAATATTACTAACCAATCCGCAATCCGCCAACCGTCGACTGCTCCCGACTCTCCCGAATTCGTTGGATTGCCAGGTCCCGCGTGCTAGTTTTTTTCGGTAGATTTCTTGAAATACTGGTAGCAATTGCAGTTTTTATATATTGTATAGCATATGAGAAAATTTATAGTTAATTTAAAGTGATAATACACCCCAAATTAAAATAGTTTTACCCCACATTTTTATATGTTTTCATTTAAATCAGTTTTTTTAAACTTAAAAATGACAAATTACTATGCTTAATCTAAAGGAAGCTACAAAATATTAGTAATATGAAATATAAATTTCGTTAACCTACAACTCTGCCATAACGCAACATAAGTATGGAGAATTTTCAATTTTTTTAACAATAAGTTATATATTTTTTTTTAATTTTTGGTGTAAATTTTTATTAAAATCATAAGGTCAAATCGGTAGAGTTGGCACAATGTTTGTATGGTTTTTTTACTCACATACGTATTATGAAGGTTTTAATGTTTCGTATTATTTTTGGCCGAAAGAGCAATTTTGGTATATGGATACGTAATCGGATCATTAATCCGAATATTATTTTTATCCGATTCGGTATGATACGAATATCAAAATCATCCGAATATTTACAACCTTACTACACATAGCAAACATCAAAATACACCACTGGATTCTACATAAAAAAACTACTTTAGAACCATTTTTTTAATTTTCTGATAAGTTTAATGATAACCAAGATACTAGGGGGGTCCAAAATGCAACATTTTTCAATTTCACACTGTATCACTCCAAATGACCGAGATATCCTGTAAAACCATTAAAATCTGGGCATCCTGTACAAATAACTCCCATTTTACTTAACGGAGTAATATACATTGTAAAGTATGTATTTTGAAGGAATATTTTGTTGGAAGACAGCAGCCAGATATACTTAAGCAACTCAAACTTATGACGTCATTGATGTTATTTTAAGAACAATACAAAAAACACACCTCTATTTCTGGAGAATTTTATTGAATGTATTGTATAAATATGATCTTAAGACCAAACAATTGTTCTAATATCTAGGATTTGTGTATATGTATTTTGCCAAAGTACGCAAAATGTATTGTGTTTTACAATTAATAATTTATCGAGTTAGCCGTTACTTGGAAATTCATTATCACTAGTATAATAAATAAACAAACTAGATTTGTTTAGTAATTTCCATTAATTTATTTCCGTTTGACAGCTGTTTCGACAAACTGTGTCTTTTTCCCTATTGTTAAGAATGACATATTAGATGTGTTGGCAGTGTGCCTTGATCAAAATTATTTTGAATTCAATGGCTCGGTCTATTTAAGTAAAGAAAGTTTATTAATGGGTAACCCGTTAAATCTTATTTTAGTTGAAATATTTCTTGATAACTTAGAACAAATAATAGATAATCACCCTGTACGAGATAAGTTTATTTATTGGTACAGATACGTTGACGTTATTTTGACTTGTTTCACAGGCACTGAGAGACAACTTAACCTCTTTCTAAATCCTATTAATGCAATACATAAAAATATAAGATTTACTTTAGAATTAGAACACAATAAATCCATTAACATTGTAGATTTAAAAATCAGGAACAATAGTAATAAACTCTGAAATTTATCATAAACCATCCTATACAAATATAACAATACATAATACGTCAAACCACCCATTCACACATAAGATGGCATTTCATCGTTTAATTAATTTACCTCTGTCAACAAAAAATTTTTACAAGGGACTGAATCTTATAAAACAAGGCACTTAATTTCGTTCATCCTAATTTCAATACAAAAGACAATATTAAGTTTTTAAGTGGTTCTTGCGAAAAAGTATATATTGTTCAAACGGGTAGAACTTTTTATAAACGTATCAAAGAACATAAAACATCATATATTAAACGAAAAACTGATTCTAATTATACAAAACATTTACTAGAAACAAATCATAATTTTAATAATGAGTTTAAAACGTTGCATTCAGCCAATAAAAGTTACTTTGAATGTCTAGAAATTAATAAGAGGAAAAACCATAATATTTTATTGAACGATCAAACGGACCTAAACGGTTCCCCACTGTTAAATCTTTATTGCTAATATCTGCTAGGGTTAGGTAGGACTCGTTTGTTATTGTTAAAAAATATAGTTTTAGTGTCAGTCTTAAGTTGTGTAATATCCGCAGGATATTAGTCGATACTCCCTCGTAGTTCAGGTCACAGGAACTTGTAACCTCGATCTGGTTCAAGCACTCACATGACTTGCGTCATACTTTATGTAAAGATAAAAGTGTCACATGACACATGACGCACTTCCTTCCTGCCTAAAAGATGTTGAGAGACTTTTTCCATTTGACGTTGAGGCTACTCCCACCAACTCCCTGATTACGTCGGCCACGTGCTTGGTTGCTAATAGAATTACTATATATGTCCTTAAGAATCTTTGATAGGTCGGCCCCGAAATTGCAAACAGTAGCTGCTCCCCTAATTTCTGCATACCAATCTGAAATTGATAGCTCTTCCTGGGAAAGTTGGCACCTCTCAACGAAATACTGTTTCCTGAGAAGTCTGGTGAATTCTTCAAAAGATTCTTCCTGCGGAGGCGTTGGAAAAGCCAAGTCCTTGAGTGATTTGTAGGTATTTTGGCTAATTGATCTTAGCAAAATAGCGGTCTTAATTTGGTCGTCCATGACTGAATTTACGACAAAGTGTTGTACAGGCCGTTCGGCATATATTTCTTGAACTCGTAAAATCCAGGAATTGCAGCAACAGCCATTTTCAGTCCACGCGTCGCTCGGTTGAAAATTTCTTTTTCATCGTCGCCACTGTTCTTACCTTAATTTTAATTGTCCATTAGAACACATTACTTCTTCATGATTCTTTATTATCACAGACTAAACATTTACTACATTGAGAACAAAGGGTGGCCGGCAAAGTTTACATTACAAACATACGAACAACGAACAAGACGAGATACACAATATGACTCTTGTCCTTTTGGAAAAAGTGTCTCAACATCTTTTAGGAAGGAAGGAAGTGCGCGTCATGTGTCATAAGGCACTTTTATCTTTACATAAAGTACGAACAAGTCATGTGAGTGCTTGAACCAGATCGAGGTTACAAGTTTCTGTGACCTGAACTACGAGGGAGTATCGACTAATATCCTGCGGATATGACAAGTTGGTTGTTGAAAAAGACAAAGTCTGTTCTGTTAAACAGAAATAAATTAGTGGAAATTAGTAAACAAATATAGTTTATTTTTTTATTATACTAGTTTTACAATTAATATTGTACCTAAATGTTTTACTATCATAGCACTTTAATATACATTTGTAATAATGATAGGAAATTGCAGATGAAATATGTGGAATATAGATTTCCTCAGACTCTGTCAATTCTTTAGGATTTAAGAAGAAATGTATTAGATTATATTTATAAAGGCTGATCGAACAGTATGTATATTATATCAAAGTAAATTGAGATAGGTCTTAGTTTGTAAGTTCTAGGTTATTATTTATTTTTCGTATTTTAATATTAAGTCAGTAATTTTAAATATCGAGAAGTGTATGACTGACTAAACTAATGTTATACGGTTTGATCTTTGTTAAATTGAGTGTCATAAATTATTAAACATATCTCCAAATTTAACATTGTTTGTTTTGTTTTTCCCCAGCTTTACATATATCAAAAATAGAGACATTAACACTTTTATTGGATAATTGTGATCTCGCCACCCTATATTATATATTTTATAGTTTTTCCTTATACAGGGTGTTAGGGATTTGCCTACAAATATTTTAACATAGGATAGTATGAACGATTTTATTCAAAATACTTTTGCAAATCATCGGTAAATTCGAAAGGATTTTCGAGATATTTAATTTTAAAATGTTTAATTTTGGAGAAGGTTTCAACTGATTCCAAGACAACATAGCGACATTGCTACTTGCTTGGACATTAATGTGATGACAATCTTATCACCTGCGTTTGTCAAAAAAGAAGTATAAAAAAACCTGTAGGTTTGATATCGATTCAATTATTTTATTATTTTTTTGGAATGTATGAGCTCATTTTTTAATAAATTATGGTTTGTTAGCATGATATCGGCGTGTATAAAAAAATAGTAAAAACTTGTTATTAAAACTTCTTAGATTATTTAGGAATTTGTAAAGTTTTTAACTGCGCAACCCTAATTAAGTTAGTAGTATGCTGGTTTTCACCTACAGCAGATTGAACATTTTGTTTGTTTTCAATACCTCGTTCATGTTTCTTAAATCTAATTAATATTGAACGTCCGGTTTCTCCCACATATACTTCTCTACAAGAACAGAGAATTTTATATACTCCTTCTGTTGAAAAATGATCAATATATTTCGGAGACAGTAAGCATTATACAATCTTCTTATATGTATTGAAGATTGAACGTATGTTGGACCGCCGAAGTATTCGTCCTATTTTGTCTGTAGTGCAATGTATGTAAGGAACAACGACACTACCAAACGGTGGCTCTTTATCGTTTTCTTTTCGCGGAGTCGGATTACTATATCTTTTAAATGAACGCGTAATATTTTCAATGCAAGCTAGTCAATTTCGACGATTCAAATGTTAAAGAATCTTGATCAGAAATCGAGATGGCTCTAAATACTAGTGAGTTAATAACCGATTTCTTTTGTTCTGAATGGTGGTGGGAATTTACATTTAAGTATCTATTTGTTTGCGTCGGTTTTCTGTACACAGAATTTTTAACGTGCATGTAAGATTTTGACAACATATATAGGCAGAAAAAATCCATCAAGAAGTTACTCTTAAGAAAGAAAAGAAATTTCAAGTACTCCTGAACAGAAAAAAATCCATTGAAACTTCAGCAGAATAAGCAGCAGTTAACCGAAGAAGAACATTCCCTACATTCCAAAGGCCCAAACTTCGCAATAGCACCAAGTAGCATTCCTGTAGAACACGTAGTATCCTTCCTTGAAACCACAATTAGAAGATTACCAGTGCAGCAACCCGATCAAGTCAGATATAAGACAGCGAGAATCATTAAACATTCAAAACCACCGAAGTCGGATCTCTCCGCAGCCGAAAAAATAACAATGAAGCCCTTAAATGAAAATGCAAATATGCTGGTCCTTCCAGCAGATAAAGGCAACGTCACAGTCGTCATGGACAAAACGGAATACGTTGAAAGGTAATCCAATCTTTGGACAACACATTTAAGGTTATGCCAGCAGATCTACAAGTAGAATAGAAAGACGGATTACCAATCTGATTACGACATCCAGTCTACCACCAGCGTAAGTCATTAAACCCAAGCAGCTCCAAGATTCGCAGGTTCTACGGTCTTCTCAAGATACACAAGAAAAATGTACCACAAACTAGGTAAATATCTTTCAAATTTTCATAATCCATTTACTGGAAAAAGAGATTATTTTATAAAAAAAACTCTGCACCCTTCGTGGAAAAACTTAAGGGAATCCAGTTGGATCCCGAAGATATTAGGTTAGTTTCCTAGCAACGACTTAATTTCCATTATGTCTGATATATTGGATTATGATAATCTTGATAAGAACTTAACAGACCTAACATTTTATGAACAAACTTTAGGGGCAGTTGTGGGATCTCCATTATCACCAGTAGTAGCGAATATCTTTATGGATGGAATGAATATCTTTATGAGGATATTGTTCTAACATCCGAACCACTAAAACCAAAACACTGTTTCAGATATGTAGATGATACTTTTGTTGTTTGGCCTCAAGGCAGGATAATCTTATATCTATGGACCATCTTAATCAACATCATAATATCAAGGTCACAGTGAAAATTGAATCTAATGGAACGATTCCCTTTCTAGATGTGTTTGTTTGAAGGAAGGAAAATGGTACATTACGAAATTCTGTGTATAGAAAACCAAAGCATACAAGTGTATACTTAAATGCAAATTGCCACCACTATCCAGAACAAAAGAAATCGGTTATTAACTCACTAGTATTTAGAGCCATTTTGATTTCTGATCAAGATTCTCTAACATCGGAAATATCGAAACTGACCAAAGCTCTGGGAGAAACAGGACGCTGAATATCAACTAGACTTAACGAACATGAACTATCTATTAAAAAAAAACAAATTGTTGAATCTGCGCTAGCTGAACATCAGTATACCACTAGCCATATCATAAATGCAAGTGAAACCAAGGTTCTAGCATCGGTTCCAGGATTTTACAAACGAAATATCAGAGCATCTATAGTCTAAGTTTTTAAACATACAAAAAACCCTAACAGGGATACGGGTTACGGACTACATCACATGTGGAAACCGATTTTAACGTAGAGTCACAGTTCGGCGAACACAAGTCGGGTACAATAGCCAGCCTGAATCTCTCCGAAGTCATGCAGTGTTCAGATCTCGTAGAGTAAATATCCTTGAAGATGCCTCGTGCAGTCGAAGGCGAAACGCCGGATAGTAATTACAATTTGACACGATGTAAGCCTAGGAATGATTTCTTAATTGACCAAAGCCGTGAAAGCTTCCGTTCTATTCTATAAACCGTTTAAATGACACAAAGTTCACTTTATAAGCGGTGAAAATTAGTTACACCGACGTCAACAAAACTAAGAATCGTTCTTAAGGGTGTAAAGTTTTGCAAAAAACTAAAATTCATAAGTTATATAAGCGTTTCTGGTGGTTACAGCATCTCACAGTACAACTTTTGCTACATGGGCTTTAATCTGAAAACCTCATTGCTATGCGTAAGGCAAATAATGTGCCAACGTAATGATTGCTATCACCATTTCAATAAATAGGTAGTCAAATTCTAAGGTCAACTTTAACGCCTGGACAAAAGCAGTACAAAATTTGATTTTGCCGATTTCAGTAGCTTTTACCAGCTGTTTATTTACGAGCTTCCTTTGGATCACACTCGCTGGGTTTACTGTATTCACCTATTTGTTAAAACAAACTTATAAACAAGGCTAAAGTTATTAAAGCCCACGTTATTTTAGAACTTTAGTTCCGAACTCGTACCTAATTGAAAGCATTGCCGATTGGCTAGCGCATAAACTTAAAATTTTTAGCCTTTTTTTAGGCGTTTTTAGTAGGATTTAAGAAGTAATATTTACTCAGTTAGATTACTTGGAAAAAAATCTATTAGATCCGGTAAAGATCAGTTATTAAAAAAAATGTCCTAAGTTTTGCTTAGTATAATAGATAGCTACGCAGTAGATCGAACAAGACACGGCAACGTTCAGGTCTGCCTAAATGGATGCAGGCTTTTCAGAAAAGCCTGCATTCATACGAGAAATTAACGCGCAAGGAAGCCGGCAGACGAGAGTGACGACCGCAGACTGCTTTTTGATTAAAATAATATTTAGCGTTGTTTCTTTGATTGATTTGATTCGGGTTTTTGTAGGAATAAGTTTTTTTTATTAAAACGTACGCTTACTCTTAGAAACTATATTTCAAGCTAATATGTATCAAATTTCAATCCCAAAGATCCACAGCTAAATTCAATATTCCTTTTTTAACTAAAAGATCTCTCTAAATACAGGAGTTGATATAAAATAAAATAGTTTATATTATTTGCTGATGATGCTAACTTGGTTAGCGAAACGCGCGTCCAGAACGTAAGAAGTTGTGGTGTAGTGTGATTAGAACTATTGTACTTTGATCTATCTTCCACCACAGGTTTCAGTGTTAGGACTAAAAATCTCTCTGTTCGCGAGTCGACGGTTATCGCACAAAATAATATAGTTTCAGCGAGCATTGATGTCTTCAGACCGATTCAAAGCGTCCCATATAAATTAGTTATCTATTGCGTAAGCTATAATGAATCTTTGGTGGCATCAAATAGTGTATACAACAAATATAGGTTAAACAGAGAGATATACTGTTAAAAGACAAACACTATAAGGGCTGCTGTAAATTTGACAAACATTTTAAAGTGTTACTTAAAGAAGGAAGATTATTATTCATATATTTTTGTTTCACGTTACACCAATGTCAGAACAAGGATATAATGATCTCTCACTGGAACATGTCCTGCAATGCCGCAGTCGCAATAATCCATTTCAGTCAAACGACGATCGCGATTTTGCTTTTTTTAGAGCTCACTAGACCGCCATAAACTATCGATCACCCTGTCAGACAAAGACACAAACTGGACTTACAGCGAGCATTGAATTATATTATTAATTGCTGACTTTCGTTGGGAGAAATAATATTAATGTATTTTTGTTTCCCGTTACACAAAAATCACAAGGATACCACGATCCCTGAATGGAACATGTTCTGCAATGCCGGAGGTGCAATGATCGATTTCAGTCAAAAGACGATCGCTTTTTAATGCTTTAGAGTAAATAAGTAGTATATTCATGTTACATGCAGAATTGTTGATATCAAATCGGCTTACAATTGTTGATATCAAATTACAATAATTAATTGTAATGTTATCATAATTCATTCATCTTGTTTGTTATTATTATTGCTCACTTTATAACCAATTAACGTATGTAATAGAATATATCACAGCGCGAACTAATATCTACCGGAAAATGTATAAAGGTATAATTTATAACTGCACGGGGAATAGGTAGAAGGTTAGTAGTTACCCATATAAGATAAGCTGATTGACAATTAAAGAAGAAGCTCAAGTGATTGCTACCTTCCTTTAGCTGTGCCTAGCTGCCCAGGAAAAATATTAGGTCGTATGACACGGTAAGGTGAAGAGGGCGAGGGTAAGGAAATTGGGTAGCTAGTCCCTTAAGTGGCGTCTTCAGATAAGGTCCTTTATTCAGGATGGCAGGAGCCATCCTTAATAAAGTACCTTATCTGAAGCAAGACCATGTGATGCAGCGTTGTCATTCGTTGTCATTTTAATTATTTTTTATATAACTGATTGTCTTTTCGCAGCATAGCTAAAAAGCTACTTACCCGATTGATTTCAAATTTTGGACAAAAATTAAGGGTCACATGAGGATGACCTGGTAATATTTTAGTAAAAATCCCATAGGGCCAAATAAAATAGTGGCCTAGTGAAATGTTAAAAAAATATTACTAAAAACTACTTATCCAATGTATCTCACATTTTGCACAAAAATCAAGTATTATATAGGAATCGACTGGTAAAATTTTGGTACGAAACCAAGATGGCAGCTTGACAAAATATTTAAAAATTCATGCATAACTAATTGTGCTAGAGAGATAAACTAGTAAAACTGTGGTACAATTCAAGATAGCGGATCAAATGTCGGCCAATTAAAATACTTGCAATCGTGAAAAAAAATCACCCACTCAGCTTTTACATATTTTCAAATTTTAGCGTCTTTAGATGTCAAGAAAATATGTTTTATCAATTCCGTCGATCGCTATGTTGGTTTGTTTGTCTCTCTATCTGTCAGTTCGTGACATAGCTTAAAAACTGCTCATCATATTGACTTCAAATTTTAGTCAAACAGTAAGAGTCATATATATATATATATATATATATATATATATATATATATATATATATATATATATATATATATATATATATACATATAAATGTATATATATATATATATATATATATATATATATATATATAGTAAGGGGTTATTTTCTTGGACCTTTCTTGTATATTGTTAGTATAGGTTTCTTGGGATATGATCCTCCAATTAAAAATTAAACAACTATTTTCACATATTCATGTCTCGTTTTAATAGTCAAGTAGATTATTTTGAATAGATTTAGATGTTCTTTAAAGACAGTTGCATTCTCCATATACTCTTTAAAAATTGGAGCCAACTCCGCAACAAAACTTATAAGCCCTCGAAAAATCCCTGAAGTTTTATCATCATAGCCACGTAGTGCCAGCTCGAATACCCCACAAAATTTTACACAATCTATAATTTTGTTTAAAATATAACGATTTTTTTGATACATTTTCAATAAAATCTCTAAGGGATTTTCTATAAGCTGTGTCTAGCTGAGTGCGAATATCAACACTTCCGACCGTAGCATGGTTGACCGAACATTTCATGTGATCTGCAGAAAACGCATGTTTTTTTATTTTTTCTTTTAAGTGTTTCAAGTCTTTAACACCAGTTTTGCACCATAATGAGTCCGACGAGTCCTTAGAAAGCAACAAACAAATATAACAGTAAAATGAGTTAGAGACTTCATAACCACATATCCAGTTAGCTAAATCGTACATACTTTTCGAAAGTTTCGATGAACCTCTTTATTTTTGTCTTTACTGGTTTGTGGCATACTAAGTTCTGGCAAAGAGCGACCACTTACCTTGAATTCGATTATTTTCTCAAAATTAAGTTCATTAGCACTCTTCAGTTGTTTAATTTTTTGCACTACCGACATTTTATTTCCTCTACATTCACAACTCAAACACAGACCACCTTGAAATTGGTTATTTTTGCAAAATTAAGTTAGTAAGCAATTTTTAGTTGTTTATTTTTTGCACTAGTCACTACCAACATTTTATTTCCTGTATATTCCCAACTCACACTTGGATCATAAAAATAAAAAATATATATTACAAAAAACAGTATATAAATCAATTTTCATCGATTAAAAACGTCCGAAACAGTATCGAGTTAGAATATCGACCGCGCGACCTCTAAACAATTGCACTGCCGCATGCCGACGTGATGCCGCAACCGGTCGATCGAATTATGAGAAAAAACCGGCTTGGATTTCTAATTCCAATCAGGGCAATTCGGACTGCCAGCCTCGCTTAGTATAGCGAATTTTATTATGCCCAAGGAACGCAATGAGACCATTCGAACCGGCCGCGCACGGCTAATAGTTACCTTTTCCCGAGTTTTGCGTTTTATTACAACTATTAGGAAGGACGGTCAGACAAATAATTTATTTTCTGAAATATTTTTGGGGTGTCATTGTCCAAATGACCCTATGGAAGAGCAGCCACTGCCCAAAAGTCAAGTATGGCATAGGCTCCCAATAAAAATGTTTGAAAAGACAGTATATGTAACACATATACAATGTGTACCAAATTTGGCTTACATGCATTGCTATCTCGTAAACCGCTATAGCTACAGGGTGGGTTAAATTAGGAAAGTTTTAGAGAATTTTATTACAAATTTGATGACGTTTTGAAGTTTAGGATATCTTTCGTGGTTTTCAAGATAATTGGGAAAAATCAAAATGGTGCATTTTCAACTTTTGCCCGTAGCTTCTAAACGACTCGTATTATGGTTTTATGGTTTATACATTATTAGGGCACTTTTATTAGAGGAACATTATGCAGGTAAAACGAAGTTTCTAGGTTCAATTGTTTTTGAGATATTGGCATCAACTTTTATTTTCTTACCGACGCCATATTGGATTATTGTATTTTTGGAAAGATCTTTTTTAGAGCTTTCCAATGATGTATAACAAGGTAAGATTATTATTTTTCTTGAGCTCTAAAAACCAAAATAATTTTTTTTTAAGTAGGCTTTGATTACGCATGGCGGCCATAATGAAACAAAAGAATGCCGCATGTCAACAATCATTTTGTGTTCCTGAATAGTACTTGTTATCATTTTCTCATTGTGCCGAGTTTTTACAAAGTTTATTTGAGTTTCTTATACTACTTAAAATGGAGGGTAATTATTCCAACGAAGAGAATTTGGATATGATAGAACTTTATTTTAAAGCAAATAGAAATACACAAGCAGCTGCGCGTTCATACGAAGAACAATTTCCAGACCGACATCAACCAAGCCAAAGGCATTTCAGATTTCTAATTGTAAACTTGTTAGCTTATGGGTAAAAATATTAATTCAACCATCGATGTTTCAGATTTTCAACTAAGATATTATACTAACAGTGAATACCTAGTGACTAAAATGTAACTATCACACTATTGAAAATACCTAAACTAAATTTAAATTAACACATAAAAAAAATATAAGTTACACCACATGCCTCCCTCCATTTTCCACACATTTTTGACATTTCTCCAATACCTTCCGTGTAACCCTTCTTAAGGTGTTCCTGTTAATATTAGCAAAAACATCTCGGACTCTGTCTTCTAGCTCTCTGAGACTTTCTGGCGGAGAAAATTCGTAGACCTCATTTTTTGCGTATCCCCATAAATAAAAATCGGGAGGAGTAATATCCGGTGACCCTGCCGGCCAAGCAACAGGGCCATTATTAGCGATAATATTTTCCCCGAAAGTATTTCTGAGGACCGCCATCACCTCTCTGGTACCGTAAACCGGACAGTCATCTTGTTGGAACCAAATATTTTGCAGGTCGTTTGGGGGAACAGAATTTATAACTTCTGGAATAATTAATAATAATATCTGTTACCCGATAAATTTTCTTGGAAAATGAACGGCCCAATCAAACGGTTATCTAAAATACAAATTGTTATGAGTGATTTAAAGCAGAAGTGCATTTGTTTGGAATTACCTATAATGTCACACCACACATTGAACCCAAATTTTGTTTGTAAACGTCTTTCTTCTAAATTATGAGGATTCTCGGTGCCCCAGTAATGAGTATTATGTTTATTGAAAATTCCACAGTTTGCAAATCGTGTTTCATCTGTCCAAAGTACTTTAGAATGAAAGTTGGGTATTTGCTGGCATTTGTTGATGAACCATTCACTAAACGTGATTCTTCTAGCAAAATCATTTACCTGAAGACCCTGTACAATAGTAGGTTTATAGGGATGAAAGTGAAGTTTTTTCAAGATTCGTTGGACGGTTGATTTGGGAATTGCCGTTTGTTCTTCAATCTTTCTTACTGAGGTTGTTGGGTTGTCCCTGACACTTTCTATTATAGCTGCGTTTCTTGCTTCATTATCTATTGAATAGGTCTTTGGTTTCGGTTTCAAAAAAGACCCGTAGGCTAACAGGTTAACAATTAGAAATCTGAAATGCCTTTGGCTTGGTTGATGTCGGTCTGGAAATTGTTCTTCGTATGAACGCGCAGCTGCTTGTGTATTTCTATTTGCTTTAAAATAAAGTTCTATCATATCCAAATTCTCTTCGTTGGAATAATTACCCTCCAGTTAAGTAACTTAAGTAGTATAAGAAACTCAAATAAACTTTGTAAAAACTCGGCACAATGAGAAAATGATAACAAGTACTATTCAGGAACACAAAATGATTGTTGACATGCGGCATTCTTTTGTTTCATTATGGCCGCCATGCGTAATCAAAGCCTACTTAAAAAAAACAATTATTTTGGTTTTTAGAGCTCAAGAAAAATAATAATCTTACCTTGTTATACATCATTGGAAAGCTCTTAAAAAGATCTTTCCAAAAATACAATAATCCAATATGGCGTCGGTAAGAAAATAAAAAGTTGATGCCAATATCTCAAAAACAATTGAAGCTAGAAACTTCGTTTTACCTGCATAATGTTCCTCTAATAAAAGTGCCCTAATAATGTATCAACCATAAAACCATAATACGAGTCGTTTAGAAGCTACGGGCAAAGTTGAAAATGCACCATTTTGATTCTTCCCAATTATCTTGAAAACCACAAAAGATATCCTAAACTTCAAAACGTCATCAAATTTGTAATAAAATTCTCTAAAACTTTCCTAATTTAATCCACCCTGTAGCTATAGCGGTTTACGAGATAGCAATGCATGTAAGCCAAATTTGGGACACATTGTATACTGTGACTATGTTCTGAACTAAACTGAATCAGACTTCACTATTCCTAACAAATGGAAAAAAATCATAACGAGGGAAGTTCCAGGCAAAGGAAATTTACCGATTTTTTTAGACAGACAGACAGACATAATTGAAAAACATTTTTAATCGGAGGGTGATTTTTTCACGATTACAATACTGCCCTTTTACTAGGAAAGTAATAATTGCTTCTCTATATTTAATTAAATAAAAGCAAAAAAGAAATTATCCATGCATGGAAAGGGCCTGAACTGCTTGGAGTTGACACTTGACTGCCTGATCTGATTTAAATAATTAATAAAGGTCATTTCTACCCTACTGTTTCTTCTTAAAGCTAAAGCTAGCAAAAAAAATTAAAAAATCGTACAGCGCTCATTTAATTAGCATTTCATTTAATTAATATTCGTTAGCTATCAAATTTCATCTCGGAGAAATAGCACCCCCATTATTTTTCCAGCAGGACGTTTATTTTTCGTTGACAAAAAAAGTCCCTCGACAAGAAATTAGAGGTCGAAACCGCCTTGTTCGCATAAAAATAATCAGTTTAAGAGTATCTTTTTGCCTTGCGGGATTGTTGTTTATCCCCTGGGAAACCCTTTGAGAGATTTGCGGCCTTCGTTAATGGGAAATAAGCGTAATGAGCCAAAAGAAAAATGAGAAAATTGTGTCAGAACAATACGCGGGAAACCCAATCACCATCGGGTTTTTTGTTGGGGAGTTTGTAACGAAACTTTTTATTCTCGTATCTTATTTTTTATCATTATATAGGTCAGATATAAAAACGGTACTCATAAAAGGCGATATTGTTTCTTGTGGGCTACAGGGGTTGTTAATTAGTCGGATACAGGGGCGCCGACTTAAGGAGCGAACCCTATATGAAAATATTTATATGGGGCTGTGCCCCACATAAAAATGCTACAGCATCTGTCTGTAGACGAAGCTGTATTCTATCAAATAAAGCAAACGCATTTAAAAAGCACTATTATATATATACTTATAAATAATTTTATTAAATTGTATATAGAAATTATTTAAAAAAGAACTAATACTTCAAAGACAATTTTTATACCAGAAGTTTACAATATGTCTATTTCTTCACGGCGTACAATATCTGCGTGGGGCCGTAAGTATCATGATATACCGGGAGATGCAACGCTTAACCGGACATAGGAAGTTTAATATAAATTTGAAGGGGGTGAAATACTGGCTCTCCTATCAATTTTAGAAAAAAAAATTATTTGGATTTCTTGAAGAGATTTATAAGGTAAACGCGTGTGCCTAATTTGCACAAATATCAACAAACCGTTTAATACTTTTTACGAAAAATCTAATCGCAAATTATTATTATTATCAGTTCATCTAGCAACAGTTGTAACAAAGATACCCGCAGTCTCAATGCCAAGCTAGATAGACTAGAGAGCACGCTGTTGGCATTTCTGTTTCCTATCGTCTATCATGCTATTGTCATATGTCACTGTCTATCTGAGAGTTTCCAACGGTTTATCTTTAAAAAAACTATATTTAAATACAGTGAAGACCGTATTGAAATAGTTATGTATTTTATTATATACTATCCAAGTTTCTCTAACAGTAAAGATAAAATAAATACTAGCTGGCACGGCAGACCTTGTTCTGCCTTTTCCGTTAGATGGCGCGATAAGTTTCCAGTGGAATTATAAAAATATGGCGCGCATTGGTTTATAGAAAAAATACACCATAAAACAATACAAAAAATAGTTCTGAAAGGTCTCGGTAACCAGACGATCATGCTGAAAAATCTGGCTTAGAATGAATACGAATTTCTGCTAAAAATATGCGCTCGCTCTAATATATAAAAAAATTCACCGACTCCTTTCTTATTCTCGACTATATCTCTAACTATAGGAGGATCTACACTACTCTTATTAAGTCAGCAAAAAAATTACACTACCGAAAACGTCTAACAAATTCAAATAACGTTTCAAAAGAAACCTGGTCCATCATCAATAACCTAAGAAACAAATCAAGCCCTGTGACTCAGATCTTGCCAGGGGCTAATGATCTAAATGATTATTTTATTAATGTAAGCAAAAATGTTACCTCTAGTATCTCGCCAAGTTTGGACCCTCTTTCGTTTCTCCCTCCTTCAAAAAATGTAGCTGATAGCTTTTTCTTAAGTCCCGTTAGCAACACTGAACTATTGAAGGTAATAAATAATATCAAAAGTAAATCTTCGTGTAGCACTGATGGCCTATCAATTAGAATATTCCTGAACTTGCCACTCCCAGTCATAGAGGCCCTTACAACATTAATAAATGAGTCCTTTATAAAAGGTGTATTCCCTGATTGCCTTAAAACAGCTATAATTATTCCACTTCATAAAGGCGGCGAAAAAACTAACTCTTGCAATTATCGCCCAATTGCACTACTACCAGTGCTATTAAAAATCATCGAAAGGCTACTGAAGAATCGTCTTATGCCATTTCTCCTGAAACATCAGATAATATCCCCGGAGCAGTTCGGATTTCTACCCAACAAGTGCACCAGCGACGCCATGTTCACGTTGCTTAGAGGCGTCTACTTATCTCTCAATAACAACCACCCAACTGCCTCAGTTTTTTGTGACTATGCGAAAGCCTTTGATTGTGTTAGTCATGAAATTCTGATAAACAAACTAAATTTTTATGGAATTCGTGGTACTTCTTTAAATTGGTTCAAATCTTATCTTGGGAAAAGGCAACAACTTGTAAAGGCTAATGGTTCCGATTCTGATTGTAAGTTGATTGCAAGTGGAGTCCCTCAAGGTTCAGTCTTGGGACCTGTTCTTTTTTTGTTATACATTAATGATATCACGAACCTTAAAATTAATGGAAGAATTTCCCTTTTTGCTGACGACACAAGCATAACTTGGAGTGATTTGGATACAACGTCTTTACACTCTAGTATCTCCAAAGACTTGGTTATAATTAAGGCTTGGTCCGATTCCAATATGCTTTGTTTTAATGTCGATAAAACGGTGGCGTTATCTTATAAGGGAACTTTACAACCACTTCAGGTACATAACAGCAATATTGAATACGTAGAGTCGGTTAAATTCCGGGGGTTAAATATAAATAACAACCTTAAATGGTCTAATCATATTGACACCTTAACTAAAAAACTTTCTACCGCCTGCTTCGCCATTCGATCAGTTTCAAAAGAACTACACGTTCCTTCTGCCAGACTTACTTATTTCTCTTTATTTGAATCCCACCTCCGCTATGGCCTTCCCTTTTGGGGCTGCTGTACCACCGAGCAATTTCGTAATATTTCTATGCTTCAAAAGAGAGCCATTCGTTATTTGTTTGGTCTAAATAATAGAGCTCACTGCTAATACTATTTCAAAAAACATGAAATATTAACACTTCCTGCATTATTTATTTTGGAAACGGTATGTTTGCTGAGAAAACATACAAACACCCTCCCAGAAAGGCCACAACATGTATACCCTACCAGAAACTCTAGGCATGATATATATCTTCCCATTCCTTCCTCAGAATTAATAAAAAAATCAATTATTTACAACGCCATAAAACTTTACAACAATCTGCCAGTACATTTAAAATTTATCCCTATGCTTGCACAATTTCGAAAAAACACCAAAGCATACCTCATTGAGAGACCATTTTACAGCGTTAATGATTTTTACAGCGAGTAAGTCTCTTTAAATTGTCACTAAATTCGCTTGTTTACTTAAATCTTTTGTGAGTCATGTCCTAACTCGTAGCATAGAATTTTGAAAATCATCATATAGAGAAAAGAACTGTCAAACAAAAATAATTAAGTTTTAAGTGAATGTTCACTTAAAACTTAATTATTTTTGTTAGGTATTGGATTAAAAACAAAATTTAATTATTTTTTGTATACTACATTCTACACTAGTTCATTATACCTTCTGTTTAACATCACAATTATTTGTATAACTATAATAACATAGAGTTTAAGGTCGCATAGTTGCAATTTTGATTTCAATGTCATCGAAATTATTCACCTCGTACATGTGTGTTTGTTTACTTTTATAAGGTTATTAGGATTCATTAACTGTTTTGCGGCAATGTTATGTTATATTCTAACGTGTGTTTTACGATTTGGTAAATTGATAATTTACATTTTTAAAAAGCATTGACCTATCGAAATTCTTTTCGATTAATGTTTTGATATGTCTTATTTTAGGTATATTTTGCTTTGTCCATAAAATTGTAAAATTTTTCTGCGGCAATAAAGCATACTTTTATTTATTTATTTATTTAGTGTTTTAAATATATAGATTTTAATTGATGTGTTTTTACTTCCATAGATGTAAGGAAAGTATTGTAATAGTAATTATCCTCCAAGGGTTTTTCATATCTTTAAGTTTCAGTGTCTCTAGATGTCGAAAAACATGTTTTCTCAATCTGTCGGTTTGTCGGTCCGTTTGTCCATCTGTTAGCCGGTTATGTCGGTTAGCATACAAAGTGTCGCAACAAAATGGCGGCTTAAAAAAATATTTAAAAATTCATCTTGAAAAAACTGCCTAATGGATTGATTTCAAATTGTGTGCCTTACTTAATCGTGGTATAGAGATCAACTAGTAAAAATGTAGTACTAATTCAAGATGGCGGGCAAAAAATTTTTGTATTCTGAAAAAGTCACTTTCTCAGGTTTTACATATATAGTGGAATTCGGATATAACGACGGTGAAGAGAACTATGAATTTCGTCGTTATATCCGAAAGTCGCTATAAGCAAATGTTGATGTATGTACGACATGTGTTTGTTTTCAATTTTTAAGTAGAACCTACAATCTTGATATGTATCATGTAATAGTACAATTGCAAAAAAAGTTAAAAAACATAAACTTAAAACATATTTTAAAAATAAGACATGCAACGCAACTAAAACCAACTTCATAAATTATGTAGGTACATATGTATGTATGTACGTATACAAATATTATGTTATGTATTTTAAATGTAAAAGAATAACTTATTAATAGTACAAATTAACAATAAGCATAAACAACATATTTTAAACTCAAAGGAAAATAAATAACGTAAAAATTAAATTAGGAAAATTATTTGTAACTTTCACTAATTCAATCTCCATTGTTTTTAAAAAAGTCTGTGATGGTATATTGTTTTAATTTTCTTTTCTTACTAAGCATGCATTAAATTTGTTTTTCTGTTTTAATCAGCCACTTGATGGCTACTTCACCTTTTCCTTCACCAAATAAAACGAATTTCTTTAAGTTTCTGATAGCCTGCAATGCATCTTTGATGAATGGAATTTGTTCTACTGGTTCTTGATCTTCTAGAACTTCATCATCGTCTTTTTCGGCTATGTTCGATGCTGATGGCGAACACAAGCTTTCAACAATTTCTTTTTCCGTTAGCACACTGGATGTCAAAACTTCGCTGTCTGCATCAATGTAGGTGTCCCATTTAGCGAAGTTTTCTTCATTTGCCTCAATTCTAGAAAGATGTGCTAATGATATGCTGTCCAATTCGTCATCAGAATCTTCATTGGCCGTTATACTGGTAACATTCGAAGGCTTAGAGAAACCAGCATGACTAAAGCATTTCTTTATTGTTTCAGAGGTCACTTTCTCCCAGGCTGTACTAACCATTTCTATGGAGTCGAGAAGACTAATGAAACATTTGTGAAGTGTCACTTTCTAGATGATTAGTCATCCTAAGAACTAAACTTTTTCTGTAGTGACCTTTGAGGCATTTTATTATACCTTGATCGAGAGGTTGAATTACTCACGTGGTGTTTGGTGGTAAAAATGCTAATTTCAGGTTTGTAAGATTTTTAACTTGAGGATGTCCTGAACAATTATCAACAAACAGAAGCATCTTTTTCTTAGTTTTTCTTAGTTCAGAGTCTCAAGTACGCATAGCCTTTTCAAAAAGATCTAAAGTCACCCAAGCCTATCATCCATCTACTGGCAAATGTTTCACATTCGTAAAACACCTTGATTTCTTCGATTTTCCTATAACCATTAATTTTCTCTTTTCACCGGTTATACTTACCGCAGCTAATACAGTGATTCGCTCTTTTGACAATTTTTCACCTCTGAAGTTTAGCGTTCTATCGGGTGTCAACTTATAAAATAATCCTGTTTCATCTGCATTAAATATTTCACTGTCTGACTAACCTTCTCTGAGTTTTGGATACACATTTTGTAGCCAATCACTGCAGTCACTTTGTGATACGCTGGCCGACTCTCCAGCAATTTTAGCAATTACGATGTTATGACGTTGACGAAATCGGTACACCCAGCTCTCAGAACAGTGAAAGTTTGTTTTTCCCAGTATTTCCGCAAAATGATTCGCTTTTTCTTGTAAAAGCCTACCGCTTATGGGTACATTTCTGCTTCCCTAATCTTTAAATCATGCCAATAGTGCATTTTCTATATCAGGTGAGATGATTTACGATCTTTTTTTATTTTTAGTGACTTGGATTTAAAATTCTGCCTTATCTTCTCCCGTTTTTTCCACATTGTTGATATTGCAGAATGGGGAACCTTGAACTCTTTGCTTAAGTCAGTATTATTTTCACAATTTTGCAGTCTCCATATGATAGCAGATTTTTCTTCAATACTAAACGTTGGTTTTGTAGGTTGTGCCATAATTTTACCTAAAAACAAAAACGACGTGTTGTAGCCAACAATTTCTATTCACAACTAACAGAATGTGCCATGAAAGTTTGTAAATAAAGTCAGTCGCAGTTTCTTTAGCGTTCGCATGCCAAAAGATAAGAAAACGTTTGATAATAAATTAACTGATAATAAAATCAAGGGCTACACAAATTACGTCGCTATATCCGGAATGTCATTAAAACTGAGGTCGCTATAAACGAAATCCACTGTATTCGCGTTTTGGTGTCCCCAGATTCCAAAAAATATGTTTTATCAATTCTGTCGGTCCGTTTGACGGTCTGTCTGTCAGTTTGCGGCGTAGCTCAAAGACTACTTACCCGACTGACTTCAAATTTTGATCAAACAATTTGGTAAAAATAAAATATGGCGAAACAAAATGGCGGCCTAGTGAAATGTTAAAACAACTATAAGTAAAAAACTCCAATTTATCTCAAATTTTGCACACACATGTTGGAAGCAACTGGTAAGATTTATGAATTATGTTGAAAACAACTGGTAAAATTTTGGTACGAATCCAAGATGGCGGAATAAAATGGCGGCTTAATTAAAAATTCAGCCTGAAAAAACTACTTAGTGCATTGATTTCAAATTGTATGCCAGAATTATATGTGGTATAGGGATCAATTAGTAAAACTATGTCACTAATTCAAGAGGGCGGATCAAAATAGTGGCCAAATAAATCGTTTGTAATCGTAAAAAAAATCACCCCGTCTGGCATAGCTTAAAAACTACTTACCTTACCAGATTACAGACAATATTATTCAAGTAGGCTTCTTTCATTTTGCGAAATGTCAGTTGTCAAAAAATATTTATTTGATTTTGACGCGGCTCTAATGTTGAGATATTGTCACCGCGCCTCTAAGAATCGTGATGGAAGAATTTAAAGAACAAAGATATGCGACCAAATTTTGTGTTCGTCTTGGAAATCAACCACAGAAACTTTTTCGATGATTAATACGGCTTTTGTAGTTTAGTAATGGCAGGGAAAGTTGTGAGTTGCAAGGTGGTCCAGGTGATCCTATTGTGGCACTAACTAAAGAAACCATCAATACCGGAGCAGTAATTATTCGCACAGATTCACATCCGACTATCCCACAACTCTCAAATATTCTCAAAATATTGCATGTCTAGAGTTTGTACTCGCTGGGTAGCGGTTTTTGAATATTGGAAACAATGCGTTAAAGAAGAAGGCGAAGAATGGTGGAAGACCATTATTGCTGCGGATGAAATTTGGTTGTATTGTTATAATCCGGAGATGAAGCAACAGAGTACCCAGTGGGTAGAAAAAGGAGGACCACCTCCAAAAAAAACACGTGGGCAAAAATCGCCCGCTAAAGCTATGGTCATAACATTTTTTGATCACAAAGGCATGGTGTATACGCACTTGGTCCCACATGATAGTACAGTAACTGCCAGTTATTATAAACAAGTTTTGTTCTAGTTGAGGAACGATCACATCCCCAAAAAACGACCTGAGCTGATTGGAAAGTGGACACTTCATCATGATAACGCTCGCCCTCACTTAGCGAGTATAGTGACAGCGTTTTTGACCAATAAAAATATCAGGTCTGTACTCCATCCTCCATATAGTCCTGACATAGCCCCATGCGACTTCTATCTGTTTCCTTAAGCAAAAAAAGACCTCGAAGGACGAAGATTTCAAACAGAATTGGCTGCTGTTAAGGCTTTAGAGGCGGTTTTGAAGAAGCTGACAATGACACCACCATTGGGATAAGGCTATTGCATTACAGGGGGACTATATAGAGCGTGATAAAAGTATTGTGTTTAAAATTAATAAATAAAGTTTTGGTAGTACTAGTCTTAGTCTTTGTTGAAAGGCCCTCGTACATTGGTATTCCGTAATATTATGCTTTATGAATATTGCACATTCCCATATATAAAGTTATTTATGTCGAATACCCTTGCTTTTCTAAGCAACTCTGCACTATTAAACGTATAATTATTTTTTAACATAATCTTAAGTATGTATTTTTGAGAAATGATAAGTGATTTTAAAGAAGCTTCACAAGTACCTCCCCAAACTAATATATTATACCTAAGGATAGATTCGATTAAGGTAGTGTTTATTATACTAATAACATCTTTAGACATTAATACTCTCAAATCATCCATTTTTTATGCCAATTTTCTAATTTTAGCAGATATATAAATTATGTACATTTTCCACTTCATATTTTGATCTATATTTAGGCCTAAGTACTTTAAATTATCAGTACGAGCCAGAATTGTATGTATAGTTTTATTTTATTAAAAGTTGGGTAAATATCTGTCATAGGTAGCAAAGGGTGTGAATTTTGTTTTAGATATATTAAGTGACAATAAACTATAATCTAGCCATTTCTTTATAGTGAAAATACCGTTTTCTACCCTGTCTTCAACTTCTTCCCAGGAGTTACTAGAAAGAAATACAGCTGTATCGCCTGCATACGATATTATTTTTCCTGAGATATTTAATAGGCATAAATGATTAATATATAACGCAAAAAGCAAAGGAGCCAGCACGGTTCTTTGTACACCTCTTGTTATTATTTGTCCTTCACTAAGACTAATTAATTTTCATATGTTGTATTGTGTTACTTAAGTAACTGGTAGAGACGTCTAACGCTGTTCCTCAAATGCCATATGCCTCTAATGTATGTATTAGTTTATATGAGGAACAGTGTCAAACGCCTTAGCCAGATCCAAGAAAACAGTTATACATTTTTATTATCATGTAAATTTGTGTTGATAGTTAAAGTGAGTGAATAAATTGCATCTATTGTAGAAAGTGTTGCCCTAAATCCATACTGGTTATCAAAAATAAACTTATGTTTAGTTAGAAACCTTCCAATCTATTTTTTTAAAGCCTTTTCAAAAATGTTTGAAAATTTATTTAGAGAGAGAGAGATTGGACTATAATTACTAAGTAATATTTTCACAGATACATTCCTTGGAAAAAATTCTATTGGATCCGCTAAAAATGTCAATCTGAACAAAAATATGGACTTTTTGATTCCATACTCTTCATTTATTAGTCGTAGGAAAAACATTAATTATCAGAAAACGACAAAACATACGGAAAAACCATAGTAGGTCATTAATAAAGAAACAAAGCACTCTTAACAGGTGTGGCTCTATACTGTACTGAACTAAAATCGCCTAACGACTCATCGTATGGTTTTTGTCGGGATAATTTGAGCTTTTTCTATGCTTTCACCGAGAAAAATAATTAGCAATTAGTCGGCTCAGGCTGAAATATTGTTTCGACGGGAAATTAGTAAAGGTTGTTACTGCTGATTAAAAACTTCTGTGAGTGGATTTGCGAATATGGTTTTTAATATCGGTAAGTATAAATAATTGAATTGTTTAGGAAATGAGATTGCTTTTTTTATTTAGTTAAAAGGAATTTTGAAAATATTACGATATTAAAATATGTTTGCTTGTTTGTTTATAGAGAAAGCTATACTTAAATGTTTTTTTCCTAATAATTAACCTAAAATCCGTGTTTTATCTAGACTGGTGAAAGGTTTTATAAACATGAATTACTTACTTTAGCTTTTTTCAAATGGAACACCGAAATTTGCCCTCATTCATCCGTATACAAAGACGATATGTTTTTTTCAATTTATTCATGGCTGTGATCAACCATTGTGGATTTTTATTTATATCCTGTATATATTTTTTTTAATTTCAACGTTATATTATATCTTTATATCTTTAAAAAACCCTCATAAAAAATCAAGGGGAGATAGGTCTGGACTGTTCAGCGGCTACTTACTTGCTCATTGCTCCCAATCCAGGATCCATATTTTTCATTTAAGAAGGTTAAGTTTCAACCGTCTTGGAGAAGGTTTTCTTGTGCTCCATTTAAAGATAAATTATCGATATAATCTGCCATGTCGATATGTATTCATCCTCGAAGAGAGACTGATTATTGCGTAAACACTATATATATGTGTCCTCCCATAAATAGGTAATTTAACCCTTTTTGTTTTTTAATATCTCATTTTATTACAAATAAGTAATCCCCAGTGTTGTCAAATTTAACGTATCCTTAATTTTCTTAATTTTCCTTAATGAAACACACTGTATAATAACTTAGATCTAAACAGGCATGTTTAAAACAAGTTCAAAGGTATATAACAATAAGGAGTTTGACTCACCGTTTCGGAAGAGAGGGCATATTTATGATTTACTTTTTTTTATTATTATGGACATTTTTTAAATATTATATTAGAGCATTATTTGTTACTTTGAGCCCAAAGCCAACTGATGATATGTTTAGTAATTCCGAAACAATAATAGCTATTTGATTGAGATTTGACACAACCATAAGATACTTAAATACTATATTGAACAGTATTCAACAGTTTTTATTATAACCATGGGCGTAGGCATGCTTAAACATCCCTGACTTTCTTATTAAAAAAAATGATACGCTACTGATTTTTAAAAAACTACTAGCTTTATCATTTAGGGTAGGTAAAAATACACAAAAAATTTTTCTTAGTATTTTTTACTACGACAAGCTTTTTATGGAGAAAAAACAAATTGTGTTTGTGCACACCTCTGGTCCAGTTTTAGTTGGAGTCAGAATTACTCAAAACTCTACAAAAGTGATTCTTTGGATTATTTTAAGGAAAAAGTTTTAATAAAAAATGTCCCCAAATCCCTTATTTTTGAAATACAGGGTGTTGAAGTGAAAAAAAGTTGATATCTTTTTTTTTAACTTTAACACCCTGTATCAAGAAAATAGGGCATTCGAGAACATCATTTAATAAAACTTGTTTGTATTAAAATGATCCAAGGAAGCACTTTTGTAGAGTTTTGAGCTATTCTGATTTCAACTAAAATTGGCATAGAAGTGTCAGAGGCGTACATGGTAACACATTTTTTTTTCTCGAAAACGATTTATTAGATCACCAAATACTAACAGGCTTATTTAAGCAATTTAGGCAATTTTAATTACCCTAAATGATGAACAAAGTGATTTTTTTTTAATCAGATTCGTACCATTTTTTATTAAGAAAGGATGATTCCCCATTCCTATTCCCATGGTTGAAATAAAAACTGTCAAAACATACCCTTTAAATACATATGTGGTTGCGCCAAATCTTAATTAAAAAGCTCTTATTGTTTCAGAATTACTAAAAAAAATTATAATTTTTTTTTATTTTAACCCACTATATCTCGAGAACTAGACAACTGCGGACCCATGTTTATATTTTTTAACGATTCGTCTTATTTTCTTACAAAAAATCTCCCTTCGAATGTTGCAGCGTGTTTTTTGAAACACCCTGTATATTATAAATGAAAAAATATTCTGCAACAGCACTTAGTGTTAGTTGTTGTTCTATTAAAAATTAGTTAGGGTATCTGATATTCTAAAAACAATAGTTATTAATGATTTAGTAAGTTCTAAGATGAAAGTTATCTGTTGTGTAACTCTTATCAAAACGGACGTATGAGAATATTTTTTTAACGATTTGTGATATAAACATTTAGCCTTAAACTCCTTTATTTTAATAAATTGTAATACAGGGTGTCATATTTAAACTATGGAAGTTGATATTTTTCCACAAAAGCACTATATACTTATTTAAATAATTATTAAATTAAAATTTTAGGTATACGTATACAAAACTCATCAGCTTTTGTGTTACCTTTTTCTACTAACTTTTACAGATAAGAAAGCATCCTATATAAACTGCCCAACCTGTACTTACCTCTACGGTATTAACATACTCTTTTGTAATTAGGTTAAAATAGTACGTATAATATTATGTGCACTACATTTAAAAAAAACAGTAGGTACCTTTTAAGAAAATATTTGCTGTTGAATATTTTCAAATTGGTAACAATGCATACCAAAAGTGATAATTTCATGTGCACCATTTTTCTTTTTCAATTCAAGATTGCCAACCTTGTAGTGAAAAAAAAGTAGCTTCGAGAAGAGGACCAATAAAACACCACTTTTCGTATCAAAAAAACGTCTTCTTGATTGCAAAATAGAAAAATGTGTTTTAAAAGACTTTGATTGTCACACCTTAAGTGGAGAGTAGCACAAAATCTATTTACCTGTTGCTATTCAATAAATTCGGAGGACCGACCGGAATGAATTATTTTTCTCAACCAAAAGAATTTATTTTATAAATATTATTCTTATCTTATAACCAATAAGAAGGATATTGTAACAAATTTGATTTATTAGGATAACCAGAAACCAATAGACAGGCCCGACGAGAGACGGGTGAAGGCGGTATAAATTACTGGGGCCCGGTTCGGGACACTTTTGTTTTTCTTTTACAAAAAAATATTTTAAAGTTTTAAAGAAATTTAAAATAATATTAAAGTAGTTGTTTCAACAGACTGAAGGAAACAGTTATAATTTTGTTTTCCATGCCGCTTATTTTCCGGTAATTTAATTTCCCGATTATTTTCTGAAAATGGTTCGTTTCCTTCTGATGGCTACAAAAAATTGTACAATAGAATACCTGAACATGAAAATAGTTCCTTTCATCGCTCGTCATACTTGGAATGGAGAAATCTAGAACAAAGTATTTTGCTCTTCAAATATTTAGAAAAGGAAAAAGAAAAGTGGAAATTACTTTTACAAAGATTTCTTCACGTTGTTTTATTTTTATCGGAAAGAAGAATCTTAATTGGAAATCCAAACAATGGTAACTTTCTTGGCATATTGGAATTGCTAACACATTATGATGCTTTATGGGCAGAGCATTTAGAAACTGTTAAAGGTTCTCAAGAAGTTAAAACACACATGCAAGTTCATTACCTTTCGTCAGACATTTAAAATAAATTCATTTCACTTTGTGCAGAATACGTTATGGAAAAAATTTGAAATGAGAGAAATCTCGCAAAGTATTTTTCCATAATCGTCGACGCTACTCCAGATTCTTCACATGATGAACAAACAACATTTATTTTACGTTATGTGTGGTTGAATGATAAAAACAAAGGTTTTTGAGAGATTTTTAAAATTTGTCAATTGCAATAAAAAAACTGGGGAGGCAATAACTAACATGATTTTGGACACTTAAAAAAAAAGAAATATTAATATATCAGATTGTCGTGGACAAGGCTATGACAATGGTAGTAACATGAACGGACAATATAAGGGCGTGCAGGCAAGGGTTCTAGCTCTCAATCCCCTTGCTCTGTATGGTCTCCTTCCGCTTGTCATGGCCTAAACCTGTGTGGAGTCCATGCAGCTGAATGTTGTTCTGAAGATGTCTCTTTTTTTGGACCGATTCAGAAACGTTTTAATATATTTAGTGCTAGCCTGTCCAGGTGGGAAATAAATAAAAAAATAAAATGTATCTAATCTACTGTATCCCTACATTCTCTTTCTACAACTCGCTGGTCAGCTAGGATAGAAAGTGTTAAGCCAGTCTGCGAGAAGTTACCTGGAATAAAAGACGCGATTGACGTGTTATTGGAGCTTAATTTAACACCAGAAGTAAGAGTTGAGTAAACTGGCATTCTGTCTTATTTAGACACTTTTGAATGCCTTCTAATGGTTTCAACTTGGCTAAAAGTACTCACAGCAATCAATTGTAGAAGTATTATTCTTCAAACAATTTCCGTGACTCTAGATATTGAGGTTAAAAATTTTGCATTCACTGCTTGAAGATTTAAATATTATTAGGAATAGCTGGGAAAACATTTTAAGTGAAGGTAAGTTAGTAGCCCTTAATTTAAATATGTCAACCGACCTATCTATATCCGGGAAAAGGAAACGTCAGAGAAATGCTTTTTATGACGAAACCTCATTAAAGGATGCATTTGAAGAGCTAAGCGTGGAGGAACATTTCAAAGTAAATGTATTTTATAGAATACTAGATTCTGCTACAAGATTTGAAGCAGCTAAACAAATTGCAAAGTAGTTTAGTGAGTTATGGCAGTTTTTAAGTTTAGAAGATAAAGAAATTGAAGAGCAAACCAAATGCCTTCAAAATGAATACAACGGTGATGTACAATGCGACATTCAGGAAAAAAAAAACATTTAAAACAAACATTTTCTGCAAATTTCCAGGATACTGATATAGCTTCATTAAAACTTCTAAACAAAATTCACAGTTATAGCTTTAAAATTTTTTTGTACACTACCTGTTACCGTGGCCCAAGCAGAACGATCCTTTAGCCAACTTTCCAGAATTAAAAATGTTTTGAGGTCTACCATGATGCAAGAACGTTTAAGTAAGTGCTCTTGGGATTTTAGCAATTGAGTCTAAGATGGCTAGGACCTGTGACTTTTCAAAAATCATTGAAAATTTTGCATCTGCAAAATGCCGTAAAGCTCCGTTATACTAATTTTTATCTTATTTTAAATATTTTATTATTTTTGTGTCTGTAAAAAGTAGCTTGTCTTGTAGTTGTCAAAGTGATGTTTTGTTTTATATAAACGTTTATATCTTGTTTAGTTTATTTTAATATAACTGAGAATTACTTTAATATGTAGGTATGATTGTTTTCTAATTTAATTTATTAAAACCCGGTTTTAAACAGTTAGGTATATGAATATTTACCCTGATCCAAAAAATAATTTTTATAATTATTTTAATAGTATACATATAATACATAACTAAATCTTGTATATTTTATATTTATATTAAGTCAAATTATTGTCGATTTAAAAATTTTAATTGTATTGTCTTTATTCTAATACTCAGTCGTTTTTCATTTTTATACACTGAGGCAATGCTTAAATCGTCTGGCCTTGAAATTAAAAAAAAAATTCCAGAGAAATATTTTTTTTATCTTTAAGGGGGGGGGCTGAAATTTTTTGTACCGGGGCCCGACGCAGCTCTCTGAGGCCCTGCTAATAGACAACAGAACAAAATATTAAAAATTTGGAGATATCTAGTATTTAAACTTTCGTCAAACGTTGTTCACTGGAATTCTTTAAATAAAAATTGTATCAAGGAAATTCTTATTTAATTTTCTATGACTTCTTTCTTTCTCCTGAGCTGAAAATTAGATTTTATTAGACCCGTTGTCAGCTGGTACTTATTACTCTATTAAATGACTTTTGGAAAACTACTATAAGTGTTACTGATTGGCGACACAACTCTCGGTCGTTTTGACCCGACCCGTGGTTTAGATTTATTCCAGTAATATTAGACACACTGCTCCATAAGGATTTTTACTATGGTTGTATGTTCCATGGAAAATTTAACGGCACAAGATGACACAACAAGGCTGGGACCCCAGGATTGTCCCACCCGTATCTAAAGAGATTTTTCCCACCAGCACCCCTTCGGGGAGGTGTATGAATTAAATATGCTGAAAGCTTTACGAGAATTTCTTCATCAATAGAGGCTTGTTATAATATGGTTTAGAAAACTCCAAAATTAACAAATTTTTGAAAATTTTGATAACATTTTATTTGGCTACAATGCAATTTAATTGGAAATATCTGAGTTATTTCTGAAATTAGAAAAAAAAATGTCCAAACAGAAGTTGTTTAATTCGATTAGCTATTTTATATGTTTTTTTTAATAATATACCACATTTTTTCATATTGTTGAATTTTATATTAAGTTCTATACATTTTTTCAAGATATGGAAGGCTTTAGAATTAGGAAATACTACGATTTTTCGGATAGAATTGCTTACCTATTTAGATACCTGCTACTACCAGGAGATAAAGGTATATTTCATTTGTCGAATGTTATGACATTGATGTTTGAAGTCTGATTTACTACATGACTCATGTTTATTTTAGGCTAATATTCTAGAAAATATTTACGAAATTTGGAAATAACATGCTACTAATTCAAACTTATAATCAACCATAAACCAGAAAATAAATGGAACCTATAATTTCTAACCCATAAATGAAATGCTCTGCCCGACCCCCACTTTCTTCGTAGTATTTATCGTAAATTCTTTTTGGTCGATTTATAATTACTTCATACTCATTTTCGTTTAAATTTTTTACTTCATTAACAATTTTTCTCTGAATTTCTGCAATATTCTTACTTCTTTCTCTATAAACTGTATCTTTTAAATAGCCCCAAAGAAAACATAGAACGAAAGCTTTCATGGCTGTGGTCAATTAAGAAATCATGGTTCTTGGGATTAGACCGTGTCAAATTGAAATCACTTTCCGACATTTCGCCTTCAATTGTACGACGCATCTTCAGGGATCTTTACTTCCCGAGATCGGAACACAGGAATGAGCTCGGAGAGACCCAGGCCGGCTATTTATAATCGACCTGTGTTTACCGGAGCGTGACAGGGTTTAACGATCGGTTTCCACGTATGATGAAGACTGCAGCCCGTATCTCTTTTAAAATTGTTAGGATGCTTATAAATTTCAATAGATTCTCTAATTTTGCGTTTATAAAATCCCGATATTTGTGCAAGAACTTTGGTTTCTTTTACATTTATAACATGTCCAGTAGAATGTTATCAGGCAGTTACCATTAAGGAACAGAAAAAGTTCCAAGGACTGTTGGACAGTCAAAGACCAATAAAACCTCCACAGGACACAGTTATAAATTTATCTTCAAAAATCCTTACTGAAGCAGAACAATCCGTCCTCTGTAAAGGACAAAACTTCGCTATTACGCCGAAGGACATACCCGCAGAAGACATAATGTCATCTGTTGAGGCGACAATTAGAAGACTTCCAGCAGAAGAACCTGAGGCAATAAGGTATGAAACAGAGAAAGTTCATCAAAAATTCTAACCCGCCGAAGTCGAATCTATCAGCTGCGGTAAGAACGGCGATAAAAACATTAAACAACGGTACAGACATTCTGGTCCTTTCAGCGGACAAGGGAAATGCCACTGTCGTCATAGACAAAACAGATTACGTAAAGAAAATACAACTACTTTTGGACGACAACATCTACAGAGTAATTCAAGCAGACCCGACCAACAAGATTGAGAGACGGATAACCAACCTCATAAACGCATCCAACCTACCAGCAGAGGAGAAGATGTTAAGGCCAAGCAGAGCCAGGATCCCGCGGTTCTACGGACTACCTAAAATACACAAGGTTAATGTACCACTTCGACCTATCGTCAGTGCAATAGGATCTCCTACTTACAAAATTGGTAAATACTTATCTTTCAAATATTCTTAATAATTTTACAGGAGAAACACTTTCATATATTAGAAACTCTACGCATTTTGTAGAAAAACTAAAATCAAGCCAATTAGATCCCAAAGATATCTTAGTCAGTTTCGATGTAGAATCGCTATATACGAATGTGCCTATAAATGATTCAATTTCCATAATATCAGACTTATTTCACCATAATAAAATTGACAATTCACTTTTAGATCTAATTGAGGCATGTCTTACATCAACGTATTTTGTCTTTCAAGGAACTTTCTATGAGCAAACCTCAGGAGCAGCCATGGGATCTCCACTGTCACCAGTGGTAGCCAATATAGCTCATGGAAGCTTTTGAGGAGGAAGCCTTAGAGTCGTCAGATATGTAGACGACACTTTTGTAATATAGCCACATGATCCAGAAAACCTCCCTGGGTTTCTTGATCATCTGAATCAACAGCATGCTAATTTAAAATTTACAATAGAAATTGAATCAGAAGGAACGATTGCCTTTCTAAAAGTTCTTGTACAAAGGAAAGGAGATAGTTCCTTGGGACATTCTGTATATAGAAAACCAACGCATACGAACAGATACTTAAATGCAAATTCCCATCATCATCCAGCACAAAAGCAATCAGTTATTAATTCATTGGTTTATAGAGCCCTCCCGATTTGTGACCAAAATTCTTTACAATTGGAAACAGAGAAATTGACTCAAGCTTTAACAGGGAATGGATATTGCACTGAGGATATTAAACGATCAATTAGGAAACATAATAATCTTACTACACGAAATGATACTAATAAGGAATTACCGACAGGAAGTGTAGTTCTTCCATTTATACACGGAACCACAGACAAGATTGCAAGGTTACTTCGCCGGTCCCACATACGTACAATCTTCAACACACACGAGAAAACTGTTCTATATTGGAAAATCTGAACGATCCATATCGACTAGGCTTAAGGAACATGAACGATGTATCAGAAAGAAACATTGTAAAATCTGCTGTATCTGAACACCAACATTCTACTGGACGTGTTATAAATGTAAGAGAAACCAAAGTTCTCGCAACGGTTTCGGGATTCTATAAACAAAATAACAAAATCTATTGAAATTTATAAGCATCCTAACAATTTTTAAAGAGATACGGGCTTCAGTCTTCATCATACGTGGAAACCGATCGTTACACCGAGTCACGCTTCGGTAAATACAGGTCGACTATAAATAGCCGGCCTGGGTCTCTCCGAGCTCATTCAGTGTTCCGATCTCGTAAAGTAAAGATTCCTGAAGATGCCTCGTGCAATCGAAGCCGAAACGTAGGAAAGTGATTCCATTTTGACACGGTCTAATCCCAAGAACCATGATTTCTTAAGCCCCAAAGAGAGGTATTCACGAGAGTTAGATTTGGGTGTTCGCGGTCCAGCTGATTGTTCCATATCTTCAAAGCCACACTTCATAATTATTTTGAAGAAAGTTTCTTACTGCCACAATATTATGGGGTGGTACCCCGTTTTGTTGCCAAATTATATTTTTCCGAGTTTGAAGTTCATTGATAAAGTGCTGAATTTGATTTTCCAAAAGTTCCAGATATCTTAAACCATTTAAGTTGTCACGAATAAAGACCATACCTTAGATTTTTTAGAAATATTTATAATCAACAGCAAAAATTAATGGTACGAGCGGAGATCGAACCCGCGCCTCTGGATCGCTACTCCATTGCTTTAACCAATTGCGCTATCGTACCACTGATAAGCAATTCGTTAAATTAAATTAAGCAATTAAAAACAAACTGATAAAATACTTCTATTCACACCTTAGACCTTTTGCCCCAAATGCCGCATCAAGCTTGAATTGATGATAAAATTGCATTTTAGCCAGCCAACTAATAACTACAAAAAATTTTAGGAAAACCTCATGATACAGTAAGTTTGCTTTTATTTAGTCCGCTGAGTTTATTTAAGATTTCATCTTGGTAACAATGCATACCAAAAGTCACAATTGCATGTGCCTAATTTTTTTTTCAATTCGAGGTGGACATAACTCAACATTGCCGACTTTGTAGAGAAAAAAGGTAGTGTCGAATATAACACCACTTTTCGTAAAAAGTGGTCTTTTTGATTGCAAAATAGAAAAATGTGTTTAATAAAACTTTAATTGTTACGAAAAATCACAACTTAACTGTGTGCAGCACAATATCTATTTACCTGTCGATATTTAATAATTTTGAAGTTAATTAATCAATTTGCTTTAACCCAACATAACCAATAAGATGAATACTGTAACAAATTTGATTTATTAGGATAACCAGAAATAAACAGACAACAGAACAAAATATAAAAAATCTGGAGATATCTAGTATTTAAGCTCTCGTCAAATGTTGTTCACCCTAATTCTTTAAATAAAAATTTTATCAAAGACATTTTTAATTACTTTTCTATGACTTCTTTGTTGATCCTAAGCTGAAAATTGGAATTTCCCAGAAGCGTGGATAACTGAGACTAGTTACTGCAGTAAATAACTTTTGGAAAAGCAACAACTACATCAATATTTAGAAAAATTTAATGATACAGTAACATAGAGTTTATTTAAGACATCATCAGCTTAGAGACACTCATTTGATTTTATTACCGATACAATAATCACCCATCTTGTGGCTAAAGCGTGGAACACAATGGAAATTACGTCATTACGTCAACCATTTTGTGTGTAATTTTCGGAGTTTTGTGAGGTACTTTTTCGAAATAGAGGTTATAAATAGTTTCAACGTCAAAATTATCACCTATCTTTGTACCACCAACGTGTACTTCCTTTTTAAGTTTCTTTTATGTAGGTTAGCTTTTACGTTAAACGATTACGGGAGTTCCATTGTGTACCGAGCATAACAAAGAAAAAACGGTAAATTTCCTTTACTCGGAACTTCCCCCGTTATGAATACTGAAATGTGACCCATTTTAGTTCCATTACATAGTAATTTAGTAACACAAATATACTGTATTTTCAAACATTTTTATTCGGCGCCATTTTGTTCTATCATATTGGATTCCTACCAATATTTTACAAGTTTCTACCTATGTCCTACCTACTAGATTTTTGGGCATAATTTAAAATAAATTCAATAAGTAGTTTCTATATCGACACATACCGCTATTTTGTTCCTCTATCTTGAATTCGAACCACAACTTCACCACTTTATCCCTATATCACACTTAATGTTTGCACACAATTTGAAATTAATCTAATAAATTGTGTTTTCAGGCTGATATTTTAAATACTTTATTAGACCGCCTTTTGTTTTGCTATCTTATATTCACATCAAAAAGTTACCAGTTAATTCCTATATAATACTTGATTTTTTTCCAAAATTTGATAATCAGTTTTTCCAATTTCAAATAATTTTTAAAGTCTCAGTAGGCCGCCATCTTATTTCGGAATATTGGATTTTTACCACAATATTACCAAGTCATCCCCATATAATTCAAAAAGTCAATCTGATAAGCAGTTTTTAAGGTATACCGTGAATTGATAGACAGTCAAACCGAAAGACAGTTGTAACGCTCTAATTTTGTTATATAGTTTAATCTTTAAGTTTAACATTTATTTAAGTTATATATTGGTTTTATAGTTTAGTTAGATTACCCATATCTCAAGCGAAGATTCCATTTGTTATAACGGATTATATTATAACAATTAATCGGTAAAGTAGTTCACCACCCCGTTCTAAAGAAACGTCTTACTGCAAGTTCAAACGTTGTTACTTAGATGGCTATGCCTAGATTCATACAATATCGTTCTTTAATTAAAAATATAATTATTTAGAAACCGAAACCTATATTATTTCCTAATATTACAGAGCAAATAAGAATTTAATTTTAGCAATCTTGAAAACCTGTTTATGCAAGTTTTGGCCTTTCGATAATCTTGTCATATCTTTTCTGTTGCTGTAAATAATAAAATACTGACATTAACATGTATATATATATATATATATATATATATATATATATATATATATATATATATATATATATATATATATGTGTGTGTTTTCATTCCGGGTGTACATCCGGTCACTACTGTCGTTCTGAAAAGAACAGTTTTGCTGACGTTTCACCAAAATCACATTTGGCATTTTCGAAGCTTTCTTTCTCGCGTCCGAATAGAGACTGAAGTGTTGGTGACTGTGACGCTTCCTTTTATACCCCCACTCGGGGCCGAAGGTTATATCTGCGCAGGCGTTGGTCATTATTTATGTTTTCCGGATGGTGCTGTTGTTGTTGCGCTAATTGCACTTGTGTTTTTGCGATTTTAGATTTGTCGATTATTGTCTTCCATACTGTTGGTAGTTTTAATGATTCGTCCCTTTTATTTAAATCCCCTTGCTTTTCAATTTCTATGGCTTCTCGGATTATTCTGGTCTTATAGTGTTCTATATTGGCAATCTCCCTACACCCATCGAAATTTATTTTATGGCCGGTTTCCTGATGATGTAGGAATAAGGCTGAGGTTGTTTGTTTATTTCTGATGCTGAATTTATGCTCTTCCACTCTTGCTGATATTCGCCTGTTAGTTTGCCCTACGTACAAGTTTTCACAGTCCTGGTACGGAATACTGTACACTCCGTGGTTTTCCAGTTTGATTTTATCTTTTGGGTTTCCGAGTAGTTTACCTATAGTTGTTTGTGGCTTGTGTATTGTTTGTATGTTGTGTTTCCTCAGAATTCTTCCGATTCTGTCTGTTGTGCCTTTTACATATGGTAAGACTACTCGTTGCTTTCCCGACTCATATTTTTTGTTGTTCGTTGTTCGGGAAACCTGTGCATTAATAGCTTTCTCTATGGTGCGATTTGTGTAGCCATTTTTCTTTAAAGCATTAGATATTACCTTAAGTTCGTTTTGTCTCGTCTGTGTTTCAGTTAGTCGCACGGATCTAGATATTAGAGTATTTGCCACAGCTTGAATTTGTGCTGGGTGATGATGTGATTTTGCATTTAAATATCTGTCTGTATGTGTTGGTTTTCTATACACGGTGTATTCTAAATGTCCGTTATGTAGTTTTGTGACCAAAACATCTAAAAATGGTAGTTTGTTGTTTTCCTCTAACTCTAGAGTAAATTGTATTCTGGGGTGGATTGAATTTACGTGAGTCAGAAATTTTTCGAGTTCTGCATGACCATGTTGCCATATAATAAATATGTCATCCACATAGCGAATCCATAATTTGGGTTCTACACTTGCTTTCTCAAGAGCTTCTTTCTCGAAGTATATCATAAATAAATTCGCGACTACAGGTGATAGCGAGGACCCCATTGGAGCACCATCCATTTGTTTATACATTTGCCCGTTGAAAGAAAAATAAGTATTTTTGAGGCAATTCTCCGAGAGTTCTATTATATGTGCCTGGAAATCCTCGTTCATAGCAATCTTGTCCAATGCTTCGTCGATGGGAATACTGGGATATAACGATTTGACATCTAGGCTTGCTATGATATCGTTTTTTTCAAGGACGATATGTCGTATAATTCGAGTGAAATGCTCCGAGTTTTTTACAAATGAATCAGCTTTTTCTACAGTTGGTTGCAAAATTTTAGAAAGGTATTTCTTCAGTTTTTGTAACGGCGAATTAACAGCACTAACAATAGGTCTGATAGGCGCCCCTGGTTTGTGTATTTTTGGTAAACCATAAAGTTTAGGACATCTGCTCGACTTTTCCCGTGGTATGATTTTTTGTTGAATTTCGGGGTTTATTGGTGAACTTTTTATTTTATTTTTAGTTGTTTTTTCTAGGTACGTTGTCGGGTCCCTTGGAACAGGGCTATAACAATTGTCTTGTAGGATATCCTGCATTTTTTGTACGTAATCTTGAGTATCCATAACCACAGTTGCGTTTCCTTTATCTGCTGGAAGGATTGTGATGTCTTTATTTTTTCGAAGGTTTATTAGAGCCCTTTGTTCAGTGGCATTTAGGTTTTGTTTTGGTGTTTTGTCTCATCTTAAAATTCTTGCCACCTCTTGTCGAATCTCCTCTGCTTTTGTTTCTTCAGATGAGTCAAGGACAGCTTCCACTCCAGCTATTATTTCTTCTTTAGGGATTTCCTTAGGAGATATTGCAAAATCAAAACTCTTACTCAGTACGGATTTTTCACTTTCTGAGAGACTGTAGGATGATATATTATGTACTAATTTATCGACGTCTACTGATGATCTTTGTGGCTGACTCGACTTTCTTAGAAGATTGTCATACTTTTTCGAAAGTTTATCTGTCTTAATATTCTTATTTGTTTCTGTTCGCCAAAAAGCCAAAGTTTCTATGCGATTCCACAATAAAGGGTGAATGATGTTACTTAGTTTAAGGTGTAACTTTAAAAGTTCTTTCTCTGTCTCGGCTAGTTGTTTTCTAGTTTGATGGATTTGTTCTTTTAATAACGCCTTACTAGCATTTTGAAGTATGGTGTTAGTTTTTCTAGTTTTAGTATGATAAGACAACTGTGTAAAAGTAGGAAGTAAATCGCTGTTCCTACTTTTACAGGGTTGTCTTATCATACTAAAACTAGAAAAACTAACACCATACTTCAAAATGCTAGTAAGGCGTTATTAAAAGAACAAATCCATCAAACTAGAAAACAACTAGCCGAGACAGAGAAAGAACTTTCGTCCGAATCCGTTAGTGGGATTTCTCCTCAGCTTCGTAATAATTTACTTGGGGTTTTGTATTTGTGAGTTTTATAATATTTTGTAACCTCCAAGTAATCTCTCTGAGAGAGGATTTTTGGTGCTGAAGTTGGACCAGGCCGCCATTTTCCTGCCACGTTGTGAAGAAGTCTTCCTGTCCGGAGCGAACTAACCCTTATTGAATAGGGTCTTAGTACGTGTCTTTAGGGCTCCCTTTGACGTGAACGAGTAACGTTCCGCCCAACAACTACTTGTACACCTTCTAACGGTTGCAGTGTCGTTTCACGCTGGGACTTCATACTAGTGTTTTTTTTGTACAGGCATTTCCAAAAAAAACACCTTTTATTAAATAGTTTTTTATTGTTTTAGAGTGTGTTTTATTTAGCTCACATTTTGTCTCCTTTTTCAGGATTTTTTTGTATTAAATAACTTTCTTTATTTTAAATTACAATTTCCTTTTTATGAAAGTATCAGGAACAAGTGAGTGCCGAACATATCTAGGGCCTTTCCAATTTAGGTGACGCTAACCTATTTTACTTTTAATTTTTAATTTTTTTCCCACGCCCACTCTCCGGGATAAACGAGCTTAGGGCATTGATACTGCACGCTCTGTTGACCACGAGCTTGTGTCTTGATGCTTTTGCCTTTTTTTTTTTATTAAGTTTGTGAGTTTTTTTTTATTTCAGTAAATTAATAAAATAAAATATTTCTTATTTAAAAAAAAAATAAGAGCGTAGCAATCTTGCACCCTACGGTTATAAACCAGAGCAAGGGTTACACAGTCCGAAGGTATTGATAAACTATATTTTTTGGCATCTTGGGTCGCTAATGTAGTTATGTAAAACTTGAGAAAGCGATTTTTTCAAGATTAGAAATAATTTATTTACCTTATAACAGTTTTACTAGGTCATCTGTATAGCACAATTACTTATGGCACACAATTTGAAATCAGTCCATTAAGTAATTTTCCAGGCTGAATTTTTAAATATTTTATTAAGCTGCCATTTTGTTCCGCCATTTTGGATTCGAACCAAAATTTTACCAGTTGATTCCTACATAATACTTTGATGTTTGTGCAAAATTTGACATATATTGGATAACGAGTGTTTTAGTAATAATCTTTTTGACATTTCACTAGGCCGCCATTTTGTTTTATCATATTGGATTTTTACCAAAATGTTACCAGGTCATGACACTTATTTTTTTTACCAATATTCGAAGTTAATCGGTTAAGTAGTTTTTAAGCTCTGCCGTGAACTGAAAGAGAGACAGACAAACCAACAGACGGACTGACGGAATTGAGAAAACATGTTTTTTGGCATCTAGGGACCCTGAAACGTAAAGATCTGAAATAATCTCGGAGAGAGATTTTTTCACTATTACAATACATCCCTTTTACGAGAAAAGTAATAGAGAAATTAGGTTATGTACTAAAAACTATTGAAGTGTTGAGAAAAATTATCAGTGTTTTTAGGTTTTTGCTTGATCGCAAATCTCTACATAAATTTAGAGACACCATGGTCGTTTTTTTCATAATATTAAAGGGAGACACATTTATTTTATATATTATACAGCAGATTTCTCTTTTCTGTGAAAAAAGTTTTTTTTATAAGTTATCATGGACAGGTTTCAATATAAAATAGAAGAGAGAAATTCTCCCTAAAAGAAATCCGTTGTACCTTAGAAATAAAAATAAACTGTTCGGTATAAAATTTCAGATCTGAGAATAAATACATCCTAAACAATTGCTGCTACCCGCGGCTCTAAGCAACATGGATCCACGAAGTACATCATCCCCTTTCATCCCGACGGATATTGAGCAGCCCATTGTAAGCAGTAGGCTAGTTAAAGATGCACCCTCAGGGATTCTTCGATTGGACGCCAGCAAACCGAAGCGGATTTCTGCTGAATTTAAATTCAATCAGGTATTGTGCCCCGTAATAATATTTTATTTCACGAGCCGGGGGATGTTGATATTTATATGTTTTCCTTTTATTAAATTGGCGAAATTGTTTCCTTAATAAAAAATAATAGGGGCCACGAAAAATGTATTATTATTTTTTCTCCATATATTAGTAGTACCATCAAATGATAGTTTTTACTAGTCATATCTCTACTTTGAAAAATTTAATATAGTAAATTCTAACAATATGCATTTGTTATCGAAAATATGATTAATTTAACAATTTTCTTCACTGAAACTTACAACTTTACGATTAAGTAGTCACGGTTAAAATACCAAGCAAATTCCCGTTGAAAAACACAGTTTTCTTGTCATAAGAGAGTTCTCTAAACACCATGAAAATGCAGATAAACTTAAACTCTTAAGTTTAAAATACAAAACGTGAAAACGACTCTTTAACGTGTAATTTTAAAAACATAAATCGTGGCGATAAAAATATTTGCTTTAAACAACACAGCCGTGACTTCTATCACAACTGACATGTCAAATATCTCTGAAAACGTTATTCTTATTACAGTGACTTTATACAGAGACAGTGGCGACAATAGGGTAACCAATTTTTGATTGGTTCTCCGCGTCACGTGGTCCTGGCGGCCATATTGCTGCAAAAATCGATTTGTTTACTTTTTGCCTAAATGGGTTTCTTATGAGGTTTTTTGTTTTAGTGTATTATTTTATTAGTTTTTGTGATTATTAAAACGAATATCGATAGAAACAATAAGTTCTAAGCCATTGGCCATATGAATAAATGTGTTTAAGCCTGGTTCACCTGCTTTTCGCTTGTAATCAGTATTTGTGATAAATTTGTAAATGAAAGATTGCAAATTTTAGTATTGTCTAGAACAGTATTTGAAAAAAGTGTTTTTTGTGTATTTTGCTAGTAATCTGTAGTTTGGATTCTCAATGTATAGTGCTTTGATCTGTTAAAACTATATAATGTATAAAATTAGCTCTGAGCACATAAGACTAGTATTAATACCTGTTAATGTTAATTAGTATTAGTGGATCATCTGTATAAAATTTTGTATATTTTGTATTTAATAAATATCTTTAAAAAGGTATAGTATTAAAATAAATATTTAGAATAATCACTATGGCTTTTATTGATCTTTAATATTTTCTAATTTTATTATATTTACCTACATAATCAGTATTAAGGTCATTATTGGGTGCTGCTACTTGTGAGTAACTGATGCTTTTGTTACCTGCTTTGTTACTTGCCGCTTACAGTCTAGTACTACATTCAGAAGTGTATCCAACTTGTGACCTAGGTGACAAGGTGGATACGGTAGTACGGTACTTCTTATTAACTAAAACATCTATGTAGCTATCGACTTTTATTTATTACTCAAACTCAACATATTTATTTAGTTACTTTAACAGAAACAGACTATATACCTAAAACTATCTTAAGAGTCTAACAAATTTCTGACATAAGTAGGTATGATACAGCTTCTTGAAGCACCGTGAACTTGGTAAAGTCATTAGTATTGCTAATTATAAACCTATACATCCTGCAGACTCTCTCTTAGCGGTATCATCAGCTTGAAAATTAAATGTCAATTCAGGGTCAACGATTACACCTAGGTATTTATCTTAATACTCTGTTTTTCCAAAAATATAATTGGATTTGATTTTCCAGCTTACAAGAGACAACACAATTTAAATGGCTCCTTTAAAACTTTTTTAAATCTAATTACGACACAACACCACCAAATTTAAACACTCAGTGTGGAAACTGGAAAGTGACTGATAACTAATATTTTGAAAGTGGTTTTATTTATTAAACTGAATTTATGCCACCAAAAACTTTTGCTTCCTTGCTCTGCCAAATTGAAACTGAACTTAACTCAAGCTCTTTTTAAATTTAAGAACATGTGGCAATTTAACAATAACATAATTTGACGGTAGGGTAGCAAACTAGCAAAACTTTTCATAAACAAGCATTTTGCAATTCACACAGTATTTTCAATATTTGCAATAAAAATTGATACAATAATAACAATAACATGACACATAACCTCACATTTACAGGTGGCCCTGACAGAATTTGTCAGTGTAAAGGCGGGAAATTTAAATTTCGATTTTTTTTTGTGGGCCATATATCTCTTTCTAAACTAAAATTGATTAAAAATTTAATAATTAACCGTTTAGCTGATCCAATTTTTTCATATTAATGTGTTAAACTTGATTAATTCAGTCATATTTTGCGAAAAACTATCGATAATATGTGTGCGCCCATTTAAACCTTCAGAAATTTAGCAGCAATATGGCGGATGGGCTCTATTGTCGCCACTGTCTCTGTATAAAGTCACTGTAATTCTTATGCTAGGCCAAGGCCATCTATCATTTCCCATCGAATATAGATCGGTACCAGTGGCGGCTATTTAGGTGAAGTAGGGGAAGTGCTACTTCACCAGGAAAAATAAACATCTAACTATATTTACTATATATCTCTTAAAATTTAAGTTTTTACATTCATTTATTCTCCTAATTGGCAAAAAATAAAAACTGTACATCTCGAATAAATATTTTACTTAACCGTTGGCGGCATGTCTTTTTAAAACTTTCAATCGAACTTTATTATAACAACTATAACAGTGGCGCAAACCGCTTCGACTTTGCTGGAGGTGTTATGTTTCGTTTACGATTTTGTTACTACTTTGCCATGACAACGCGTACGCGATGGCGTCGACCGCATGAAAGATTAATGTTAACCAGTGCCATACAACGCTCTCGGTGAATTGCTAACGCAGTACACTACACCCACGTGTCGTTCAGTTTGGGGTGGTTGTTTACTCCTATTTTCACCGATTTCGCTGCAACCGGTTAGTTCCTTTGCAGTTTACTTGACTGTTTTGTGTTATATTTATTTATAGTGTTGTTACAACTTTATTTGGTGTCGAGTTTATTAACTTACACTGTTGATAAATCCGATCACGGATGTGGTTTGCATTTTCTTGAAAACTCCATTTAATCGATGGAAGGAACAAGATCAGAGTTTTAATCGTCATCCTGGTTTCGCGTACAAATGATTATGTAGTAGTCAATTATTACAAAAATTGTTTTGCTGGTCTTGTTTACTAGTTTCCAATAAATATTCAGTGTGGAATAAGAAAGGATTTGCAGGTGTGTTAAATATATGAAGGTCTTTACATAAATATGAAGACTCGGCGGAGCATTTAAAATGCGAATTAATGCTAAAAACATTTGTAAAAAATCATAGAACTATAGCTGACACTTTAAAAGAAAATGCTTTGTACCTTGCAAAACAAGAGTTAGTCTTTCGCGGCCAAGATGAGACCAGCGAGTCAATAAATAGGGAGAATTTTAAAAAGCTTTTAGGTTTATTAATAGCGAGAAGTTCCCAAGAACTAAAAGATCATCACAAAAATATTAAAAATGTTTTTACTAGTAACTCGAAAACTATTGAAAACAAAATAATTAATTATTAATTAAATTGAGTTGAATGCATTTCTGATTATTTAAATGATCATGTAAAAAATTAAATAATGAACATACAGTTTTTTCTGTGCAAGTGGATGACACCACTGATATTACGCAAACCTCGCAGTGCTCCATAATTTTAAGATACGTTAATTTAGAAGGTTCAGTAGTCGAGAGATTCTTAGGATTTTATAATGTCATCTCCGACAGGAAGTCGGAGAATTTATAAACATAAATTAATAGGGCAATGTTACGATGGCGCAAATGTGATGTCTGGCCATCTAAATGGCCTTCACAAAAAAAAAGGAAAAAGCTCCGCAGGCTGTATTTCCTTGTTTAGATATCGATTACTCCGCGATGGTTTGACAAATTTAGATGAAATTTTCAGGGGATATTCAGGATATTTCCGGAGTGGTCCAATGTATGCGATGAAAATCATGAAGTTTCACAATGTAAATCTAGGACGAAAAAATGCACTAATTGTCTTAAATTAAATAAAAATGTATCAACCGATCACGCGGTGTGTGAAAAAGACAAATGGTCCGCTTACATAGAAAAAATAAATAAACTTAAACCTAATACTGTAAAGTAGCATTCCTTATCAATTCTGTACCAAAACACACGAGGTCTCAGGTCAAAAACAATTGACTTTTTTAATTCCACAAAGCAGTCTTGAAATTATTGCTCTTACGGAAACATGGCTTAACTCGTCGATTAAAGACTGTGTACTGTCACTAGAGGCGGGGGTGTGTTGATTGATGTCCTGATGCAGCAAAATTTAAAAGTATTTCTAAATGTCGAATTTTTTTGCAAGCCTTAGTGGTATTCCCTCATTTTTTCATCCCTCAGCCAAACGAACGTATGCTCTTACATCTGCATCTACGAGGAGTATACCAACAATTACAGAAACTCGTTGGTCATCAAATTCGAAGTTAGTAAATGTCATTGTTCAATTTGCGTTTTTCAAAAAAAATCGTTTGACATTCATTTTTGCATATCCAATATAAAAAGCTGTCGTGAGGCGCTCTGTAAAAAAAGAAATTAACATTTTTTTTGATATCATGTTTGATAAAGCAAATTCTATTACAGAAATAAATCATTACAAACTAGCTAAGTTTTCACCTGAAGAAATTAGGGCTAAGTATAGAACCCTTTTTTATGAAATATTGGACCATATTTTAATGGAAATGACACTAAGCTTTGAAGACTCTGAAAAACTTACATTTGTATGTTTTGCAGATTCTGCTAAATTTTCCGAATATAGTTTAAATTTTTCGATTGGCTCGTTAGAAAATTTGGTACAGTTATTTGAAGAAATATTTTCAAAAAGTCAACGACTTAAAAATGAGCTTGGTCTTATTTTTGCCAATGACAGTAATTGGAATATATCGCTGCAAGAGCAAGTGAAAAAAAAAATTAAAATATAGATATTTTAACCAAAGCATATAAAGCGTTTTCCCTTATTTTGTCAATACCGTCGACAAGTGCTTCAGTGGAAAGAAGTTTTTCTTTCCTCAAACTTGTACAAACTTATTTAAGAAATACAATATCTCAAAAAAGAATTACTTCTCTAGGCAGTATTTCAAATAAAAAGCAATGTCTGGAGGAGATTAGGGCAACTCATCCATTTTATGAGGATGTTATAAATAAATTTGCTGCTATGAAGGATTAGAGAATTGATTTAGTATACAAAATTTAGGTAAGTCGTAAAAAAATATTCTACCCCTTCCACATATAAAAAAAATATTTTTTTGCTTCATTTGCACTTCACTTACTTTTTCACCCGCGAGCCGCCACTGATATGTGCACTTTTTTCTTTAAGTCGAATTTTCACCGATTTGATGAGTTGTTAGAGGGAAATGTTATTAAAGCTTTTTTGTAGCCAAATAAATGCTCCATACGGGGGTTTGGAAATCATTTCGATTACTATTCACGGTAAGCAGCAAAATGAGGTAAAGTTGGAATTTAAATTATCAACTTTAAAAACTTGCAGTATTTCAACCGTTCAAGTTATAAACTCGAAATTCAATCACGGTCTACCCAAAAATATCCTGTTTCGTAAAAAAAATATCCTTCGAACATAGATATTAGTTTCCTTGCAATACAGGATAATGTTAACAGGGTGACCATGCAAATGTGCAACCCCAAAATCAAATGTTTTACTCGACATTTTTGAAAAATGAACATTTGGTATGAATAAACCGTTATAAACCGCTACCCTCATTATAAATTTTACCGACATCAAAAAAGGAGGAGGTTATCAGTTTGACCCTATGGATTTTTTTATGTGTACATCGATTTCTCCGCGATGGTTTGACCAATTTGGATAACATTTTCAGGGGACATTCAAGATATTGCCGGAGTGGTCCAACGTATGCGGTGAAAATCATGAAGTTTCACAATGTAAATCTAGGACAAAAAATGCACTAATTATCTATATTATATAATTAAATAAAAATGTATCAACCGATCATGCGGTGTGGGAAAGAGAAAAATGCTCCGCTTACATAGAAAAAATAAATAAACTTAAACCTAATACTGTAAAGTAGCATTCTTTATCAATTCTGTACCAAAACACACGAGGTCTCATGTCAAAAACAACGGACTTTTTTAATTCCGTAGCACAAAGCAGTCTTGAAATTATTGCTCTTACGGAAACAAGGCTTAACTCGTCGATTAAAGACTGTGAACTGTTTATTTCTACGTTTAATGTTTACAGGGCGGATAGGAATTTTCTGTTGAGGGATGTCACTAGAGGCGGGGGTGTGTTGATTGGTGTTCATCAAAAATTTAACTAAACTCTGGTTAATTTAGGTACTTATGCTTTTCCACAACTCCAATACAGTGACTTTATTGTAGTTAAAATTATGCTCCATATATAATGTATATATTTAATTAACCTTTATATTCCTCCTAGCACTACTTTTGAAGAGGTTCGAGATTTTCTTGAAGTTCTGGAGTCACTAAAATTTTTGTTTAATTCTAAAATTATTATATTAGGCGACTTTAATGTCTCTGAATATGCTTGAAACACTCAGACAGCAAAAATGTTTGTTCTTGATAATTTTAAGGACTTTTTTGACTTAACTAAGAATAATTTTGTTTTCACTCAGCATAATAGACTACTTGATTTCGTTTTTACCAACCAGCCATGTCTTGTTGAATTGTCATATACACCCTGTATAACGTCCGTATAAAAATACGTCATATTCGTATATTAAACTTCAAACGGTATATTGACAGGTTTTAATTTATTACGTTGCTTATAAAAAACAAATAAAGATAAATGTATACATTTTCCGTTCTCGTTACTTACGTAAATTCCCTCAGCGAATCATAAATATTGTTCCCAAGATACTTTTTTATTAAAACGTAATAGTAAATGGAATCACAATAAATATAAATTTTCTTTTTTCTAGATTCGTCGCAAACACGCCATTGCCCCCATTAATATTAATCATTGCAAGGTTTCTGGGGTGCGACCCAATTAGCCAGTGGCTATTTCATCTGTTTTTATTTATTAGACCTTTTTGTGCTTTGTATGAGTCCTAAGAGATATTTGGTGGAACATGAATATGATTTTTTTGCAAAATTAGACGTTATTTTGGAAGAAGGGGAAATTAGCAGGTCTAGACGGTCCTTTCATGATACATGCGATTGACAGTGCAAAAGGCCCTGTTGGTAGCAGTCTTAATTTTATACTTATGTAGGATAGATGCTGAAAACGCAAAATAAATACAGTCAGGTGTTAGATGCATTATTAGAAGAAATACTTATAGCAATAAATTATCGGTAAGCACGTCTTAATTTCAAAATTTTCAACAAAATTTGGTAAATTTCCTTTACCAGAAAGGTTGAGGCGTATGAAAAAAATACCTAAATTCAAATTTAGTAAATGAAAAAAATTATATTTATTTCAAATAACAGGCTCTTTTTTGACTTTTAAGGATATGACATTATTTTAAAATTTGCATTACTTTTGGAGAAATCGTTTTGCAAACTAAAAATGTATTACTTTTTGAGTGTATTTTCTTTCTAAACGGAACCCTCTTTAGGAGCGTCTGATCCGGCGCGCCTAAACATATTTTAAAATGATTTACAATTTTGTAAAGATAGAAAATTAGACTTATCACATCACACAAAAAAAATACAAACATTTCAGTCTTTTCATCTAAAAAAAGTTAAAATCGTAGAAATTCATTTTTTTTCTTAAACAAAACTTCGCTGGATCAAAAACTATTTTGCCACAAGTTGCCCCAAATAGCTAATTAACCTGATTTAATTTAAATTAAATTTGGCTGCCCGTTTTGGCCCTTTTGGTTTTATTCTTCTAAACATAGGTGCTTGAAAATCATAAAGATTGAGAGTTATGTTGATGATTCAGTTACTGAATTTTGGATTAGGGGAAGATACTTTATTCTTTAGAAGTAAAATTATAAAAATATCCCCTCTCCTCCACCGCTCCATCACATCAACGTTTGGGACTTAAATAGGGGGTAAGAATATAGTAAACGATATAAAATTGTAACCATAAATATTAATCTAGCTTGCTTTGTCTTTCAGCTTCATAAGTAATTGGGTTTATGAATAAGGTGAGCAAATATTAAACATCGCTGGACATAAATGATAAAGATGAAGCTCTGCTTATCCTGTGTAAATACCAAACATCTTTCCTTTATCATCAGTCTCTTATAAACATACATTTTTTAAATTTAAAAGTGAAACCAGTATCAAATAAATTAGGAAAAACAAATTATTATTAAAAGAATAATATTTTAATGATTTACTTTATTATGTATCGGTTTATTTATTGTATGTTTTTTATTTATTTAAATTTAATTTTAACTAAATATTGGTTTTTGTTTATATTTCTATAAAAAATATATATTTGCAATTATGTTGATTCTCTTTTTGTTTATTGCGTTTAATTTGCTATTAATTTTATGAACAAGTGTGTTCGCTTAGCAGTTGTATTATTAGTATAAAATATTATTTTCCTCATAATACTTTTGAATCTAATTTGTCTGCCTCTTTTCATATTTCAATCAATTCCATTTAAAAAAGTTACGTCGACGTGGTATCACATTTACGCAACACCCTGTATACACTAGTATAAGATAATAAAAATGCAGAAATGAAAATAATAATTGATGTGTCCGAGGATTTAACTGAAAAAAAAAATTCCCGGCCCTTTAAATGAATTTGTCCGTTATTAAATCACAACCCTGTATAATAATATGCTCGAAATTTTGTCAGCAGCGCGTTTGTTATTTAGGTTAATTTTAAATGAATCTTTTCTTGAAGTTGAGGCAATTATTAAATATATAACAATTTGTGATGGAGTTAGGACTTTATGTAAATAAAGGCTGTTAAAGGGCTAGAACATGTGTGGGGATGGAAGAAAATTTGTTCAAATATTTCTTGTGTTCTAAAAAAAATATGTGCAAATTTTCAAGAAATTCGGTTAAATAATTTCGGGGATACACATTTTTTTCCGAAAATTGTCCTTTTTCAACCACTGTGCGCCGTTATGAATGTTTCGGTACATTGACATTAAATTGACATTTAATAACACATATAGTATCTTTTCAAATATTTTTATTGAGCGCCGTTTTGTTACATCACATTGGATTATACCAGTTTCTACCTATGCCACACTTGATTTTGGGCACAATTTAACATAAATTCAATAAATAATTTTTACATTGACACACATCGCCATTTTGTTACGCCATGTTGAATTCGCCCTAGTTTATTCCTATATCACATTTAATTTTTCTGCAAAATTTAAAGTCAATTGAATAAGATTTTTTTACTTTGATTTAAAACAAATTATTTGGCCTCCATTTTGTTCCGCCATCTTGAATTCATACCACAACTTTACCAGTTTATCTCTATATCACACTTAATGCTTGCACAAAATTTGAAATTAATCTGATCACTAATTTTTATTCAGGCCAATTTCTAAATTTATTCATACCAAAATTTTATCAGTTTATTCCTATGTAGCACTCGTTATTTTAGTAATATTTTTTTTTACGTATCACTAAGCCGCCATCTTGTTCCGGCATATTAGATCCTTACCAAAATTTAACTAGGTCACCAGTGGCGGCTCGTGGATTTAAGAACGGGTGAAGCGTAGTGCAGGCAGGTGCACAGCGCCACAGGCGATAATTTTTCGAGGTGTCACACCCAAAATGGCTATTTTTTTACCTTTTTATGACGTTAATTATCCATAGCCTTGGAGCGTTTTTTAATACTTAGGGGAAATAATATCAATTTATAAGATTTTAGATACATTTTTTTGTTCTTAAAAAACAGCTATGTACCTATATCTTAAAGCTAATTTCGATTCAATTCGATCGATGCAAAACTGCTTCCGCCTCCGATGATCCGAACGTACTAATTTACATTCATTCTATAACAAGTGAATAAGCCCCTGCAGCAGCAGTTTGATGCCGCTCCTATCTCTATTTGGCTTACGGATATTCACCATTGCGTTGGCATAACACCTGCCGTAAACAAATCATAGCGCAAAAGCCGGCATGCGGGGGGATTCTGAAGCAGTGGCGGCTCCTCCATTAGGTCATATGGTCAATGACCCCCCAATAAATATTTCCAAGCAGAAAATAATAAATAATTTATATTTTTTTAATTTCTTTTAAATTTGGAAATTCCTTCTATTATTTTAAGCGTGTAAACTCGTTGAATGCTCATGTTGATTCCACGCCAGTCGCACTATCGATGCCTCGCACAGCGATCTCTGATAACCACAAGGCTAGCGGCCCGCGATGTCCTCGTGGTTATAAACGGAGGCGAGTTTTCCCGAGTGTTCCCGATTGAATTCGCATAGGGACGCATAGGTAATATCCGGCTTACGTTGGCATTTGACAGCCGCGGCGAGGAAACTTAAACATTTTTGTCAGCTGATGTGGTTAATGTGGATCGTGTGATAAGTTGTGGTTACGATTGCGTATTTTTATAGAATTTATTTTATTTTCAAGACTTGTTTGCTCATTTTGTGGTTTAAATTAATTGAAAAAAATTAATGTTTTAATTAATGGCAGCCACATTGGTTTAGAATCTTAAGACTTTAAAAGCCGCCGTTGAGCTGAACTTTGAGAAATGTCTGGAATTTAAGGCCAGATGTCGACCTTTGCCGGAAATTAAAATTCGGCGGACAAGTAAAGACAAAAACAAAAAAGTAAATTGTCATTTTAGTAAAAATATGTACGATTTATGTGACTGGATATATAATTGCGAAGGGATAAGGGCATTTTATTGTTTCTTGTCTTTAATTTTTTCAGATGACTCTGGGGTGCAAAATATAATAATTAGGAAATTAGGTATGTATGTTGTATATATATATATATATATATATATATATATATATATATATATATATATATATATATATATATATATATATATATATATATGGGTGTCCGGGAAAATGTGGGAGATCTCTCGGACTCAGATAGAACATTAAAAAATAAGATGACAAGTTCCCATAAATTTTTTTCCTAGCGGCCCTCCCTACGGAGATACGGCCCCCTAAAGGACCCCACTGGAAATCGGTTTTTCTAGAATAACTTTTAAACGACTCAATATAATTTAACGAAAATTTAATATGATAAACAATAGTAAGGACCTCTCAAAATGCTTCCCTTAAAACATAATTAGCTTGTTTAGTTTACCAGGGACGGACTAGATTGTACATTTTAACGCTCAAATTTTTAACACCCTGTATGATAAGGAGTTAAAGTGCATTCTTTAATACTGATAAATAAACAATAATAAAACATTAATACTTTTATTATTTTTTTTCTCGAAAACGGTTCATTTTATCGACAATGAACAAGAGCACCTTTTCTTTAGCTTAATGTTCAAGGTATCCAAATTTATTTTTTTTTAACTCCTTATCATACAGGGTGTTAAAAATTTGAGCGTTAAAATGTACAATCTAGTCCGTCCCTGGTAAACTAAACAAGCTAATTATGTTTTAAGGGAGTATTTTGAGAGGTCCTTACTACTGTCTATCATATTAAATTTTCGTTAAATTATATTGAGTCGTTTAAAAGTTATTCTAGAAAAACCGATTTCCAGTGGGGTTCTTTAGGGGGCCGTATCTCCCTAGGGAGGGCCGCTAGGAAAAAAATTTATGGGGACTTGTCATCTTATTTTTTAATGTTCTATCTGAGTCCGAGAGATCTCCCACATTTTCCCGGACACCCATATATATATATATATATATATATATATATATATATATATATATATATATATATATATATATATGAACATACATACACCTAATTTCCTAATTATTATATTTTGCACCCCAGAGTCATCTGAAAAAATTAAAGACTTCTTCATCTTATTTTTTAATGTTCTATCTGAGTCCGAGAGATCTCCCACATTTTCCCGGACACCCGGTATATATTGACCCCCCTGAAAAGTTAACCATGAGCCGCCACTGGTCTGAAGCGGAATTTGTTACTGTTGATTGTGATTCCTCAACGGGTCGCTCTTATGAAAAGGTGTTCAGCGCGCTACGTCTTTAAGTCATTATTATTTTTAGAGTATATAATGCACTAGTTTTGAAAGAAAATACTGGTATAATTAAGTAAATAATGTCAATTTATATAAAACATACTACATTTTTATAATAGAAATGTAGATTATAAAATGTTTAATATTTTAAAAATATTTTTATTTTTAAGCAAATTGATCCCCTGGCGAGCCGCCACTGCAGGTTACCTCCCTATAACCTCAATTTTTGACTAACATTTGAAGTCACTTTGATGTGTAGTGTTTAAGCTACGCCGCAAACTAGCAGACAGACAGACGGACCGATGGAATTAATAAAAATATTTTTTGGCATCTAGGGACGCTAACACACACACTTCTATATCACATTTAACGAGTGTGCAAAATTTGAAATGAATCTAATAAGTAGTTCTTTTTCAGGCCGATTCTTTTTATATCCTATTAGGCCACCATATTGATATATTCATACGAAAATGTTATCAGTTCGTACCTATGAAACCCCTGATTTTTGTGAAAAAATCGAGGAAATTGGATAATTAGTTTTTTTTAGTTATAAGTTTTTTAACGTTTCATTAGGCCGCCATTTTGTTCCGGCATATTCAATTCTTACCAAAATATTAGCAGGTCATTCCCATATGACCCTTAGATTTTGACTAAAATTTGAAATGAATCTGATGAGTAGTTTTTAAGCTATGCTGCGAATTGACAGATAGACAGAAAAAACCTACTGACGGACCGACGGAATTGATAAAACATATTTTTTGGCATCTAGGGACTCTAAAACCCTAAAATATGTAAAACTATGGAAGGTGATTTTTTCACGATTAAAAGTATTTTATTTGGCCGCCATTTTGTCAATCGGGTAGGTAGTTTTTTAGCTATGCCGCAAAAAGACAGACAGACAGACGTACGGAATTGAGAAAACATGTTTTTCGGCATCTAGAGGCACTGAAACGTAAAGATCTTAAACATTTTCTGAGTGATTTTTTCGAGATTACTATACCTCCCTTTTACGAGGGAAGTAACAAATAAATATCTAGCTGGCAGTGGTGTAGCCAGCTTGTAGGTGCGCAGGGGGGAGGGTAATCATAAATAAAGGCGCCAGAGTATAACGATACTTAAATAACTGCATAGCAAAAAAAAACCTGTAGAAAAAAAGCCCGATTACCAACATTTGCTAGTTCATTCTTATGATATACTTGATTTGTATGCAAAATCTGAGGTAAATTGCGTAATTAGCTTTTTAGTGATCATTTCTTTAACATTTCAATAGACCGCCATTTTGTCTTGCCATTTTGGATTTTCACCAAATTGTTAACATATGACCCTTAATTTTTAACCAAATTCTGAAGTCAATCGGAAAAGGAATCTGTAAAATAATACTTGATATTTGTACAAAATTTGAGGTAAATTGGACAAGTAAAATAGTAAAAGTTGTGAATCTTTTAAACATTTCTGATTTACCAGTATGTATAAGATGGATCTGGGGTTATATTGCGTTACCAGAAACTTTACAATATCTCTTTGTAAAATACGAAACTGTGTTTTCAAAAAAAAATCAGTATTATTCAGTGACTCACAAACTCACGCTATAAAATAGCATTGAATGTTAAATTGAAAATTAAAATGGGTTAAAGATGATATTACTCCTTCTCTAATCATTTATCCCATAATTAAATCGTCATAATAAAATAGAGTTTCATAAAGATAGTTCATTCGTATGTAACACTTGATCTTTATACCAAATTTGAGGCAAATTGCATAATTAGTTTTTTAGTAATAGTTTTTTCAACATTTTACTGGGCCGCTATTTTGGATTTTTACCAAATTATCCTCATATGTCACTTAATTATAGACCAAAATCTGAAGTCAATCGGGAAATCTTTTTTAGCTATAACTAGTGTATTTATGTAACACATGACAAACAGACCGACAGAATTGAGAAAACATGTTTTTTGGCCTCTAGGGCTCCTAAAATGTGAAAATCTGTAAAAACCGAAGAGGGTGATTTTTCCACGATTACAAATATTTTATTTGACCTTAATTTTGTTTCGCCATCATAAATTCGGGAGACAATTTTATAAGTTGATCTCTTTATCACTCCCATGATTTTGATTAGACCGCCATTTATTTCGTTCATGTTGAATTCATATCAAAATTTTACCAGTTTATCCCTATATGACATTTAATTTTTGTGATTTGAAGCTAATTGAACAAGAAGGTTCTTTAAGTTGATGTTTTTAAACATTTTATTTCGCTGCCATTTTGTTCTCTATCTTGAATTCGTGCTACAGTTTTGCCAGTTTATCTCTATATCATAGTTAATTCTTTAATTAAGCTTAAAATCAATCTAATAAGTAGTTTTTTAAGCTAAAATTCTTAAATATTTTATTAGGCCGCCATTTTGTTTGCTATTTTGGATTTGTACCACAATTTTACTAGTTCATTCTTATCTTACACTTGATTTGTATGCAAAATTTGAAGTAAACTGTATAATTAGCTTTTTGGTAATAATTTGTTTAATATTTCAATAGGCCGCCATTTTGTCTTGCCGTGTTGGATTTTTACTAAAATGATAACATGTGACACTTAATTTTTGACCAAAATCTAAAGTCAAATAGAAAAAAGTCTTAGCTATGACAAAAAGGAAGGATCATTTTTCCATAAATATACATATTTTATTTGGCGAGCATTTTGTTCCTCCTTCTAGAATTCGCGACAATCTCTATATCGCACTTAATTCTTGCAGACAATTTAAAATCAATGAATTTTTCAACCTGATTTTTTGAAATATTTTATTATGCCTCTATTTTGTTTCGAAATTTTGGATTCGTACCCAAATTTTACCAGTTTATTCCTGCATAATACTTCATGTCTGTACAATATTTGGGGTTAAACTGGACAAGTAAAATAGTGAAAGTTTTTAATATTTTAATCATTTTGCATTCGTGCCACAATTTTTCAGTTTATCTCTATATCAGAGTTAATTCTTGCACAAAATTTGAAATCAATCCAACAAGTAGTTTTTAAATATTTTCTTAGGCAGCCATTTTTTGGTTTCTTGGATTTGTACTAAAATGTTACTAGTTTATTTGTATGTAATAACTTGATTTTTATGCAGAGTTTGAGGTAAATTGGACAATTAGCTTTTTAGTAATAATTCGTTTAACATTCCAATAGGATGCCATTTTGTTCCGCCATATTGGATTTTTACCAAATTATAAAAATTAATTTAAATTAAAAAAATTACCATATTATGCTTAATTTCTGACCAACATCTGAGGTCAATCGGGAAAGTAGTCCTTTAGATATACCGCAAACTCGCAGACTGACAGATAGACCAACAGAATTAAGAAAACATTTTTTTGACATCTAGGAACATTAAAACGTGAAGATCTGTAAAAATCATGGTTCTTGGAATTAGACCGTGTCAAAATGGAATCACTTTCGGGTGTTTCGCCTTCGATGGCACGAGGCATCTTCAGGGATCTTTACTACTGGGAACTCTTGCACAGTTTTAAAATGAGTGTGCCAAGTAGCTTTTTTATTTTCGCCCTCTAGGTAATTTTTAAGAATTTTGATGAGGGGGGAAAGTGGGGGGAGGTAGGATGGGATGGGGGTTGATGGGGGGAGTGTGGCGATGGCGGTGAAAATAAGAATAAAAATTCTTTGTTGTTAATTTTGGTTGTGATTGCTGATTTGAGCTTTGAAGTTTTTGTACCTTGAGTTTAAGTTTATTGGTCTATTGAAGAGTTCTGTAATTATCGGGTTTGTGTGATTGTGGAGGGTGTTTATGAAGTTGGTGTGTTTTTGTATTAGGTAATAGTGTATTGTGTCTATGTTTGTGGCTTGTTTTATTTCGGTGTTACGTATATACCATGGGGCTCCTGTTATTTTCCTGAGTATTTTATTTTGTAGTCTTTCTAGTTTCTTTTTGTTGGTTTTCGATGTGTGGCAGAATGTCATTGCTCCATATAGTATTTTTGGTTGGATGATTTGTTTGTATATTAACAGTTTGTTTTTTCTTGTCATTTGGATCTTTTTTCCAATCATTGGGTGTAGTTGGCTGAGGAGTGAGTTGCCTTCTGATATTTTAGTTTGCAGATGTTTATTAAATGTTAGTCTGTTGTCTAGGTGGATTGCTAGGTATTTTAGGTGGTTTCCCCATGTTATATCGTTGTCTTGAAGTGATAGGTTTTGGATGTATGCTTGTATTTTTCTGGTTATGAAGATTGCTTGTGTTTTTTCTGTGTTGAGGCGTATTTTCCAGCGGGATGCCCATTCTTGTATTTGGTCTAGGTGGTTTTGGATACTCCTGTGTATTTGTTCATGGTTTTTAGATGTAGCGAAGAGGCAAGTATCGTTGGGGTTTGGGATATCTGCGGTGTAGAGGTTGTAGAGAATTGGGGATAGTGGGGAGCCTTGTGGGACTCCTGCTTGCATGGGTTTATTTGTAGAGTGTTCGCTGTGTATTTTTGTGTGGAATTGCCCGTTTGTTAAAAAGTTTCCTATGAATTTTATCATTGGTAGAGAAATATTAAAAGTGTCATTTAGTTTTGTGATGAGTCCTTCGTGTCAGACTCTATCGAAGGCTTTTTCTATATCAAGGACTACTATTCCTGTGGATGTACGGCGTTGTAGTCCTATTGTTGTTTCTTCTATGAGGCGTGTTAGTTGAAGTTCCGTGGAATATTCTTTTTTGAAACCGAATTGTTCGTCCGATATAATGTTGTTGGTGTTTAGGAATGTTTGTAATCTTATGAGGAATATTTTCTCCGGTATTTTTGCCATTGATGACAGCAGGCTGATGTGTCTCCAGTTTTGCGGGAATTTTAGATCTTTGTTCGGTTTGGGGAAAAGTGTTATTGTTATTTTGTAGGCATGTGTTGATTATTAGGCTGAGGTAATTTAGTGCTATATCTGGTAGGTTTTTTAATACTTTGTTGGATATTTTATCTGGACCTGGAGCTTTTTTGCTGCCTGTGTTTTTGATTATATTTTTTATTTCTGCGGCGTTTGACTGTTGGATTAATTCTTGTGTTTGTGTGTTGAGTATAGTGTGGGATCTATTTTCTATGTGCTCTTCGTGTTCTATGTCGTCGTCTTCTTGTTCGTTTAAAGTAAATTGGTTTTCGAGTGAGAGGGCGAATGTTTCTGCTATTTCATTGTGGGTGTATACCATTCCTGCTGGGCCTTGTAAAGGGGGATATTACGTGTAGGTTTTGCCTCTTAAGGTTTTGCTAAGGTTCCATACTGAGTTGTTTTTTGGGGTGGGGCCTTTTAAAAATGATTGCCATTTTTCGTTTTTGTTGGTTTCTATTAGTTTTTTGATTTTGTTTGTTAGCCTGTTTGCTTGTGTGTTTATTCTGTGATCTCCTGTTATTTTGGCTTGTCTTTTGAGTCTGTTTCTTTCTGTTATTTGTTGTCTTATTGGAACAGAGTATGGGTTGTTTTGCCTTATGTGTACTGTGGTTTTGGCGTGTTCTGTAGCTGCTTTTATGTTATTTGTTAGCTGTTCTATAGCTCTGTCGATTTGTTCATTTGTGTTTATGTTCTCTGGTTTCTCTGTGTTTTGTGTGATGTAGTCTTATAGCTTGTTCCAATTTATGAATGTTTATGTATGGACTTCTTGTTTCTTGTAGAGATCTCCAATTTTGAGCGGTGTGGTCTGATGATCCTAGTTCGTGAATGTTTTCGATTTGGGTGTTGTATAGAAAATTTTTTGTGAGTGCTATGTCGAGAATGTCTAATGTTATGGCGTGATAATGAGTGGGTTCGAGTGGGGCGTGTATGGTGATGAGTTCTTGATTTGTATAGTTGTTGAGTGTTGTGCCTGCTCTGTTAGTGCCTCTGCATCCCCATCGTCGAGATTTGATGTTTAGGTCTCCTGCTAGGATTGTTGGGTGTTCTGAGTTGAAGAGTTTGTCTAGTTCTCCTGTGATTAGGGGCAATGTTGTGGATTTTTATGATATTCTTGCATGTGGATGTAGATTCCTATGTGTTCGATGTTTTCTGTGTGGGTGTGTTGAAAAAGATCATGTTTTATGTTGTTTTTGATAATTATGGCTGTTCCTCCTCCTATCCTATTTGATCTATCTGTTCTGTAGATTGTGTAGTTTTAGAAAACGTTTCTTGTACTAGGGCGACGTCAACTTTGTTTTCTTTTGTGTGTCTTGTGTCTTTTTGGGTAAAGTGAGTTCGCATTCCAACTTATTATGAATAGTTCCTTTGGCTTGATTGTGTTATCCATTTGTGACGTTTAGTAGGGTTTGGAACATTGGCCTATTTTTGATTAATTCTTCTATGTGTGTTAATCTTGTCTTCAGTTCTTCTTCACTCAGTGTTAATAGTAGCATGATGAGGTTTGTGTTTATGTTCCCTGTATGTGTATTTCTTTTGGTTTTGTATTGGGAAGTGGTGTTTTCTGTGTTGTTAGGTGTGTTTATGTATATTTTTCGAATATGGAAATGGGTTTGTTGGATTTTGATATGTTTAATGGCATGAAAAGTGGTCCTTGATTGCTTTTGATTTTTAGCGTTGGGAAATCTTGAGAGTCGTCGATTTCCATTTCTGTGTTTGATGTGTTTGTGTTTATTATGGGTTCAGTGTGATTAGTGTTGATTATGGGAGTGTTTTTGTGTGTGCAGAATTCTTCTATTAGTGTGTCTATTTTTTGGTTTAGTGTTAGGTTGGTGTCTGTAAGTGTAAGTGAAATTTTTTGTGTTAGGTTGTTATTTTGTGTTTGGAGTGTTTGTATTAGTGTTTCGAAGTTTTTAATTTTGTTTTTTAAATCTTGATTTTCTTCGAAAAGCTCGTTATTATACAATTTAATGTCTTTTGTTTCTTTTTTAATTATTTTTTCAGGGTTTTTTGTAATTGATACTTTTGAAGTGGATCTGTAGGGTAGGATTAGTGGGGCTAGGATTGAGGAGGATTTACTTGGCTCACCCATTTTTTTAATAGCTTTCTTCTTCGGTAATGCGGTAGAAGGATCCGGCACTTCCTGGTTCTTTGTTTTCACTACTGTTTTGAGTTATTGTTTTTGTTTTGACACTGCACAGTTTATTTATTGACGCCGTTTTGGCGAAATCACTACTCACTTGACTGTTATAAACTTTGTTCGTAAGGTACGTACACTGTTCACTAAGGTTGTCGCTTGACAATGATAATGATAATAGATCGAAACACTGAATGAGCTCGGAGAGACACAGGCTGGCTATATAAAGTCGACATGTGTTTACCGAACCGGTGCGTGTAACGATCGGTTTCCACGAATGGTGTAGACTGAAGCCCGTATCTCTATTGAAATTGTTGGGATGCTTATAAATTGCAATAGATTCTCTGGGTTTATAGAATCCCGAAACCAATGCAAAAACTTTGGTTTCTTTTACATTTATGAGATGTCCAATGAAAGGTTCATGTTCAGATACAACAGATTGTACAATTTGTTTCTTTCTGATACATCGTTCATTTTTCTTAAGCCTAGTCGATATGGATCATCCAGCTTCTCCAATATAGACATCACCACATGAACAAGGAATTGCATTGCATTTGAAAAGGAATAATGTCTTTTGACGATCTCAAACATTGTCAATTTTCTTGTGTATGTTCAATATTGTACGTATGATGGACCGGCGAAGTAACCTAGCAATCCTGTCTGTGGTAACGTGTATAAATGGAAGAACTACACTTCCTATCGGTAATTCCTTTTAGTCTCAGTTCGTGGAGTAGGATTATTATATTTTCTAATTGACCGTCTAATATCCTCAGTGCAATATCCATTTCCTCTTAAGCTTTGGTCACAAATCGCGAGGACTCTGTACACCAATGAATTAATAACTGATTGCTTTTGGTGCTGGATGATGATAAGAATTTGCATTTAGGTTCCTGTTCGTATGTGTTGGTTTTCTATATACAGAGTGTCCTAAGTCTAGAAAGGGAATTATGCCTTCTGATTTAATTACCATTGTAAATTTTATATTAGCATGTTGTTGATTCAGATGATCAAGAAACGAGGGAGGCTTCCAGGATTTTACGGCCATATTACAAAAGTATCGTCTACATATCTGAACCATAATTTTGGCTTTGGTGACAGCGGAGACCGCATGGCTGTTCCTGCAGTTTGTTCATAAAAAGTTCCTTAAAAAACAAAATATGTTGATGCGAGACATGCTTCAATCAGACCTAAAAGTGAGTTGTCAATATTATGACGAAATAAGTCTGATATTATGGAAATTGAATCATTTATAGGAACATTCGTATATAGCGATTCTAGATCAAAATTGACTAAGATATCTCTGGGATCTGATTGGATTGACTTCAGTCTGTTTTACAAAATGCGTAGAGTTTCGAATATACGAATGTGTTTTTCCTGTAAAATTATTAAGAATATTTGTAAGATATTTACCAATTTTGTAAGTAGGAGATTCTGTTGCACTGACGATAGGTCGAAGTAGTACACTAACCTTAACATAATTTTCTCCTCTGCTGGTAGGTTGGCTGCTTTTATAATGTTAGTTATGCGTCTCTCAATTTTGCTGGTTACATCTCTTTGAATTTCTCTCTAAGTGTTGTCCAAAAGTAGTTGTATTTTCTTCACGTAATCTGTTTTGTCCATGATGACAGTGGCATTTCCCTTGTCAGCTGTAAGGACCAAAATGTCTGTATTATTGTTTTGTGTTTTTATCGCCGTTCTCTCCGCAGCTGATGTTCGCTGTTTTATACCTTATTACGTCAGCTTCTTCTACTGGAAATCTTCTAACTGTCGGTTCAACGGATGACAATATGTCTTCTACGGGTATGTTCTTTGGTGTAATGGCGAAGTTTTGGCCTCTAGAGAGGACGGATTGTTCTGCTCCAGTAAGGATTTTGGAAGATAAATTTATTACGGTGTTCTGTGGCGGTTTTATTGGTCTTTGGTTGTCCAGAAATCCTTCGAACTTTTTTTGTTGCTTAAGAGTAACTGCTTGATGTATCCTTTCCCCTTGCGCTCTGGTAATGCCATTGAGAGTTCTAAATCATTGATATTCCACTATAAAAGCTAATTTTAAATGAATATTTAATAACTTACCAGCGTTTATATCCAAATCACGTCGAGTAGCTTGTATTCTTTCTCTTACCAATGCCATACTGACTCGTTTGTGTTCCTATATTGGAGAAACTGGACGATCCACATCCACTAGGCTTAAGGAACATGAACGATGTATCAGAAAGGAACAAATCGTACGATCTGCTATATCCGAACACCAACATTCCACTGGACATGTCATAAATGTAAAAGAAACCAAAGTTCTTGCACCAGTTTCGAGATTCTATAAACGGAAAATTAGAGAATCTATTGAAATGTATAAGCATCCTAACAATTTTAATAGAGATACGGGCTTCAGTCTACGTGGAAACCGATCGTTACACCGGTTCGGTAAACACAGGTCGACTATAAATAGCCGGCCTGGGTCTCTCCGAGCTCATTCAGTATTCCGATCTCGTAAAGTAAAGATCCCTGAAGATGCCTCGTGAATCTAAGACGAAATGTCGGAAAGTTATTCCATTTTTGACACGGTTTAATCGCAAGAACAATGATGTCTTAATTGACCACAGCCGTGAAAGCTTTCGTTCTATTTTATTTGGCAGTGATTATGTTCCGCTATCTTGAATTTATGAATAATAATATTGAATAATTTTACCGGTTGATATCTATATCCCATTTAATTTTTGCACAAAATTTAAAATCAATCTAATAGGTATTTTTCCTCAGGCGTTTTTTTTTAATATTTTATTAAGCGGCCATTTTGTTTCGCCATCTTCGATTCGTACCAAAACGTTACCAGTTTATTTCTACATAATCTTTAATATTTCTGCAAAATTTGAGGTAAATTGGACTTGTATAAAATAAAAATAAATAATAAAAAAAACTTTTATTCATAAACTAAAAAGTAAAAAAATAATTAAACTTACCTAAACCTTTAAACATTTGAATATTTTTTTACAAACTTGAGGCTTTATTATAAGTTTAGTGTGACATCTTAAGCTTCTAACAAATTATGGATATTTTTAAAAGTTCTGTAAGTTTAATAATTCTTTACTGTTCAATTCGATAGTTTACAAAAAAAAGCTTTTTTTAAAAAATATTTTTTTACGTTTATTTTTCTTTGTACTTTTTAGCATGATTTTTTACGCACCCTGTATAAGACATTTACGATACTATAAATTGTATTTTCATCGGGTTTATGCGTATATACCAAATTTCAGTCAATTCTGATAACGGGAACTGATTCAAAATTTACTGCAAATATTTGACCCAAACATACATACTAACTAACCAACATACAAATGAAGTTAAATAAAAGCTTTTAACAATGGTAGTAAAAGTTGCGAATCTACTAAAAATCCCTGACTTGCCAGTATGTAAAAAAATGATCTTGGGTTTATATTAAGTTGCCAGAAACTTTACAATGTGTACTTGTAAAATACGAAACTGGGTTTACAAAAAATGTCGGTATTATTCAGTGACTTATAAATCCACATTATAAAATGACATTGAATATTAAATTAAAATTTGATAAAAAAGTACCTCCTGTCTAATACTTTATCCCATAATTAAGTCGTCATAATAAAAAAGAGATTCATGTAAATTAAATAAGGGGTCTGGAAGCAAAAAAGATCTAATCTTCCAGCGCCAAATTACTATGAAAAAAGACAGACCTGACAGTTTTGATTAATGTCTTTTGTGAAAATGATCCATTTGGTGAAATAAAAAGTAATCTTTTTTTCGGGCGGGTTTAAAACCATAAGCGTAAATGAAAACGAAGTCATACGTAAAATATCTTTTTTGTGTGTCTGATTACTGCCATGTTTACGTAATATGGTTAGCAACTTAAAAAAATCTATATTATATACATAATCAAATTGTAGCTATTGGTTATTGTTATATAGTTATCTTGTTTATTTAGAGCGAATAGTGACAAGCATTCACAATAGATACGTGCAATGTTTTTAGAAACGGTGAGTAGTTATATTTTCCAAGTACAGGCTCTTTCCTCAAATTTCGCCACCTCCAGTTTTGGTTTTATTTTAAGAGATAGAAAAAAACGTTTAGTATAAAAGTTAGAATTTATTCATATAAGTGGGGAGTGGGGAGAAGAATCGTAATAGCCGAAAAGTGAAGCATGTCGAAAATGTTACAGGCATTGAGGAATCTGTATATGTGCAAACCATGTTGCCAAAAGTTAAGTTTTATCCACAGATTTAGACAACTGTTAGACATTAAAGTTTGAAAAGAAATACTATTCGTAACAAATCATATCTGGAATACTGAAATTTACAATTAATATTAGTTAGCAGTTAGCAATCAATATTTATTAATAAAAAAAACGTAATATAAATAATTATTGCTAAATCAACTTCATCTATTCTAAACAAGTATGCAACATTCGACAACCCTGTGACAATCTGACAGCGACATGGCTTTGTTTGTGTTTACGGAAGTTGTGACCTTAGAGTAAGAATAAAAATAGAGTTCATCATTAACATATTTAGCCACTGCCAAGATTACCTTACAGTATAAGGTCGATCGTATAACGATGCCAAACCTAGCCAGGAACTCCAATGTTTATACCAATTTATATTACGGTGAATATGTTTAAACAATGCAATAAAAATTTTTTACAAAAAATAGTAATATTTTTCCAGTATTAGTATTAGCAGTATAAAGATTTTTTTTTTTTTAGAAAAACAACTTAAGTTTTTGAGATTTTCACTTATATATTTTCGCATATACAATAGCTTCTTCAAATGTTAAGGTATAACTAAAATACTACAATGCCAAGATGTAAAAGGTAAACAACAGGTAACAAATATAGGGAAAAACCCAAAGACAGTGGTGTTACAATAAATGAAAAAGCTTAAAAATTATGTGGGTTATATATCTACGACAAAAGGACGGTTTAGTGAAATAAATTTAACAAAGGAGAGTTATTTAATTCTAATTGGTTATTTAGCAAATTACCTGATGATTTTAATTTGTTTATTTCTAGAAATTCAAGCATGTTAAGTTTTATGCCCTTATTTTCGATATGTAGAATTTCAAAATTATTATTAAATGAATGATGTTCAAGTAACAGATGATTTGCAAAAGTTGAATCAGATTTTTTATTCAAAAAACTACTTTTATGCTCTGAAATGCGTTTGTTAAACGTTCTACCTGTTTGACCTAAGTACGATTTTGGACAGTCACCGCAGGTTAATTTGTAGACACCTGATTGTTTTGTTTTACTTGTTTTGTCTTTATTATTTTTTATATATTTACTCAAACTATTGTCTGTCCTGTAAGCAACATTTAAATCCTCTTTACGCAATAAAGTAGCGATTCGTTCAGAGGGTGATCCAATATAAGTTAAAACATTATAAAACTTATTAGTTTGATCTTTAATATTAGGATATACTTGACTAATGGCTTTATTATATTGTTTCTTGGCAAGAATATTATTTACGAGATTTGGATCCATTATTGACAGCAATTTGTTTTATTATGTTAAGTTCTTTTTCAGAATTAATATTTGACATTGGAATATTAATAAGCCTCTGAACCATACTGTTATAAGCCGCTAATTTATGTTGATAGGGGTGAGTAGAGCTAGCGTGAATAGTAATATCTGTATGAGAAGGTTTATGAAAAATAGAGAAGTCGTGTTTATTATCATTTTTCTGTATAGTTAAATCTAGAAAATTAATAGAGTTATTTTGTTCTAATTCAGTTGTAAAAGTTATATTGGGATGGATATTATTGATAAAATCAGTAAAAACACTTAATTGTCTCTGTGTTCCAACAAAACAAGCTAAAATATCATCGACATACCTAAACCAATAAAGAAAGTTTTTTGTTAGTGGATTTTGATGTACAGTGTGTTCGATATTGTCCATAAAAATTTAAGCTAGTAAGGGACTCAATGGGTTTCCCATAATTAAGCCTTCAGAGCTGGAGTAAAAATTATTATTGAATTGAAAGTAATTCTGAGAAAGGCAAATATTTAAAAGATTGATGATTTCTTGTTTTTTAACTGGATTTGTGTGACTCTTTTCTAATAAATTGTTAACTAAATGAATCGTATCTTTGGGCGGGATACTGGGCATCTGTCCGGCATGTTAACATTGTCATTTTGACACCGCTATTTTAAATTTTTAAATGCTGACGCTCTTAAATTTTCCTAGGAACCGATTTTCAGTTTTAGCTATACAAGTTACAATATTCGTCGGCCGTATTGGCGCCGCCATTTTAGATTTCTAAACGTTGACTAAAAACTTACCTAACTTAATGATTTTATTTTCATTAAGGAATAGGTTAGAATCCTTTCTTTTGTCAAGGATAATGAAGCATAGCCCATTTCTTCATTTTAGTACATCAAATATTTTAACAAATCGTCATTTTGTTTCGCCATATTGAATTCATACCAATATTTTACCAGTCTTTTTTTATATCAGACGTAATTTTTCTGGAAAATTAAATAATTTTAGCTAGACTGTAACAGACCGACAGTAATGGAAAAAAATGAAAATCTGTAAATACCCGAAACGATGATTTTTTCACGATTAATGAAATTTCCTTATGCGGGAAGTGAAAACTCGCGCCGTAACTGGCATTCGTCAAAAAATGGCCACGGCTTGGACATGGGCCATCCCCACTTCTTGTTTTATCGTAAACATTGGTCGATAGAATGTGAAGGGGAAACATGTTGGCGCATATCCCTAACGTAATTTATGAATGAATTGTGATCTCTACTTTAATTCTTACTCTAAGGTTGTGACGATATATTAAAAAAAACTAAAAAATTTATAAGTTATACAAAAATTCTCGCATCAAAATGTATTTCCTATAATCTGCAATGCTAGCAAGGAAAATAAGAAATTTTCAAAATTCATGGATATAAAACTTACTTCCTATCAATTATGTATTTTTTTGTCATTTGGCCTCCATTTTGTTCAGCTGTTTTGAATTCGTTTCACAACTTTACTAGTTTATCTCTATATTGCACTTAAGGCTTGCAGTTTGGAATTAATCTAAGGAAGTTTTTTTCAGGCTGATTTTTCAAATACTTGATTAGTTCGCCATCTTGAATTTCTGCCAAATACTATTAAAGTTTGGCACTCTGATGCTATAAGAAGAATGCAAGAATCTATGAAAACGGTACATTACTCATTAGTGATGGGTTAAAATTCTACATATCCACAGAGACGGTCTGCTTTTGACAAACCTCCCCCCTTTCGTCGCGGCTTCAGATCAGTGCGGCGTACTGTAGTTTATTTCTATATAACATTTGATTTTTGTGCAAAATTTGAAGTAAATTGATTAATTAATATTTAGTTCCCACACAATAGGGACGTTTTGTAATCGTGGAAAAATCACCCTCCGAGATTTTTTCAAATCTTTACGTTTCAAGATCCCTAGATGACGAAAAACATGTTTTCTACAAAGCTACTTACCCGATTGACTTCAAATTTTGCTAAAAAATAAAGATTCATATAGGGATAAGCTGGTAACATTTTGGGACAAATCCAATGTGGCGAAACAAAATGGCGGCTCAGTGAAATGTTAAAAAATTATTATTAAAAAACTACTTATCCAATTTATCTCAAATTTTGCAAAAACATCAAGTATTATGTTGGAATCAACTGGTAACATTTTGGAACGAATCCAAAGTGGTGGAGCAAAATGGCGGCTTAGTAAAATATTTAAAAATTCATAATGGTTTGATTTCAAATTGCGTGCCATAACTAATTGTGATATAGGAATCAACTACTAAAATTGTGGCATTGATTCAAGATGGCCGAACAAAATGGCGGTTAAATAAATTGTATAATAACCCTCTCAAGTTTTACATATCATCACTTTTTAGCGTCCCTAGATGCCAAAAAATATTTTCAAATCAATTCTGTTGGTCCGATTATCGGTCTGTTTGTCTGTCAATTTGCGGCATAGCTTGAAAACTAAACTGACCAAAAATTAAGAGTCACATGGGGTCTAGTGAAATGTTGAAAGTGGCGGTATAAGAAAATGTTTAAAAATCAGCCTGAAAAAAATCCTTTATGGATTGATTTCAAATTGTGCTTCATAACTAACTGTGGTATAGGGCTCAACTAGTAAAAATGTGTTAGTAATTCAAGATCACCCTCTCAAGTTTTACATATTATCTTCACGTTTTAGCGTCTCTAGATGCCAAAAAAACATGTTTTATCGATTCCGTCGGTTCGTTTGTCGGTCTGTCTGTCAGTTTGTTCCATAGCTTAAATACTACTTACCCGATTGGCTTCAAATTTTGACCAAAAATTAAGGGACATATGGGGATGATTTCGGTAAAAATCCAATATTGAGGAACAACGTTAACAATTTTTTTTTGGAGTGGGGTATTATTTGGGGTTAAAATAAAGTAAAAAAAGCAGAAGTCTTTTTTAAATTGTGGACGTTTCGTAACCCTATTAATGCATCCTTAAGACACATGTATAGATCCTATGTCCTGCATGAAACCCATGTTATCACTCTTTACCTATTCCATTGGTCCACATATATTTCCCAGATATTAAGTTTCTAAATGGTTGCCATTAACCATCCTCTTGATGTTATCTTAGAGTGGTGTATTATTTGGGGTTAGGATCCAGTAAAAATAGTCAAAAGTCTATTTTTAAATAGTCGACGTTTCGTAACTTTATTGTTGCATCCTCAGGACACATAGATTCTATATCCTGCACGAAACCCATATTAACAGTCTTCACCTACTATGTTGGTCTATGTTATTTGGGGATGGTATCCAGCAAAGAAAAACAAACTTTTTTTTTACTGTCGACGTTTCGCAACTTTAATGTTGCGTAAAACCCATATTATCAGTTTTGTTTTTCCATATTGTATTCGAACCATAAGTTTGTCAGTCCGTCTCTATATTACACTACATTTTTGCACAAACGTTGAAATCAATCTAATAAGTACATAATTTTTTTAAGCTGCTTTTTTAAATATTTTAGTAAGCCGCCATTTTGGTTTGTCTATTTTAAATTCGTACCAAAATTTTACCAGTTGATTTCTACACAGTACTTATAATAATAATAATAATAATAATAATCTTTATTATCTTTATTATCTAACATATACATCCATTTATCAGACAATTGAGCATGAAATAAAGGACAAAATATAAGTAATAACATTATCACTAAGATAAGCTAATATCAATAGAATTAAATATTGTTATAATTTAAACTAAAGAAGAAAAATGCAACAGAATTCTGCCCATAATTATAAAATTAAAGTGTGACCATAAAAGTTGTTTGCATACATGACATGTCACCCTTAATTATCATTCAAGGCACAAGAATATATTCTTTAAGAGTTTTCTTAGCCTAGCGAGTATATGATAGTAGACGTCAATATCATAACAAGTACTGTTGAAGATATTCGTAGCCTGATATAATGGTGTTTTCATGAGAAAATTGGATGATGGGGTCGGCAAATGGAAAACTGAAAATACTCTAGTGGACCTAGCAGAAACGTGAAAGTGGATTTGATGCAGCAACATCGGGCAGTCGATGTAGTACTTACATAGATTTATGAGAAATGTAGCCATGGTAGCATCTACGGCTCGCTAATAACGGAAGCTGAACTTGCTTGGTAAGCAAAATCTCATCGATCCTTGAACAAGCCATCAAGATAGTAACACCAGAGAACTGGTAAAAACAATCCAGCATGTCATTAAACAGCAGGAGAAAATGTGGGACCTTGACAACCTGATGGATCAGACGGTCGACTCTTTAATTATAATGTCAAGAGGTAATGACAGTTCCTCAGATGACGAACAATTTAAACAATTATAATTTAATTGTTGTATAATAAAAATATAATAATAATTATTTTATCTATACTGGGTGGTGCAACCAAGATGGGGTGGACGATTGTGGGCAAACGGAGGGGAATTTGAAAAAACATTTTTGGGATATGATTGATAGTCAAGAACGCTGTGTTTTAAAATTATACCCATTATACAGGGTGGTCTGAAAAGTTCGTGGTGAGCCAAACTTGTGTTTTTTTAAATGGGATACCCGGTATATTATTATTTTAGTTGATTCTCCTATTCGTTGCGATCATTTTGATATAAGGTTAGTTGGGTCTAAAATGTATACCAAGGGAATGGGACGAGGTTAAAGTGGAAAAAAGGGTTATACTCCGGTCATTTTTTGAAAACAATTGAAGCAGGTATAGAAAAACCAAATATTCTATAAAATGTATTGTATCTAGGACTACAATAATCGCTTGTAAGTTTTGCAAATTTACCTTGGATTGAATTTTTTTAAATGGAACACCCTGTATATTTTACTTTCATATTAAAGATAACATTACTAGCTTTCAGAATATACCATATTTGATACCTTTCTGACTCAACAGTTTTTCAGTAAATTAGCTGTGAAATCAAAATGTCTTCATTTCCACACGAATTACTCTGAAATCACGTTGTTAAAATTGACAATTTAATATTAGGATGCCATGATATCATCATAAATTGAACAAAAGATTGACAGTCCTGTTTAAACAGCAAAGTGTCAGAATATTGTCATCAGTAAATAAATAAATATTGTTCTTTGATGATGCGATGCCGAAATAAAAACAAGATAGAAGCTTTTGCAAGTTTATCATAGAGATTTCAAGAAACAGGAAATGTTGCTTTCAAAAAAATTATTAATAAACCAGTTACCAATGAAGATAATGCTTTGACAGTATTAATAATAGATCTTTTTTTACAAAAAAAAATAAATTTAATATAAATCAACAAAAACAATATAATTGAAACTTATAAAAGATGTTCAACTAAACCATCGTTTTGCTGAAGGCACATTTCGAGTCTATCCATAAATGAAAGTTTCACTTTTCTCAAAGTCAGGTCTGAAATGTTGCGAAAAACTTATTATTCTCAAGTTCATATCTTCCACTGTGGTTGGAACCTCTTTATAAACTTCTTCTTTAACATGTCCCCATAAAAAGAAATCTAGTGGCGTTAAATCGGGTGACCTCGCAGGCCACTTAACTGGTCCACCTCGCCCAATCCAATGCTCTCCTTTCCAATTATTGAGAAAATGTCTTATATGCCTATGGTAATGCGGGGGTGCTCCATCATGTTGGAACCATAAGGAATTTCTTATCATTAAAGGTAAGTCTTCGAGCAATACGGGCAACTCATTTCTCAAAAAATTTAAATAGACTTCTCCCGTTAAATGCTCTTCAAAGAAATATGGTCCCATAACATGAGAGCCAATTATACCTCCCCAAACATTAATTGACCATTTATTTTGATGGTCCACCTAACGAATCCAATGTAGATTTTCGGTTGAATAATAGTGCATATTATGTTTGTTAACCAAGCCGTTGCTTTTAAAAGTTGCTTCATCTGAAAACAGCACCCTATCTACAAAACCTGGATTATCCCAAATTGTATTTAAAAACCAAATTGAAAACTCTTGTCGTTGGACGTAATCGCGATCATACAGTTCTTGGTGTAATTCAATGTGGTAGGCATGATATTTATGTTGTTTCAGAATCCGTTTAATACTAGTGCGTTCAATATCAGTATCTCAATTTCCCTGGTACTTGTGTGTGGATTTTCTTGCACAGTTAATAACACTGTCAAAGCATTATCTTCATTGGTAACTGGTTTATTAATTACTTTACGTTTCTTAAAAGCAACATTGCCTGTTTCTTGAAACCTCTCTAATAAACTTGCAAAAGCTTCAGGTCTTGGTTTTTTTTTCGGCATCGGGATATCGTACCGCATAAACCCTGCTTGCTAGTAAAGGGTTTTTTTGACACTCGCCCAACATAAAAGTCATGTTTATCAACTCTGGAGTACTCAAACTCATTGTTACTTAACAATTTCTCGGCTTATCGTCAAAAAACAATTGTAATTGATGCCAATTCTCTGACACTTTGCGGTTTTGACAAGAATGTCAATCTTTCTTTTCATTTATGATTATTTCATGGCCTCCTTATATTATAGGTAGTCAATTTAAGCAACGTAAATAATACCGTTTCTGTTAGAATGAGTAAATTTTGGTTTCACGGTTAATTTACTAAAAAACTGTTGGTTAGAAAGATATCAAATAGGGTATTTTCTGAAAGCTGGCGATGTTATCTTTAATATGACAGTAAAATATATGGGGTGTTCCATTTAAAAAAATTCAATCCAAGGTAAATTTGCAAAACTTGACCACCCTGTATAACAGTGAATAATTTTGAACGATTTACAAGCGATTATTGTAATCCTAGATACAATACATTTTATAGAATATTTGGTTTTTCCATACCTGCTTCAATTGTTTTCAAAAAATGGCCGGAGTATAACACTTTTTTTCACTTTAACCTCGTCCCATTCCCTTGGTATAAATTTTAGACCCAACAAACCTCATATTAAAATGATCGTAACGAATAGGAGAATCAATTAAAATAATAATATACCAGGTATCCCATTTAAAAAAACACAAGTTTGGTTCACCACGAACTTTTCAGACCACCCTGTATAATGGGTATAATTTTAAAACACAGCGTTCTTGACTATCAATCATATCTCAAAAATGTTTTTTCAAATTCCTCTCCGGTTGCCCACAATCGTCCACCCCATCTTGGTTGCACCACCCTGTATATATATTATGTACAGGGTGTTCCAGCGAGGACTGAACAGGGACCTATTTTCGACCTTCCTTGTATTTTGGAAAAATTCAAAATAGCCAATCGATGTATTTTTTCTTGTAGAATCCAAAAATATCATCGAAAAAATATTTGAACCAGAAACAAAAGAGTTACGCTATGCATCAGGTGTTTTTTAAATGGAATGTATCGTTTTTTATACGATTTTTGGAAAGAGTGATTTTTTTTATGTCCGTTCTGATTAAAAGATTTGATTTTGCGATAGCTGTTTATATTACATTTTACTGTTTTACAAACTAAAATTTTAGCTTCACCTGTTTAAAATATACGATAGGTTGGTATAGGTGATCAAGGTAAAATGACGTTTGAATACTTTGTCAATAAAAATTGACATTATTTTAATTATTGTCGAAGTCTTCACCTAAAAAATATATATTTGACTCTGATCGAAATGAAATACTCTTTGGACGAGAGACTACAGATTGTTGTGCCAAGAAAATGCAAGAGAAGCAAGAAGAAGATTTATTGCAAATTTTCATAGAAATATATCCATCAATACAATTCTAAGGATAAAAAACCTATTTGAGGAAAATAAAACTTTACATGATAGAAAAGGAAATTCAATAAAAAATAATTATTAAATAATAAAATAAAACTACTAATAACATAAGTTTTCAATGTGACCGCCGTTTTTCTCGAAACAACATCGATAACCCCTTTGTAGCCTTTCTAAACTTGCTGTTACAATATGATTTTCCTGGTTAAAGCGGTTTATTTCATCGACAATTTTTCCCATGATCTCTTGAATATTTTCGTTTCGTTGTCTGTATACGACGTTCTTCAAATGGCCCCAAAGAAATGTATCCAAAACTGAGAGGTCGGGGCTATTGGGCGGCCAAGCATATGTTCCATTTCGCCCTATCCATTCGTTATGGCGCCAATTTAAAAATTGAACCACATCATGCACGGCATGAGAAGGCGCCCCATCATGTTGCCAAATTAAATTCTGATATTCTGCCAATGGTAAGTCTTTTCTAAAAACTCATAATGTGCCCATTTAAAGTCCCGTTAAAAAATATTGGTCCCAAAATTTTATTGTTTTTTATCCCACACCAAACATGAATAGAATTCCTCCCTTGAAATTTAATAGTCTGGAACTTTTTTGAATTTTCAACGGCCCAGTGGTGACTATTATGTCTGTTGAATACTCCCGATGTTGTGAAAGTAGCTTCGTCGGTCCACACAATATTTTTGAATAAATCAGGGTCTTCGTTTTCTTGCCGAATTACCATTTGAGAAACAAATTGGAAGCGAAGTTCTTTTTGTGCCGGTGTTAGGTGCTGAAGTGGAAGGATACGAAAAGGCCTAAATTTATGAATTTTCAGAGTCCTGTGAACAGTCCCTCGGGTGACTCTTCTGCGCCTTGCACCGCCACCGTACTGAACTTCCCGAACTGCATCCGAAATAGATTTGGTTGGATTAACTTGAAAATAGTTTATAATGGCCTGGTCTCGATTTCTTCTTCTTTGTATATTTCTTTTTCTATCATGTAAAGTTTTATTTTCCTCGAATAGGTTTTTTATCCTTAGAATTGTATTGATGGATATATTTCTATGAAAATTTGCAATAAATCTTCTTCTTGCTTCTGTTGCATTTTCTTGGCACTTGTAAAATAGCATAACAATCTGTAGTCTCTCTTCCAAAGAGTATTTCATTTCGATCAGAGTCAAATATATATTTTTTAGGTGAAGACTTCGACAATAATTAAAATAATGTCAATTTTTATTGACAAAGCATTCAAACGGCATTTTACCTTGATCACCTATACCAACCTATCGTATATTTTAAAAAGGTGAAGCTAAAATTTTAGTTTGTAAAACATTAAAATGTAATATAAACAGCTATCGCAAAATCAAATCTTTTAATCAGATCGGATATAAAAAAAATCATTCTTTCCAAAAATCGTATAAAAAAAGAGTACATTCCATTTAAAAAACACCTGATGCATAGCGTAACTCTTTTGTTTCTGGTTCAAATATTTTTTCGATGATATTTTTGGATTCTACAAGAAAAAATACATCGATTGGCTATTTTGAATTTTTCCAAAATACAAGGAAGGTCGAAAATAGGTCCCTGTTCAGTCCTCGCTGGAACACCATGTACATATTATACATAATTTTTATTTTGCTAAAATAAAATTATTTCTATAAGTACCCAACCGCATGCCTTTGGCGTACCATTTTCTGTGTTTATGAACGAATAACAATAGGCAAAACGCATAAATTGGCCCAAAATCCGGTACTTCTCTATCTTCTAATCTGCACTTGATAAAAAGAAAGAATTTTGCAGTGAGATCAATTCTAAACTACGGAAGTGGCCTAAATTATTGGTGGTTCACCCTGTAGTCCTTTTGCATACCTAATGAGGTTTTATTACTCTATACATTTCTAAACCAGACTATAACAAATATATTTCCTTTATTTAACTATTCAATTTTAAAGAATTCTTGGGTGTCAACCGCAAATTCAATATACCAAAAACGTTTTACAATTGGACAATTGCAAAACGAAGCCATAGTACACAAACTACTAACGCCGTTTTATAATGAAACATCATTTTTCACCATCCTTGATTTCGCAAACAAAGAAATTATAAAGAAAATCACGAGGCGCGGCCGAAAGATGCGTGCTTCAAGTCTTTTCCAGCTTTTTGATTAAATTATAACCCTTCATTAAGTATTTACACCCTCTAAAGAATCCCTGCCGTGATAAAAGAAATATGTGGTAGAAGGTTAGTTTCTGTTTAGTTATGTTGTTATTCGTGGTCATATATGTGAACGTGTTGTCGATGGCACAACGGCTCCAGTCGTTTCTTAGAGCGTTACATTGGTGAGTTACTTACGGATTAGTATTTAGAAAAACACACGATTTATGTGTTTTATATTTCTAAGAATTTAATACGATTTTATTTCTGAAAAAACACTAATATCAATTAGCCAAACGAAAAATATTTTTGTTTTAATTTATTTACTCTACAGGTAAGGTTTTATTTTCGAATTTTTATTTCTTTGTCTCTTCTCAAATCGGTAAATTTCATTAACCCGGAACTTTCCTTGATTCATTCTCTTTTATTAGGAATAACAAACTGTGACCCAATTTAATTCTGCACATAGACATTTAGTAACACATATTTATATACTGTCTTTTCAGACATTTTTATTAGGCGCCATTTTGTTCTACCATATTGGATTCGTACTAGTATTTTATCTACGCCACACTTGATTTTTGAGAATAATTAAAAGTAAATTGATTAAGTACTTTTTAAACTGATTTTTTTTTAAGACCACCATTAGTTCCGCCATGTTAAATTCATACAAATTCATATTTATATTACATTTAATTTTTGTGCAAAATCAATTGAAAAAGAAGATTTTTTTACGTTGATTGATGACTTGGTAACATTTTGGTAAAAATCCAAAATGGCGGCTCAGTGAAATGTTAAAAAAATTATTATTAAAAAACTGCTCATCCAATTTATCTCAAATTTTGCAAAAATATCAAGTATTATGTTGAAATCAAATGGTAAATTTTTGATACAAATTCAAGATGGCGGCATAATAAAATATTTAAAAATCAGCCCGAAAAAACTGCTTAATGGTTTGATTTCAATTTGTGTGCCTTAACTAATTGTGGTATAGGCATCAACTAGTAAAATAGTGGTACTAATTCAAGATTGCCGAACAAAATGGCGGGCAAATAAAACGTTTTCAATTATGAGAAAATCACCCTTTCAGTTTTTACACATCTTTACGTTTTAAAATCGCAAGATGGCAAAAAATATGTTTTATCAATTCCGTCGGTCCGCCTGTCGGTCTGTCTGTCTGTCCGGCTATCCGTTCGCGGCATAGCTTAAAGACTACTTACCCGATTTACTTCAAATTTTGATAAAAAATTAAGTGTTATATGGGGATGACCTGGTAACATTTTGGTAAAAATCCAATATGGTGGCCTACTGAACTCTTAAAAAAAATATTATTAAAAAACTACTCATCCAGTTTATCTCAAATTTTGCAAAAAACATCAAGTATTATATTGGGATAAACTAGTAATATTTTGGTACGAATCCAAGATGGCGGAATAAAATGCCGGCTCAATAATATATTTAAAAATTCGACCTGAAAAACTGCTTAATGGTTTGATGTCAAATTGTGTGTTATACCTAATTGTGGTATAGGGATCAACTAATAAAATTCTGGTACTAATTTATGGTGGACGAACAACGGCGTTATTAATTTAAGTTCTTGTTTATAAAATTTAAATTAAAAGCTTGATTATTGCTTAAAATAAATGTTGTCTATAGATACGCAGTCTTTTTATGTTTTTATTTAGTAAAAACAGCACTTTACATATAGAGCTGCACTTTCTCTAAAAAAAAGATAAAACTATCATTTAAAAAATAAAAAATGTTGCTAAAGAAACAGGCAACAAAATGACTCATAGACAATAGTGATATTTAAGCTAGGTCATTCTATAGAGCGTCTCAAAAATTGGTGAATAATCACAAGTTTGCGTCTGACCCTGTATATTATCCAGTATTATTCCGAAGTTTAAATTTATATCACAAAATCATTGTGAAAAGGTATCGAAATAAATTGCAAAAAAAATTAACAGAATCTAAGAATCCATTCAAAAATTAAGGGTTGACATTGATACAAATTTTAGGCTCGCCACTTTTTTTGTGGGCCAGTGTATATATATATATGTACATATATATATATATATATATATATATATATATATATATATATATATATATAAATGTATATATATATATATATATATATATATATATATATACAGATTGTCTATCTTGCATAAAACCCATATTATCAGTCTTCACCTACTACGTTGGTCCGCAGATATAAGTTTGCTAAATGGTTTATTTAGCAAACTTATATCTTTTTTTATTTTAGGGTTAGAAAATATCTGCGGATGAATGGAGTAGGTAAAGACTAATATGGGTTTCATGCAGGATATAAAAATCTATGCGACCTGAGGATGCAACAATAAATTGGCGAAACGTCTGCTATTTGAAAAAGGCCTTTGTTTTTTTTACTGGATCCTTACCCCAAATAATACACTACTCTAACAAAACAAGAGGATCGTTAATGGAAACAATCCAGAAACTTAATATCTGGGATATCTGCGGATAATAGTCACAAAAAATAAATATTAATAGTAAGAAAAAAATTATTGGTTTTTTATTTATTATTATTATTATATTTTCAGAAAGAAGTGCTATCACCCCAACCCTCTGTCTTATCAGTTACTTTCGCAGAGGAATCATTAAAATCAGACAGTCCAAAAGCTAATACAATCCTAGCACTTGGCAGGATGCAGCAACAGCAACAACCACAGCAATACCAGCAAGAAAGAGTACAGTTTCCAGAGGAATCTATAGGTAAATATCCACTAGCATATTCGAAACAAATCATTCATACGGTGACGATATATTTTTTTTTTGAGAATTGATCATTTCATTAAAAAAAACCTACATTAAGTGAAACGCACATTAATATTATATTATATATTTTTTAATGAGTAGTACCAAAGACATATGGTACTTCGTATAGACGATCCATATAATGTAAATTAAAACAACCCTTTAAATGGATCTCAACTTTGCATTGTACTTCCTTTAGTAGGGATCCATCGAGAGATTTCCGTGTAGCTCGACAATTTTAGACCTAACTCGCGCTATCGGCAACTCCGCGCTTAATCTTGTTGCACCCGAATTAATATTTCGATTAAACGGCGACACAAAGGATTAAAATTTGTGAATTTATTGTATATCTGAAAATCTCTCTAGGCGAAGTATCAGGTGTCCCAAGTTATTTTAACGCATTTTGACTCTTTTTTACTTGATAACTGATTAATACAAAGATATGCGGTTTCTGTAACTCTTAGACTGACCAATAAATTGTCGTGTCACCTACCAAAATCTAAAGAATATCGACAGTATGTTTTGATTGATGGCAAAGCAGATATAAGGATTTACCTGTGCGATATATAAGTTATTATATCATACCGGGGTGCGACGTTACCAAGTCTACGTTTTCTTTAGGTTTAGGGAAATTCTGCATGATTTACAGTTGCGAATTTCTTGCTTGCTATTATTTTCTACCTTTCACCTGCCCCTCCTTGTGCTAATTCTTTAGCAACATTTTCACTTACCTTTCCACCTATTCAATTTAATTGGCAACTTAATGGGATGTCGTCTTATGGATTAAATTCCTGAGTTTCAGCTGAACGAACTTGTAGGACCAACTTGCTCCATGACTTTTTAATAAAGCTTTGGTACACAATCCTAACAAGCCGGCCAATTAAATGCTACGTCATTCAAGTTAACATAGATAAGAATGGCACCAATGTTTTTGTCTCTGCATTCTTTTTGATGGACCACCTCAGCGAGTAACTTTTTACAGAAACGAAGTTTTATATTTTAGATAATATTTTAGGGCGGTTCAATTTGTGACAATCTTCTCTCCTTAATTCTTCTTCTAAAGGATAGCGCGGCGCATTGTCCAGTTAAAGCAAAGCCCGCTCTTCCAAATTGTCAGCTCGATGATACTGTCACACGCGTGGAACGAATTCGTCTTTGAACCAATCTATGAAAAGTTGTTTATGAACCATGTACTCTTTTGTCCACTATAACACACTGAAAGGATGGTAGATCCAAACGTACATGATTTCTTGGCCTTTCCAATAACTAGTAATCGAAGTTTGTGTTCTCCATAAATGTTATTAGATTTTTACATTATTTTTCGGTAAATTCACTAAAATCAGTCTTTAGATGGAGAAGTGTGGCACACTGCTGTTCAAACAAATCAAAACTGGGTAGAAACAAATTTACAAGTCAGCAGTCGCATTCGCGTTGGGATTAATCGGAGATAGTCGGTTGTTCGGATTACCGCGATCGTCGGATTCAACAGGGTTCGGATTAACGCGGCTCTACTGTACCTACATATCCTTTAGAAGACAAACAAGAAAAAACGTTCCAAATAATCCTTTTGTTGAATAATACGAGCAAAACTGCGGCGAAATAGCAAGGCAATCTGAAATTTTAACAAATACATTTCAGGAATTCTAATTTCTTTGTCGTGTATTTTTAAGGTCGCTTTTAGTCTTTCTAATACTCTGTAGAGCAGAAATAATGAATACTCCCAATATAAAAAGGCGATTGTTATGTCATTTGTGTAAATATTTTGGGATTCATTAAACCAGAAAGATCAATAAACACATCCCAAATTAAAAGATCCTGATTTTGCCGTAGTAAGTCCGTAATAAAGACATTCTGACCATCTGTTTTTGAACGGTTGCAGAGATGGACTTGATCAATTTATTAAGTATATAAGATCGCGCCAGGTCGAGAGGAAATATTGAAGGACGCCATGGTCAGATACCGTTATTAAATTTTACGAAACCTGAAAATTAATCAAATTTGTTTTTTTAAGTAAATGAGATACAGTCAACAACTTACAAATGTTCGTTATAACTTGCAAATGTTCATTACCACTTTCGGCACTTTATAAAACAAGCACTTTAAGTTACATCAGAATATAAATTACATTTATTTACATATTTTTGGCTACCGTTTTTTCATAAAATAGGTAACTTTTAAAAGAAATTACATATTTTTTGGAAGACAAACAAGAAAAAAACATTCAAATAATCTTTCTGTAGAATAATTACGGCGAAGTCACAACGCAATCTGCATGTTTAACAAATAAATTTCAAGAATTCTAGGATTTTCTTTGTCCACTATTTTAAGAGGAGCCCTTAGAGCTGTCTGTCTTTCTAATGCGTTGTAAAGGAGAAATAATGAATACTCTCAATATAAAAAGGCGACACGGAAACAGTACTCCACCCACACACTAAAGTTTTATCCCTTTTCGTAAAAAGTGCTGAACTCGAGAAGAAGTGGAAATAAATTCAAATAAGGTTGCGAACGTTGTAAAAGTTCTTGACAAGAACCATTACTTTTAATTTCAGTTGAATTTATGTTATTTGTATAAATATTTTGGGATACAATAAACCACTAAAATCATTAAGTTGCGTCGTGATTTTGCCATTGCAAGTGCGTAATAAAGACATTCTTACCATCTGTTTATGAACGATTACAGAGACGGACTTCATCAATTTATTGTCGCGCTGAAACATTGAAAGACGCCATGGTTAGTGACCGTTATAAAATTTCAGGATAACTGAAAATAAAATAAATTTGTTTGTTTAAATAAATAAGATACGGTCAACAACTTGCAGATGTCCCTTATCTCTATCGCTATTTTATTAAACAAGAACTTTCAGTAACATCAGAATATAAATTACATTTATTTACATATTTTTTGCTAGCGTTGTTTTCCTACTACTGCAAAAGGCATAAAATTGCTAACTTTTAAAAGCAATTACTTATCTTTTGGAAGACAAACAAGAAAAAAAAACTATTCAAATAATCTTTTTGTTGAATAACTACGGTGACGTCACAGCTCAATCTGCAATTTAACAAATAAATTTCAGGAATACTAGAATTTTCTTTGTCGTGTATTTTTTAAAGGAGCTTTTAGAGCAACCTATCTTTCTAATACGCTATAAGAAGAATACTGAATAGTCCCAATATAAAAAGGCGACATGGAAATGAAACACCTCCCCCACATTAAAGTTTCACCGCTTTCGTAAAGAGTGTTGAACTCGACGAGAAGTGAATTAAGAAATCATGGTTCTTGGGATTAGACCGTGTCAAAATGGAATCACTTTCCGACGTTTACCAACAATAGGTCGAAGTGGTACATTAACCTTATGTATTTTAGGTAGTCCGTAGAACCGCGAGATCCTTGAGCTGCTTGGCCTTAACATCTTCTTCTCCTCTGTTGGTAGGTTGGATGCATTTATAAGGTTGGTTATCCGTCTTTCAATTTTGTTGGTCGGGTCTGCTTGGATCACTCTGTAGATATTGTCGTCCAAAAGTAGTTGTATCTTCTTCGCGTAATCTGTTTTGTCCATGACGACAGTGGCATTTCCCTTGTCCGCTGGAAGAACCAAAATGACTGTATTGTTGTTTAATGTTTTTATTGCCGTTCTTTCCGCAGCTGAATGATTCGACTTAGGCGGGTTAAAATTTTTGATGATCTGATTTTGTAATATGGCCACATGGTCCAGAAAACCTCCCTGGGTTTCTTGATCATCTAAATCAACAACATGCTAACATAAAATTTACAATGGAAATTGAATCAGAAGGCACCATTCCCTTTCTAGATGTTCTTGTACAAAGGAAAGGGGATGGTTCCTTAGGACACTCTGTATATAGAAAACCAACGCATATGACCAGGTACTTAAATGCAAATTCCCATCATCATCCAGCACAAAAGCAATCAGTCATTAATTCATTGGTTTACAGAGCTCTCGCGATTTGTGACCTAAATTCTTTACAATCGGAAACAGAGAAACTGACTCAAGCTTTAAGAGGGAATGGATATTGTACTGATGATATAAGATGATCAATTAGAAAATATAATAGTCCTACTCCACGAAATGATACTAATAAGGAATTACCGATAGGAAATGTAGTTCTTCCATTTATACACGGAACCACAGACAGGATTGCAAGTTTACTGCGCCGGTCCAACATACGTACAACCTTCAACACACACAAGAAAATTGGACAATGTTTGAGATCGCCAAAGGACATTATTCCTTTTCAAACGGAAGGAGTATATGCAATTCCTTGTTCCTGTGGTGATGTTTATATTGGAGAAACTGGACGATCCATTTCGACTAGGCTTAAGGAACATGAACGATGTATCAGAAAGAAACAAATTGTACAATCTGCTGTATCTGAACACCAACATTCTACTGTGCATGTCATAAATGTAAAAGAAACCAAAGTTCTTGCATCGGTTTCGGGACTCTATAAACACAAAATTAGAGAATCTGTTGAAATTTATAAACATCCTAACAATTTTAATAGAGATATGGGCTTCAGTCTACATCATACGTGGAAACCGATCATTACACAGAGTCATGCTTCGGCAAACACAGGTTGACTATAAATAGCCGGCCTGGGTCTCTCCGAGCTCATTCAGTGTTCCGATCTCGTGAAGATCACTGCAGATGCCTCGTGCAATCGAAGGCGAAACGTCGGAAACTGATTCCATTTTTACACGGTCTAATACCAAGAACCATGATTTCTTAATTGACCAAAGCCGTGAAAGCTTTCGTTCTCGAGGAGAAGTGGAAAAAATTCAAATAAGGGTTACGAAGTAGATAAAAGAACTTCAGAGGAACTATTATACTGGCTGACAAGATTTTTCTAATACAGGCTAGCTCATTATTTTCACAATGGAAATACCCTCCCAATAATAAAAAAAGCCCTAATACGTACCATTTTTTAATAGCCTAATTAGAATCTTTTATATTGGCAGGTAATCAATTTTATTGTGGGGCGGCTAAAATTGGTCCATTTTATAACGGAAAAATTACCTGGACTGGGTTGTTTACAACATTAGACATAACATAAACGTTAAATATCACCCTTTTGGTGAGTTTAGAATTGAGTGGTTCTCTGTGTATCGATAAGCAAGTGTATGTGAAGACGAGAATGTCGAGTCAAACGCGCCGAAGTTGGAAAATTTCTCCTGACAAATTTTGTTATATTTGTGTCAGGCCATTTTGAAAATGTAAAAAAAGCCTACTTTAAATATTTTGGTGTGTTAGTTAATTAGGGATCAAGATAAGCGGTGGGCTTCCCATGTGTGCTATTTTAGTTGTAGTGTATCATTGGTGCAGTGGATGAAGGGAAAGAGAAAAAGTATCCCTTTTACAGTTCCAATGGTATGGCGATAACCCACCAATCATTCTGACGATTGTTATTTTTGCCCGACAAAGACTGAAGGTTATTCCAAAAAGGACAAGCCCAATATAGAATATCCAAATTTGCAATCTGCCATACGACCTGTTGCTCATAATGCAAATTTGCCAGTGCCAATTGCGCCTTTAAATTGGCAAGCTATTGATTTGGGAGATAATGGAGATAACGCATCATCAGGCAGCTCAGAAGAACAGTTCACCGATCCCACTTTTACCACAGGTCCAGTTCCGGCGAGCCACATTTGGTTGTTCAAAGTGAATTAAATGATTTAGTACGTGATTTGGGGTTATCCAAGCAACAGTCAGAACTTCTGGGTTCCCGTTTTAAGGAATGGAACCTATTGGCTAAAGAAACAAAAATTACGAATTTCATAAAAAGAAATGCTATGTTTTCTGAATTCTACAGTATGGAAAATTCGTTGTGCGCGTGTACTAATATAGTTAGACTTATGTAAATATAGCTTAAAAGCTGTGTTATTGCATAATGGAAATTTAAAACCCTCTATACCAGTTGCCCATTCAGTTGCAATGAAATAAAATTATGAAAATATACGCACGATTTTGAATAAAATAAACTACAATAGGTACAAATGGCAGATATGTGGGGACTTAAAAGTTATAGCGATTTTAGTGGGACCTCAGGGGGATTTACAAAATATTGCTACTTTCTTTGTTTACGGGACAGTCGTGCAATAAATCGGCATTATGTAACAGAAATTTGGCCAGAGAGAAGCGAATTTCAACCGGGATCTCAAAATGTTAAATTTATACCTCTTGTTGACAAATTTGGGCTGATGAAAAACTTTGTGAAGGCTTTGAATAAAGATGGTGATGGATTTAAATACCTAAGACAAGTCTATCCCCAGTTAACTCTTTCAGGGGCACTGGTATCTAAAATGGACCACCTTATTTTACGCTTCATTTAGGCGACGGTACATATTTAGCACCACCTTAATACTTTTGTTTCTGATAGTGGTCCGTGGTTTAGACGTTGTACCACATATGTAGAACGTATTTAAACTGTTCTGTGAAGCAGTGTATAGCAGGCGGACCATGCGGCCGAATATTATCCCGCTCTTTTTAGTAAATTTAGGTTATGTTTGTGCTCGAACAAGGTGATCGAACTGTGGTGCTATAAAATAGTAAAAATGTAAGTATTTTCTTATTAAAATATTACGTAAATTGTTTAAGAGTGTCTTGTGAGTTGTGCTTTTATGCTAGATATTAAATATTTAGAAAAATGGGTTCGTAATATTGGATTTTTAGGTGGTACATTATTTGTACCTTCGCGCATTTTCCATTTCTTTTATAAAAATCGAGTAAACTGTCTTTTTATGGGTTTTCGGGCATGCGAATTTCAATTATAGCACCTGTTTGACGTTTTACCGAAAAATAATTACTAAAGATAAATAAGGGAGGGGGTTAAAATGAAAATGTATTTAAAAATCGAGTAATATGTCTTTTTATGGGTTTTTAGACATGCATATTTTAATTATAACACCTATTTGATGTTTGACTGGAAAATAAGGGGAAATGGTAAAAAGGGTAGGAGAGGGTATTCTGCTTTATTTCTGATTAGGTTTTTTTTTTCAGCATCAAGATGTCCGACTTTTTAAGTTGTCATTTAAGTTAGTGGGTTGGAAGAAAAGTGATTTAGATGAAGAAATCGAAAATATTTATGCAGAACTGGAAGAGGATCCCATAAACGCAGCAGAAATTCCTTCTGATTCGGAATCGTTAGTAAGTAATATAGCTAATGATGACCAAGATGTTATAGAAACTAATGAGGATAATGTAATATTGTCTACAAGCAGCGACTCCGAGGATGACATACCACTAGCTAGAGATTAAAACCGGTATCAAGACCTGCTCCAATTTGGTCCAATATAGACACTCCTATTTCGCCTACAGCTTTTACTGCACGGTCTGGCTTAGCTGACGTTGTAACAAATATGATAGATCCAACACCCTATAAATTATTTCAATTATTTTTTTCCGACAATTTCATAGAAAGTATTGTATTTGGTACAAATTTATATGCACAGCAAACATTCAGCCAGCATAAACAAACGGATCTTTGTGAAATGAAAACATTTCTTGGGTTGAATTTACTTATGGGCATAAAACGCCTTCCAAGTTATCGCGATCATTGGTCCAGTGCTCCAGATCTTCACGATCCATATGTGGCTAACCTTATGACAGTAAAGAGGTTTAGTTGGTTGCTTAGCAATATTCATTTGAATGATAACTCACTTATGCCAAATAAAGGGGATGCTAATTATGATAAATTATATAAAAAACAAACAATACATGCCGAAAAAACCCACAAAACGTGGATATAAAGTGTGGATCCTAGCCAATAAAAATGGGTACTGCCTTAAATTTGATATATATACTGGAAAATCTAGCAATGATACTGAAAAAAACTTAGGTGCCAGAGTCGTAACTCAGTTATGTGAAGGATTGGAAAGTAAAAATCATATACTCTATTTTGATAACTTCTTCAATAGTGTACAGCTCATGGAAGATTTAAAAAAGAAGCAAATACATGCATGTGGAACTGTTAATTCTTCAAGGCGATATCTTCCAACTTTTAAAGTAGATAGAAGTATGAAAAGGGGCGAGGTGCAGTGGTTTACCAGTAATTCTGGTTTATCTGCTATTAAATGGAAAGATAAAAGGTCTGTTCATCTGTTGTCCAACTTCCATGATCCACGTAATATGATTGAGGTTAACCGAAAAGAAAGAGATGGAACAATTACTAAGGTACCCTGTCCACAAGCCCTTGCCGATTACAATGCAAATATGAATTTCGTTGACAAGTTTGACCAAAACTTGTCAACTTACAAGATAGATCGCAAAAGCCATAAATGGTGGCACCGAATTTTTTTTTACTTTTTGGACGCCTCTGTAGTCAATGCCTTCATATTATTCAAAAACTTACATGTTTCATCGCTTTCAATGAAAGAATTTAGAAGAAGTGTAGAACAAGGTCTTGTTGCACAACAGTCGGTATATGGAATTAAGAGGCCACTTTCAGAAGTAACTGAACCAATAGCCATAAAAAAAAATAAACCATATGTTTCTGACGAAGTGAGGTTTGAAGGTTCAGCTCATCAACCCCAACGCAGTACCCGCCGTCGCTGTAGTAACTGTAGCACGGCACAATCCCAAGTAAGAACGGAATGGATTTGCAGCATTTGTAAAGTGCCTCTGTGCTTAACCAAAAATAAAACTTGTTTCCAAGACTTTCATAAAAATAAGTAGCTACCGGGCACTGGTACATTTATGGCACCATTTGTTTATTAGCATTAATATATTTAATGAGTTATATAAATAAAAAATAAACACACATATGACCTTTTTTTACCCCCACAAACAAAAAAACAAAAATATTAAAAAAAAAATTTGCCCAAATAGAGAAAAAATATTTTAAGAATTCTTGCCCCTGAAAGAGTTAAGTGATGCCAAATTAAAAGAAGGCATTTTTATTGGGCCACAAATCAGAAAATTGCTGGACGATGTCAATTTTACGGAAAAGCTTACCAGGCAGGAACTCAGAGCATGGAATTCATTTGTTAATGTAGTAAGAAGATTTTTAGGCAACAATATGGATGAAAATTACGAACAATTAGTTAATGAACTCTTAGATGCCTATAAAGCGCTTGGTGCCAGAATGTCATTAAAAATTCACTTCCTCCATTCCCATCTGTCATTTTATCCTAAAAATTTGGGAGCTGTTAGTGACGAGCAGGGTGAAAGCTTTCACCAAGATATCAGAACAATGGAAATTCGGTACCAAAGACGATGGGATCCAGCCATGATGGGTGACTACTGTTGGTTTTTGAAGAGAGAAGATAGGACACCTCATAAACGGAAAAAATAAAGTTTAATTAGTGTTTTAAGTTAATATTTTTCTCGTTTGCTTTTCTCTTAGACGTATGGTATGTTTAATAATTGAAAACTGTAAACATAGTCAATAAACAGGGTTAAGAATTTTCTGAAATCATTTTTTCTATAGATATTAAGTATCGTAACATTCGATATGGTTCTACAACTCTAACAAGGAAACCCTACGTGCTACAACTTTCTATTTATCATTTTCGTATTTGGATAGGTCCATTCTATTAGATTATGCTATTCTGATTTGTGTTACGATAAAAATTTTTTTTGTCGGCCAGTATTATTTTTTAAAATTCAGTAGACTGTATTGCATTTGTGTAAGTAATTTGTAAATTATAAGATCCTGACTTATGCCGTTGTAAGTGCGCAATAAAAACATTGACTGAACGATTGCAGGGATGGACTAAAGCAATTTATTCATTAATACACTTAAGATATATAAAACAAGGATGTGTTTTTAGAGATATTTGTTTTAGTAAGTGCGTGTGAAATACGAAATGAAATGAAAGGAGAAATAATGAATTCTCTCAGTATAAAAAGGCGACATGGAAACGAAACATCTCCTACACACTAAAGTTTTATCTATTTTCGTAAAAAGTGCTTAACTCGAGAAGAAGCGGAAATATATTCAAATAAGGGTTGCGAACGAAGTAGATAAAAGTGGATGAGAGGAACCGTTACTTTTAAATTTCAACTGAATTTATCTCATTTGGGTTAACATTTTGGGATTCATTAAACTAGAAAAGTTGTTAAAATACATCCCAAATTATAAGGTCGTGAGTTTTGCCGATGTAAGTGCGGAATAAAGACATTCTGACCATCTGATTATCAAAGGTTATATTGGAGGTGGACTTAAATAATTAATTCATAAAAAAATTAAGTTAAATAAAATTAATTGGTTTTTGGAAATATTTGTTTTAGTAGCTGCGTGTTTCTATTCAAGTGTAAATTATTTGAGTGCATTATTGGTCACATGAATTGTTAAAAACTTAATATACAAATGTCATTATAATAGTGTATTTATGATATTGTATACGTACAGGGTTTTCCCGTATATTTTTCCACCTACCTAGAGAGTTTATTTGAATAGCGTGTGCGAAAATATTATTGGAAATGTCAAATGTTGACAGGTTGTTAGTTTTTTTAAATGAAAACCCCTGCATATTCTTGAAGATCTTTTTTTCTAATTTCAAATATATATATACTTTTAATATATTCTGTCAATTAGTTTTGGATATATAAGCGTTTAAACATTAAAGAAATGGTACGGTAGTTTGCGCTAAACAATAGTGAGCCATGGTCAAGACAATTGCAACGACGCCTTTTTGACGTATACCGGTCAGAAGTATCTATTTACGAGCATTTTTAATATCTAATACGTTGGACGATGGGTTATTCGGAAGAAGAGAAACTCGACTTGAGAGAATTATTTTATTTACATGGTAAAAATGCATCGATAGCTCTTAGCGAGTATCATAGACGGTTTCCAGATAGACCAACACCGACTCGTAGCATAATATTAAACATCGTTAAACAATTAAACGAAAGAAAAACGCTTAAGCGAAAAGTTAGAATATTAGCTTAAAGAACTAAGTTTTGGTTTTCTATATTGGTTTATAATGCATTTTTGAATATTTCTTCTAAATTTTCTGTATATGGATGCGTAGATAAAATGAGGTAATTGGGTGTTTAAATCGTCGATTGTTTGGAATATCGATTTCGTTTTCTAATAACTCCTGATACCTTTGTCCGGTTAAATTCCCATTTAAAAATATACGTCTAATAACATGATTGTTTAGAAGGCCACACCAAACATGTAGGATCTTCTTCCCTGAATTTTGACTGCCTGAAGAGCTCGCGGGTTTTCTCTTGACCAAAAATGCTTATTTGTCCAGTTAAACCCGCCTCCAGTGGTAAATGTTGCCTCGTCAGTGAGAATTATGTTTGACAGATTTAGTTGGTTCATCATAATACGTCTTTCTATTTCTTGGCAGAAGTGTAATCTGTCTATTTTATTTTGATCGGTTAATTCTTGAGTAGGTAAAAACTTATTTATATGGCTTATATTTATAATGTTTTAGAACTGAGTGGATTTTATACCATGATTTGTTAAAAAAAGTGTCTGCATCGGGAATTGAGCGCTCAGGATTTTCTAAAACAAGAATAAATAAGATAAATAAATTATTTTAATACAAAAGTTTCAAAATTACTTTCAAAATATAATAAAATATTTAAATCTTCTTCAGCGTTTCTTTCCACTATTCTAACTTTTCGCTTAAGTGTTTTTCTTTCATTCAATTGTTTAGCGATGTTTAATATTGTCCTACAAGTCGGTGTTGGTCTATCTGGAAACCGTCTATGGTATTCGTTACGAGCTATCAACGCATTTTTACCATGTAAATAAAATAATTCATGTCGAGTTTCTATTCTTCCGAATAACCCATCGTCCAACGTATTAGATATTAAAAATGCTCGTAAATAATTACTTCTGACCGGTAAACGTCAAAAAGGCGTCGTTCCTTGCAAATGTCTTGACCATGGCTCACTATGTTTTAACGCAAATTACCTTACCATTTCTTTAATATTTAAACCCTATATATCCAAAACTAATTGATAGAATATATTAAAAGTGTATATATTTGAAATGAGATAAAAATGATCTTCAAGCATATGATTTAATATACAGGGTGTTTCGTTTAAAAAAACTGACAACCTGTCAAAATTTGACATTTCCAATAATATTTTCGCACTTATGATATAGTATTCTAAATCTTCATAAAAAACCCAACAACTTTTGTATTTACGACATTTCCGTATCTATTCAAATAAACTCTCTAGGTGGGTCGAAAAATATACGGAAAAACCCTGTACTGGTGTATTTTCATTGCGTATGTAGAATAGAAAAATATTTACCTCAGTTGTCGGTATCACATAGTTATTTATGTTATTAGAATCAAAATAACAACCATGTGCAAATTTTGTTAAAAAATTTTCCAGAAAGGCAATCGTTTCCTCGTTGCTAAGTTCATTGTTTAGTGACTAGAATGCATTCATTACGGTCCTAAAACAATAATGAATTCAGTAGAATATTTGTTTTATGACTATGATATATGAATTGTGGTTCTAGAACCATAACAAAGTCTACTGAATAAATATGTGCATTCTGTAAACTTGTACCATAATAAGTCTACTAGAGCGCAAAAAAGTGTGTCATTTTGACACTAAAAAATTGTTTGTTTAGATATATGAGTTCTAAGAGAGGCTTGAGAGGAACCGTTACTTTTTCAGTTGAACTTACTTCATTTGGGTAAATATTTTGAAATTTATTAAAGCAGAAAAGTCATAAAAATACATCCCAAGTTAAAAGCTTCCGGGTTTGCCGTAGTAAGTGCGTAATAAAGACATTCTGGCCATCTGTTTATGAAGGGTTGCAGAGATGGACTTAATCAATTTATTAAGTATAATGTCGCGTGGAAGCATTGAAAGACGCCGCGGTAAGTTACCGATATTAAATTTTATGATAACTGAAAATAAAATAAATTTGTTTGTTTAAATAAATAAGATACTTGTAGATATTCATTATCTCTTTCGGTCCTTTATAAAACGAGCACTATCAATTACATCTTTAGAATATAAATTACATTTATTTACATATTTTTTGCTACCGTTTTCTCTTGCCACTGCAAAAGTCATGATATTGTTAACTCTTAAAAGCAATGACCTATCTTTTGGAAAACAAACAAGAAAAAAAATATTCAAATAATCTTTTTGTCGAATAACTACGGCGACGTCACAGCGCAGAGCAATCTGCAATTTTAACAAATAAATTTCAGGAATACTAGAATTTTCTTTGTCGTGTATTTTTTAAAGGAGCTTTTAGAACAGCCTGTCTTTCTAATACGCTATAAGGAGAAATAATGAATAGTCCCAGTATAAAAAGGCGACATGGAAATGAAACACCTCCCCCACACTAAAGTTTCATCCGCTTTCGTAAAAAGTGTTGAACTCGAGAAGAAGTGGAAATAAATTCAAATAACGGTTACGAAGTAGATAAAAGAACTTCAGAGGAACCATTATTTTTTAAAATTCAGTAGACTTTATTGCATTTGTGTAAGTAATTTGGGATTCACTATCATCAAAATACATTTTTTACAAATTATAAGATCCTGACTTTTGCCGTTGTAAGTGCGCAATAAAAACATTGACTGAACGGTTGCAGAGATGGACTAAAGCAATTTATTCATTAATACACTTAAAATAAATAAAACAAGTATTTGTTTTTAGAGATATTTGTTTTAGTAAGTGCGTGTGTAATACGAAATGAAATGAAAGGAGAAATAATGAATTCTCCCAGTATAAAAAGGCGACATGGAAACGAAACATCTCCCACACACTAAAGTTTTATCCATTTTCGTAAAAAGTGCTGAACTCTAGGAGAAGCGGAAATATATTCAAATAAGGGTTGCGAACGAAGTAGATAAAAGCGGATGAGAGGAACCGTTACTTTTAAATTTCAACTGAATTTATCTCATTTGGGTTAACATTTTGGGATTCATTAAACTAGAAAAGTTGTTAAAACACATCCCAAATTATAAGGTCGTGAGTTTTGCCGATGTAAGTGCGGAATAAAGACATTCTGACCATCTGATTATGAAAGGTTGCGTTAGAGATGGACTTAATTAAATAACTAATTCTTAAAAAACTCAAGTTAAATAAAATTATTAATTGGTTTTTGGAAATATTTGTTTTAGTAGCTGCGTATTTCTATTCAAGTGTAAATTATTTGGGTGCATTATTGGTCACATGAATTGTTAAAAACTTATATATATATATATATATATATAATAAAATTATATATATATATAATTTATGAAAACCTCTGCATATTCTTGAAGATCTTTTTTTCTAATTGCAATTATATATACTTTTAATATATTCTGTCAACTAGTTTTGGGTATATATGCGTTTAAACATTAAAGAAATGGTAAGGTAATTTGCGCTAAAACATAGTGAGCCATGGTCAAGACAATTGCAATGAACGAAGCCTTTTTGACGTTTGCCGGTCAGAAGTATCTATTTACGAGCATTTTTAATATCTAATACATTGGACGATGGGTTATTCGGAAGAAGAGAAACTCGACATGATAAAATTATTTTATTTACATGGGAAAAGTGCATCGATAACTCGTAACGAATATCATAGACGGTTTCCAGATAGAACAACACCGACTCGTAGCATACTATTAAACATCGTTAATCAATTGAATGAAAGAAAAATACTTAAGCGAAAAGTTAGAATAGTGGAAAGAAACAATACCATAAAAAATCAATAATATAAAGTAGGTAAATAATAATTTGCTTAAAGAACTAAGTTTTGGTTTTCTATATAGCCTCCTTGGTTTATAATGCGTTTCTGAATATTTCTTCTAAATTTTCTGTGTATGGATGCGTAGATAAAATGAGGTGATTGGGTGTTTAAATCGTCGATTGTTTGGACTATATTTTACTCTAAAGCTTGGATGGTTCTTGACCTATTGTGGTATATCTTGTTTTTCAGATAACCACACAAAAATATGTCCAATGGAGAGAGATCGGGACTGTTTGCTGGCCATCTTAATGGTCCATGTCTTCCAATCCAAAATGGATACCTGTCATTTAAAAAATTGGTGACCAGCTGGACATTATGAGGAGGGGCACTATCTTGTTGCCATATAAAATTAGGATATGAATTAATCGGTAGTTGTTCTAAATGCCCCTCGATTTCGTTTTCTAGTAACTCCTGATACCTTTGTCCGGTTAAATTCTCATTTAAAAATATAGGTCCAATAACATGATTGTTAAGAAGGCCACACCAAGCATATAGAGATCTTCTCTGAATTTTGACCGCCTGAAGAGCTCGCGGGTTTTCTTTTGACCAAATAGTAAGTGCGTAATAAAGACATTCTGGCCATCTGTTTATGAAGGGTTGCAGAGATGGACTTGATCAATTTATTAAGTATAATGTCGCGTGGAAGCGTTGAAAGATGCCTCGGTAAGTTACCGATATTAAATTTTATGATAACTGAAAATAAAATAAATTTGTTTGTTTAAATAAATGAGATACTTGCAGATGTTCATAATCTCTTTCGGTCCAAACAAAGCACTTTCAATTACATCTTTAGAATATAAATTACGTTTATTTACATATTTTTTGCTACCGTTTTCTCTTGCAACTGCAAAAGTCGTGATATTGTTAACTCTTAAAAGCAATGACCTATCTTTCGGAAAACAAACAAGAAAAAACCATTCAAATAATCTTTTTGTCGAATAAATATGGCGAAGTCACAGCGCAATCTGCAATTTTAACAAATAAATTACTGTAAAGGAGAAACAATGATTACTCCCAGAATAAAAAGACGGCATGGAAACGAAACACCTCCCACACAGTAGAGTTTTATCCGCTTTCGTAAAAAGTGTTGAACTCGAGGAGAAATGGAAATAAATTCAGGAGAAGTGTATTAATGCACTTAAGATAAATAAAACAAGTATGTGTTTTTAGAGATATTTGTTTTAGTAGATGCGTGTGAAATACAAGTGTTAATTATTTGAGTGTATTACTGCTCACTAATTATAAGAAATATTGAAAGACGCCATTGTTACTTACCTTAAGCAAGTTTTAAGTGTACTGAAAATACAACAAGTTTGTTTAATTTAAATAAATGAGATACGGTCAACAACTTGCAGATGTTCATTATCTGTTTCGATATTTTTTAAAACAAGCACTTTCACTTACGTCTTTAGGATATAAATTACATTTGCATATTTGTTGGTACTGTTTTTTCTTACAACTACAATTATTGACCTTTAATAGTTATTTATACTATAAGGGATGTAAGTAACATTCGCCAGTTGAGGACGAGTTCGAGAGTGGTTAACGTACTTACATCCCATATAGTATATAACATTTCTCCCTCTCCTTATATTGTATGTTAACAAGAAAATGCTGGATATATTTTTGGATTTTCATTATCATTACATTCGATAGCATTCTCATTAAATTATGAAAGCAGCCGTGATCCGTCTAGCAGTTTTTATTTTATCAACAACGTCAAATTGACAATTCATAGCGAAAAGTTTGAAGAAGTCGAATTGTTTGATTCTGTGTGGACAAAATGGATGTTTCAGACATAGAAGAATCAGCGAATATCGCTTGTTTATTTCTATTATCGGAAAAGTCGAAAAAAAAGTATGAAGCAGCATATAAATCCTTTAAGAATTGGTGCCAAAGCAAGTCTCAGAAACCTTGTTTTTGGCGTATTTCCACGAAAAAAGTGCTATATTGAAGTCCCCATCAAGCTTATGGTGTGAGTATTCGATGTTGAAGTCCACCCTTTTTATAGACGAAAATATAGATATTTCTAAGTATCCAAAACTTCGGGCATTTTTGAAAAGAAAAAAAAATGGCTATAGACCCAAAAAATCGAATGTGTTTAACAGGGAAGATGTGAATAAGTTCATACTTGAGGCCCCCGATGATATATACTTATTGATAAGATGTAATGGTAATGTGAGCGTGCCGTTCTAATGAACTCTGTGAAATGAAAATAGACAATGTTAAAATGAGTCAAGAAGTCATAATTGTGACCATTCCTGACTCCAAAAATGGAATGTCACGTACATTTACAGTGACACTCAGGTTTGTCATTTCAAAATAATTCAAAAGTACATTGATATAAGATCCCACATGACGACTAGTAATCCGCGCTTCTTTATGCGATATCAAAATGGAAAGTGCTTAAACCAGCCTGCCGGGAAAAATACGTTTTGGTCAGTTCCAAGTTAAATTGCGAAATTTCTAAAGTTTGAGAACTTCAGAATGTATACTGGAGACTCTTTTAGAAGAACGTCGGCAACTTTATTAGCAAATACTGGAGTTGATGTATTAGCTATCACGCAACATGGTGGATGGAAATCCGCTACTATTGCGGAAAGTTACGTAGCTGAGAGCCTCAATAATAAAAAGGAAGTAGCGAATAAAATTTTATACGATAAGACCCAGCCAGAAGTCTCTTGCAGTGTTTCAACAGTAACAGAAACATTGGTCACAAAAATCGAGCGGTTATTTATTATATTTAAAATTATTTATTTATTTGAGACGTAGCGCGCAACCCTATCACAATACTGAAATTAACTAAGATATGATAAGTAAAATTAAAGGTACTCTGTAGGCTTCTTCGTGAATTATAATTTACAATGTTACCAAATATAATTATTAGTACAAATTGAATTAAACATCTTATCTCACCAATTCTGCGGCCATATAAACTCGAACAACAGCAAACTGCAACAACCATGGTATCTTCTTCTTGAATATATATTTATTTTAACTAGCAGGTGATTTATTTAAATAAAAGATTTGGTTTTTAAAAACAACTTAAAAATCTATTAACTAAAGTAAAGGAAGTGGAATACTGTACAAAAATAATACTTAAACCTAATAACAAAAAAAAGTATTTAAATTTAGAAAATGAGGGAATTATCTTAAAATCCCCAACCTTAGTACAAAAGAAAAGAAAACAAAAATCTTTAAATAAAACGTAAATTTAACTCTTGAAAACCAACTCTCCAGATAAATGATAGAATAAAAATAAAACATCTTTGAAAATCCCTCAACTTTAATATCTCACTGTATACGTTCTATTAGCACTCATTACAAAAAGATTAAAAACTTTTGAATGCACCAATTAAAATAAATATATTAATAATCTTAAAACACAGTCCTAAATCGAAGTAGAGGGTGCACTTGAACCAGTTGGAACTGGTTCATATTTAGCCGATCCACTTATTTTTTTAAGCAAATCCCTTTTTGTTAATAAGTAATCATAAAATTGGGGACAGCTAATTTCTTTTAAATTAAACTGTTTTTTTAATATCGACTTAATAGCCGACACGGAATGTCGATTTTTTCATCGGTCCATTGTGCACCCATTAAAGAAAAAACCCTGTCAGCATTCGCGTTATGGGATGGAATGGCAAAAACAAGTTTGAGAAACCCCAATGTGCTTCTTCATTAGAAACAGTAAAAAATACTTCACCCATTTTTGAAAAGAGAGCAATTTATGAAAATATTCATCGTTTAGTGAAGATGAAACAAATTCCTTTAAATTGCTAAATTCGTTAAATAATTTTGAATCATTTACTTCAATATTTTTATTTTAAAAAACGGTAGAGAATTCTCGATACTTTTCCATTCTGGAACAGTTTTTAAATTCATCAATACAAATAATTTAAAATCTTCAAAAGAGATGGTCCACGATCCTAAATATTTCAGAGATTTTTCGTAAACAAACAAAAGTTTCTTTTCAGTTTCTCCGTTCTCACTGTGTAAATAGAAAAATGATTATAAATTTGTAATACGACTGATTCGATATCTATAGGAAGTGAATCCATTCCGTTGTGAACACAGTTATTCAAAATATGGTTTGGACATTTGATTCCAATTAAGGTATTTTTAACAGTTTCTTTCATATTAGCGTAAACATTATTTTTTCCTGCTGTATTTACTACACCAAAATTAGTGTTGCAGTTATCACCACAAAACGCAATACAATTATTTTTTAAATCAAGTTTTGTTAACACATTATTTAAATATTTAATAGTTTCAGACTTTTCGTCACTTAGATTTTGCAGCTCAATCATTTTAACAGTAATACCTTTAACTTTGTCAAAATACTGAATTAATACCGGAAACATTTTTAAACTGCCGTGGTTACTGGGATCTGTACTTATTCCTATAAAATTATTTTTTTTTGGCTCTGCAATTCCCAAGTTTACTCCATGTGGAGCCAAGACTGAAACTACAATCGTTTCTGTTTTAGTACACGCACAAGATATTTTCTTTGCCAATTCGAAATCAGGTATAATTTTTTGAATAGGTTTAGTATTACAATCTGCTGATTTAAAACTAAAATGATGTCTAACTGTATGAAAAGCAAGCGCTCCTTCTGCCGCAGCAACTTGCTCCTCTACTTTAGAAAATTGTTACACGAAAAAGGTCGTTAGTTTTTGCGACGCTGATCCGGCACTGCGTATTTTTTGCTGATGCTTATTTGACGACAAATGTTGTTCTATATCACATTTTCCTTTATGGGCTATCGAAAAAGTTATATTGCATAGTGAACATAGCGCTTTATATTCTAGTGTTGCCTTTTTCATCATCTTAAATTGCTCTTGCAAAGCAGGGGTAAACTTACATTTTTTCTTTGGCATTTCATAAATATATCAATCTACAAGTTAAAAAATGCATTTCACTATCATTGCTGCAAAACTGTATAAAAATAAACTTACTTCTTGTATTCATCGGCAAAATTTACAGAAAAACAGGTGAAAAAACAGTTAAAATGAAATAAAAAATTTGAATTGCTGTTAGCTAAAAGACAACACACAATGCACCTTATCTTCCAAGAATCGGGAAGCGACATACGGCATATTATTATATATATTATTATCATGTTTTTCATAATATTGGAACTTCACTTCAAGATCGATTAAGGTCCGAATTGACTTTGTATTGTCTCTTTTCGATATCAGACGATAGAAAAAGAACGACAACTGAACTAAGTGATCTTGGCGATTTTCGAGTGACTTCAGTCATACTATTGAATATGCAGGGCCGTGCTTTAGTTAAATAACAGCGGCGAAAATAAAATACATTATTTATTAATAATATTTATATATATTTTTAATGTAGTTTAACGGCTGTGGTCGAAAAGAGGACAATTCGATTAAATTGTAAAATAGAGGCCGGACGCCCGGACGCATGCCTAAAGAGAGGACATGTCCGGGAAAAAGAGGCCGTCTGATAACCCTACCTTCAATTCTTAGTCCTAAGGTTATGTATATAATTTAATATATATGCCTATACTAACTTATCCGCATTATGAGTGTCATGGCAAAAAACAGACACAGAAAAACCCTTTCAGTTAATCTTTTCTATAGGGAAAATTACGTCCCAAAAACATGGCTGTTCGGTAATGTTCCTATTATAAAGTACTCTATTGTATTTTTAACATAGTAAACTGACCATTTATTATCATTGCGTCGAACCAAAGAAAATCTTTCAATTAATATTTGCATCAAGTTTAATTAAACGGGCCAAAGAAAGATTCCCATGAGGAAGGGGTTATATGGGACCATGAACTCTCGAAAGGAGACATAAATTGTAACCATTTAAGAAAATGTATCTATACATGAATCTGTCTATACAGTCTAGAAGATAGCGTTTGAGATATATGATATTTATTATTTTGTTTAGGTTTTAAAATTCTCGAAACTAATGCAAATCCACTTATAATTCCTTGAAATTGTTAATGCGAGAACCAACAGTTTTAGTAAAATATTGTTTGAATTACATTTAGAAGATATAAAAATATATACTCTATACCGTTGTTATAGTCTATTCTGTTACACCGCATAATATATAAATGCCAGTATAGAACTACATTATGGATATTGTGCACTTTCAGTTATACATCTACATAGCGTATTTAGTGGAAAAATCTATTTAAATCAATAAATAGAAAAAAGTTGGCCTCAATTTCCGGTAACACACGGTATACTGTACCTTCTTTATGTTTCATGTTTTCTGAAAATAAAACAAATATGTTTGTGTAAAGGAATATGATACGGTTAATAACTTGCAGACATTCATTGTCTCTTTCGGTACTTTGTAAAATAAGCACTTTTTGTTACGTCTTTAGGATATAAATTACATTTACATATTTTTATATTAACGGTTTTTCTTACGACTACAAAAATTATTAAACTCTCGACGTTCAAAAGCAATTACCTATCTTTTGGAAGACAAACAAGACAAAAAAACCATTTAAATAAACTTTTTCTCGAATAATACGAGCAAAACTGCGGCGAATAGAAGAATAATCTAGAATTTTAACAAATAAATTTCAGGAATTTTCAGATTTTTTTTGTCGTATTCTTAAGGGCGCTTCTAGGGCTGCCTGTTTTTCTTATACGATGTAAAGGACAAATAATGAATACTTCCAATATAAAAAGACGACATTGAAACAAAACACCACTCGAGGACAAGTGGAAATAAATTCAAAAAAGGGTTGCGAACGAAGTAGAAAGAAAAGCTTGAGAGGAACCGTTACTTTTAAATTTCAATTGAATATATCTAATTTGTGTAAATATTTTCGAATTCGTTAAACCAGAAAAGTCGTTAAAATACATCCATAATTAAAATACCCTGACTTTGCCCAAGTAAGTGCGTAATAAAGACATTCTGATCTGTTTATGAACGGTTGCTGAAATGGTCTTGATCAACTTATTAAGCAAAATGTCGCGCAGTGTAACCCTTAGACTGACCCGTAAATGCGATATATAAGTTATTATATCATACCGGGATGCGACGTTGCCAAGTCTACGTTTTCACTAAGTTTAGGGAAATTGTGTACAATCTGGTAGCACAAGCAAGTCTGAGAATGACCCCCCCATTTACCTAGTCTCAACTCCCTAGGGCTTAAAATAAACATATATGCCCTGAGTGTATACCTGCCAGAGAGACACCAGCATCGACTCACATGCATCTCTTCACCATCCAACTGCAAAAACCAAGGAACTCCCCAGACTGTCCCGATTATGGAATGTGTTACCAGCAAATCCCTTTCCCTCTTCTCCTGTAAGTCTTTAAATCCCGCATAGAAGTATATTCGGTTGAGAAAGACATTCTCTCACTGCTAGCGACAAAAATGGCTCTTTTAGACGATGTTCTAATTTATTTTTGAGTCAGAAATGTTCTAAAGCTGCTTTTGTGGCACTTATTTTTTTGCCTTTGATTCTATTGATTGTTTGAAGAAACTTCAAAGCCATATTGTTTACGCGCCACCTCCACACTTCTTACATGAGATTATCAAAAAACTGCTTAATAATTGTTGTTTATTGAAAATAAGAAAAATTTATTTGTTTAAATAAATGACATACGGTCAAGCAATTTGCAGACGCTCATTGTCTCTTTCGGTACTTTGTAAAACAAGCACATTTTGTTACGTCTTTAGGATATAAATTACATTTACATTAAGAAATCATGGTTCTTGGGATTAGACCGTGTCAAATTGAGCTCGAAGAGATTCAGGCGGGCTTTTATACCCGACTTGTGCTCGCCGAACCGTGACCCTGTGTTAAGATCGATTTCCACGTGTGATGTAGACCGTAACCCGTATCTATATTAACATTTTTTGTATATTTAAATATTTCAATAGATTCTCTAACTTTTCGTTTATAAAAACCTGGAACCGACGCTAGAACCTTGGTTTCCTTTACATTTATGAAATGGCCAGTGTTATGCTGGTGTTCAGCTACAGCAGATTGAACAATTTGTTTCTTTTTAATACATCGTTCATGTTCCTTAAGTCTAGTTGATAATGAGCGTCCTGTTTCTGCCACATACACTTCTCCACAGGGGCAAGGAATTTTATATACTCCTTCTGTTTGGAAAGGTACAAGATCTTTCGGGGTTCGCAAGCATTATCCAATCTTCTTATGTGTATTGAAGATTGTACGTATGTTGGACTGCCGAAGTAATCGTCCTATTTTGTCTGTAGTGCCATGTATGTAGGGAAGAACAACACTACCTAATGGTAGCTCTTTATCATTCTCCTTTGGAGGCGTTGGTTTACTAGATCTTTTAATTGAACGCGTAATATCTTCAGTGCAATGGCCATTCCCTCTGAGAGCTTCGGTCAGTTTCGATGTTTCCGGTGTTAAAGAATCTTGATCGGAAATCGAAATAGCTCTGAATACTAGTGAGTTAATAACCGATTTCTTTTGTGCTGGATGGTGATGAGAATTTGCGTTTAAGTATCTATTTGTATGCGTCAGTTTTCTATACACAGAATGTCCTAATGTACCATTTTCCTTCCTTTGAACACATACATCTAGAAAGGGAATTGTGCCATTGGATTCAATTTCCATCGTGAATTTGATATTATGATGTTGCTGATTAAGGTGGTCCAGAAATATGAGGAGATTAGCCTGTCCATGAGGCCAAACAACAAAAGTATCATCTACATATCTAAACCAGTGCTTCGGTTTTAGTGGAGCGGATGTTAGAGCGATATCCTCAAAGGCTTCCATAAAGATATTCGCTACCACAGGTGATAGAGCAGATCCCATAGCTGCCCCTGAATTTTGTTCATAAAAAGTTCCTTGAAAAATGAAATAAGTAGATGTAAGACAAGCTTCCACTAGGTCTATTAAGTTCTTATCAAGATTATTGTTATCCAGTATGTCTGATATAATGGAAATTGAGTCGTTGACAAGAACATTTGTGTAAAGTGATTCTACATCGAAACTGACCAAAATATCTAGCGTCGGCTCCAGGTTTTTATAAACGAAAAGTTAGAGAATCTATTGAAATATTTAAACATACAAAAATTTTTAATAGAGATACGGGTTACGGTCTACATCACACGTGGAAATCGATCTTAGCACAGGGTCACGGTTCGGCGAGCACAAGTCGGGTATAAAAGCCCGCCTGAATCTCTTTGAGCTCATTCAGTGTTCAGATCTCGTGAAGTAAAGATCCCTGAAGATGCCTCTTGCAATCGAAGGCGAAACGTCGGATAGTAATTCCAATTTGACACGGTCTAATCCCAAGAACCATGATTTCTTAATTGACCAAAGCCGTGAAAGCTTCGGTTCTACATTTACATATTTTTTATTAACGTTTTTTTTTACGACTAGTAAATTCATAAAACATGATAAAACAATTACCTTTCTTTTGGAGGACGAATAAGAAAAATAACCATTCAAATAATCTTTTTGTCAAATAATACGAGCAAAACTGCGACGAAATAGCAAGACAATTTGAAATTTTAAGAAATAAATTTCAGGAATTCTAGGATTTTCTTTGTCGTGTACTTTTAAGGGCGCTTTTAGAGCAGCCTGTCTTTCTAATACGCTGGAGAAATAATGAATATTCCCAATATAAAATGGCGACATCGAGACAATACACCACCCACACACTAAAGTTTTATTCACTTTCGTAAAAAGTGCTGATTTCGGGGACGAGAAGTGGAAATAAATTCAAATCAGAGATGCGAACGAAGTAGAAAGAAGTGATTTGCGTTACTTGTAAATTTCAATCGAATTTGTCTCATTTGTGTAAGACCAGGAAAATCATTAAAATACATCCTTAATTAAAAAAAAATAATTTTGCCGTAGTAAGAGCCTAATAAAGACATTCTTACCTTAGAGTAAGAATAAAAATAGAGTTCATTATTTACATATTTAGCCACTGGCAAGATTACCTCACAGGTCTATCGTACGACGATGCCAAGCCTAGCCAGGTACTCCAATGTTTATACGAATTTATATTAGAGTGGATATGTTCAAAAATGGCGCAATAATATTATCATGCAAAGAATAGTAATGTTTTTCCAATATTAGTTTCTAAGCAGTATGAAAAATTACTTTTACTCCAAGATACAAGCTAAAATACCCAAAGCCTCAGTTCAGATGAACCCACTAACAAAAGTTTTAATTAGATATGACAACCCCGATCGACTGCTCCACGTATCAGACCATCCCACTTTCATTAACCCGGGATTCTATAGTAGTGTAGTATAATAGTCTGCAACAGATTATTACAGGGTCACGTAACCGTAGGCGTGGCTTAAAAACTGGCTTAAAAAAGAGGACTAGAATACTAGTCGCAAAAATAGTTATTTATGCTATAAGGGATGTAAGTAACATTTACCTGTCGAGGACGAGTTTGCGCACGAGCGATAGCGAGGGCTGGCAAAAAAGTTCGAGACTGGTTAATGTACTTACATCCCATATAGTATATAACATTTTTCCCCCTCCCTTTATTGTATGTTTACAAGAAAATGCTGGATATATTTTTGGATTTTCATTATCATTACATTCGATAGCATTCTCCTTAAATTATGAAGGCAGTCGTGATCCGTTGCCAGAGCAACATAAGCAGTTTTTATTTTATCAACAACGTCAAGTTGACAATTCATAGCGAAAAGTTTGAAGAAGTCGAATTGTTTGATTCTGTGTGGACAAAATGGATGGAAGAATCAGCGAATATTGCTTGTTTATCTCTACTACCAGAAAAGTCGAAAAAAAGGTATGAAGCAGCATATAAATCCTTTAAGAATTTGTGCCTAAGCAAGACGGCTACTGCAGTCCTATTTTTGGCATATTTCCAGGAAAAAAGTGCTATATTGAAGTCCCCATTAAGCTTATGGTGTGAGTATTCGATGTCGAAGTCCACTCTTTTTATAGAGGAAAATATAGATATTTCTAAGTATCCAAAACTTCGGTCATTTTTGAAAAGAAAAAGTGATGGGTATAGACCCAAAAAATCGAATGTGTTTAACAGGGAAAATGTTAATAAGTTCATGCTTAAAGTCCCCAATGATATATACTTATTGATGAAGGTCGTAATGGTAATGGGAGTTGCTGGAGCGTGCCGTTCTAATGAACTCTGTGAAATGAAAATGGACAATGTTAAAATAAGTCAAGAAGTCATAATTGTGACCATTCCTGACTCCAAAAATTGAATGTCACGTACATTTACAGTGACAAAAAGTGACGACACTCAGGTTTGTCATTTCAAAATAATTTAAAAGTACATTGATACCAGATGACTATTAATTCGTGCTTCTTTATGCGATATCAAAATGGAAAGTGCTTAAACCAGCCTGTTAGGAAAAATACGTTTTCGTCAATTCCAAGTAAAATTGCGAAATTTCTACAGTTTGAGAACTTCAAAATGTATACTGGACACTCTTTTAGAAGAACGTCGGCAACTTTATTAGCAAATACTGGAGTTGATGTATTAGCTATTAAGCGACATGGTGGATAGAAATCCGCTACTATTGCGGAAAGTTACGTAGCTGAGAGCCTCAATAATAAAAAGGAAGTAGCGAATAAAATTTTATACAGTAAGACCCAGCCAGAACTCTCTTGCAGTGCTTCAACAGTGACAGAAACATTGGTTACAAATGAAGGATCTGTAGAGTCAGATAATGTAATACGTTCGAGAAGAAACGAGAAAACGTGTTTCCAAATTTTGTTAATGTGAATAATTGTAATAATTGTACCATTAATATTCATTTCAATTAATATCACCGGATTTTTGTCCGGATTTTTGTAATATGTTGACGAAATCAAAAATTAAAGCTACTTATAATAATTTTAGATTTATTATTTCCCTAGGGATGTAAGTTGACTTACATCCTGTCGTTAAAGGCAACCAATACCTTGTTGAGTAACTTTCACTTACGTCTGTCAAAGCAGTGTCAAAATAGGTTGCTTACAATACAGGGAGGGGGACAAACATGTTTTCTCAATTCCGTCGGTCTGTTTGACGGCTTGTCTTTATGTCTGTCCGCGACAAAGCTCAAAAATGATTTATCCTATTTAGTATAAATTAAAGGTCACCTGAGGATGACGTGGTAACATTTTGGTAAAAATGCAATGTTGGAACAAAATGGCGGCCTACTGAAATGTTAACAAAATTATTACTAAAAAACTAATTATCCAGTTTACCCCAAATTTTGCAGAAAAATTAGGTGCCACATGACCATCAACTGGTAAGTTTTGCAACAAATCCAAATTGGCGGCCTAATAAAATATTATAAAGTGCAAAATGTTACTTCATTGATTATGTTCAAATTGTGGTCAAATATCAAATATTATACAAGGATGAACTGGTAAAAATTTTGAGACAAATTTAAAATGGCGGAACAAAATGTTAAAAAATTCGGTCTGAAAAAAGTACCTATTGGATTGATTTTAAAGTTTACACAAAAACCAAGGATGATAAATAATCTTGTGTAAAATTTTGGTGAGGAGCCATTATGGTGGAACAAAATAGCGGTCTAATGAAATGTTTGAAATGTCGGTATACTTATCCAAATTTTGCACATAAATCAAGTCCGAAACAAAAGAAGACTGGTAATATTTTATTAATTATATGTGGCAAAACAAAATGGCGACTAATTAAATGTTTACTAATTTCTTAATGAAGCATAACCCATTTCTTTACTTTCGTACATCAAATATTTTAAAAGGCCGTCATTCCGTTCAGCCATATTCAATTCATACCACTATTTTACCAGTTTATTTTTGTACAAGACGTAATTTTTGTCGAAAATTAAAGTTTATAGTAAGTAGAATTTTTAACTATACCGAGAACAGACCGATCGACAGAAAACGTGAAGATCTGTAAAAACCTGAAGCGAAGATTTTTTCACGATTTCTTCCTTTTGTGGGAAGTAAAAATTCGCGCCGCCGCCGGCGGTCGTCACCAAATATCAGGTACTTGAACATGTGCCATCCCTACCTCTTAATTTATCACAAACATTGGTCTATAGAATGTGAAAAGTAGGGGAACCATGTTGGCGCATACTGCTAACGTGATTTATGAATGGATTGCGATATCTAATTTAGTTCTTACTCCAAGATTCTTGCCATCTGTTTATGAACGTTTACAGAGACCGACTTGATCATTTTATTATATATAATATCGGGCCGAAGCATTGAAAGACGCCACAGTTAGTGCCGGTTAGTAAATTTCATAATAACTGAAAATAAAACAGTTTTGCTTGTTTAAATGAACAAGTGGCGGTCAATAACTTGCAGATGTTCATTATCTCTATCGCCACTTTATAAAACAAGCACTTTCAGTTACATCAGAATATAAATTACACATATTTACATATTTTTTGCTACCGCTAGGCATAAAATTGTTAACTTTTAAAAGCAATTACCTATCTTTTGGAAAACAAACAAGAAAAAACCATTCAAGGAATCTTTTTTGTCGAATATCGACGGCGAGGTCACAGCGCAATCTGCAGTTTTAACAAGTAAATTTTCTCTGTCGTGTATTTTTTAAGGGAGCTTTTAGAGTAGCCTATTTTTCTAATACGCTTTAAGGAGAAATAATAAATACTCCCAGTATAAAAAGGCGACATGCAAACGAAACACTTCCCACACACTAAAGTTTCACCCGCTTTCGTAAAGAGTGTTGAACTCGAGGAGAAGTGGAAAAAAATTCAAATAAGGGTTACAAAGTAAATAGAAGAGCTTGAGAGGAACCATTACTCTTAAAATTTAGTAGAATTTATTGCAATTGTGTAAGTATTTTGGGATTTACTTCGAACCGCAACAATTCACGATGCAAGTAGTGACGTCACCGACTTAATGGTTTGATAATTGGTCTGTCAAATTGCTAACCATGTCGGGAATATGGTCCCGACGACGGTTCCAGAAACAAACAAAATATGGCGGTTTGTTTACAAATTGGAAACAGGGAACTTATTTATTTTTAACAATTTTTAGATAAAAATTTCAAATTTTGGGATTAAGGTAAGGTCAAGGGGTACTTATTTTTTGAAATATTTTCAACTTCCTGTCACACAACACCCTGCATTTTATGATATTTTTGGATTCTACGGAGAATTTTAATGCTATTTTATGTAGCATGTCCTATACTTAGGTTCCAGCGTTCTTAAGATACTTGACCTTGAACCAAAAATGAGCCTTCGGGGGTACCAAATTTTAAAATCTCATATTTTTGTAAGTTTTGAAGATATAATTTTCATATTTTGCAGACGATCGGTAAATAATCTTAGGTTTCTATTTTTTTTTTATTGAATTTTTCTATTTTTATACAGGGTCTCCTAAATTCAGCTGCGAACATTCACATTTTCAAACCCGCTAAAGTCCGTTTTTTTTCAAATGGGACACCCTATAACTTTACGCACTATCAAATGTAGAATTTAATTTTCTATCGAACTGTATTAAGGTTCCCTATACCTATTCGTAACCATTTTCGAAATAATCAGGTTTTTATTAAACTATCATATGTATTTGCTAAATGCTTACACCTTCCCGTAGTAAGCCATGGAAAAACAATTGTTGTGCTTTTTTATTCAACATGACAGCTGATTTGAAACTTTTAAATTAAAATAAAATAACACTCAAAAGCTGATATTCTCAATTTATTTTATATTCGCGGAGAATGTTACAAAATATTGGAGAGAACGTGCCATGTTTTTAATGAAAAACATCCTCATTTATCGCCAATGAACAAGAGAAAATTGAAGAGGATTGAAAAGAAATTTTTTCGTTTCGGAAAAGTTAAAGTTATAAAAAAAGGAATAAATTGTTTACATTATTTTTAACCATATCTACTAAGTTCGAGACTGTTCTAAACTTGTTTTAGTGAACTTAAAAATTATAGCAATCTAACAATCAACAATAAGTAAATAAAATAATAAAATTGAATTATAACAAATGTTCTATATGCTGTCCGTTCATTTGAAGACACATTTCAATTCTTCTTTGTACAGTTGCTGTGGCCCGTTGAATTTGTCCGTTTTCTAATTCGGCAGAAGCTGTTCGTATCCTGTCCAGTAAATCTTGTTGGTTATTTACTGGGGAAGCATAGACTTTACTGATAAATCCTCATAAATAAAAGTCTAGGGGTGTTAAATCAGGCGATCGCGGGGGCCATCTCCAAGGGTCATTGAGACCAATCCAGCGATCTTCAAAAATTCGAGATAATTGGACATAAACTGCAGCGGAATTATGTGCTGGTGCCCCATCTAATTGATACCAATAATTTTGCAGCTCACCAATAGGAACTTCTAAACTCTATAAATTCAGAAACCGTCCCTCGTAGAATTTCCAAATACCTATCACTGTTTAAATTGTCTTCATAAATACAGTACCGCACCTGATCATTTAATACTATACCGAAAACATTGAAGCTAAACCTCTCTTGAGAACGCGTTTCGCGTAAAGCGTGCGGATTTTCTGCTGCGCAGAAATGTTCGTTTCTTCTATTTGTTATTCCTTCTCTAGAAAATTTCGCTTCATCGGTCCAAAATATTTTTGAAAGGAATTGAGGGTCCTCTTGAATTTTCAAAAACATGAATTCGCAAAATTCTACTCGTCGGACGTCACCACCATGTCTCAAGGCTTGCACGTTTTGGAAGGAATAAGGGTGCATATGTTTGCGTGCAAATAAGCTAATGTGTTTATTACGTTATCCTCGTCATTTGTCACTGGTTTCGGAACATTTTTTGTAACTTTAACCTTGCCAAAACGCAAAAAGTTCGTTTCAATCCTCTTGAATTTTAACTTGTTCATTGGCGGCAAATCAGGGTGGCGTTCATTAAACACACGATACGTTCTCTCCAAAATGTTATAACATTCTCCATGAATATAAAATAGATTGAGAATATCAGCGTTTGAGTATTCTTCCATTTCGATTTAGAAGATTTAATATATCACTGACAGCTTTCGATAAATAACGCATACTAATCATCTGTCATATTTTTACATACGATATTTTTATAAAACCCAATTATTTCTAAAATGGTTACGAATAGGTATAGGGAACCTTAATACAGTTTGATAGAAAATGAAATTCTACATTTGATAGTGCATAAAGTTATAGGGTGTCCCATTTAAAAAAACGCCGCTGAATTTAGGACACCCTGTATAAAAATAAACAAATTCAATAAAAAAAATAGAAACCTAAGATTATTTACCGATCGTCTGCAAAATATGAAGATTATATCTTCAAAACTTACAAAAATCCGAGATTTTAAAATTTGGTACCCCGAAGGCTCATTTTCGGTTCAAGGTCAAATATCTTAAGAACGCTTGAACCTAGGTATAGGATATGCTACATAAAATAGCATTAAAATTCTCCGTAGAATCTAAAAATATCATAAAATACAGGGTGTTCTATTTAAAATAAGCAAGTTGATACCAATTACCAACCGGAAGTGACAGGAAGTTGAAAATATTTCAAAAAAGAAGTACCCCTTGACCTTACCTTAATTCCAAAATTTGAAATTTTTATCTAAACGGCATCATCAAAAACTTTTAATGAACGGGTTGCGTGAATAACCCTGTATATGATTTTTATAGTCTTCTAGTGTTGTCTCTGGTTCTGTGTTTGATATTATTTATATTATTTGGGTTTTTGCGTATTTTAAGGTTGGTGTTAAAAGTTTCATGAAAAATGACAAATTGCTTATAACAGACACAATATGGCTATTCAAAAATAAACTTTTGCACATAAATTGTTAATTGTTTTCCATATTTGTTACTATTTTTTTTTGCAAAATCAAAACAAAATTAATCATTTACTTTAGTTGTCACTTGAAATCGGTAACCAAACTTTTTCACCATGATCTACACATGACGCAATTAAGACGTCATTATCTGACCGACCAGTGCTAGATATTTGAGACCAGCGGTTAGTGAAACCGGAGCATGATGAAAACACTTATTGTGACTTTCTGTTTATGAACGCAGGGAGGGATTAAAGCAATTTATTCATTAATGCATTTAAGATAAAACAAGCATGTATTTTTAGAGATGTTTGTTTTAGTAGGTGCGTGTGAAATACGAGTGTTAGTTATTTGAGTGTATTACTGCTCACTAATTATAAGAAATGTCCTTTATGCCGGTCTTCCGACCCTAGGGTATAATTTCGCCCCGAAATATTGAAAGACGCCACTGTTAGTTACCTTCAGTAAAGTTCATGTTTACTAAAAATAAAACAATTTTGTTTGTTTCGGTATTTTGTAAAACAAGCACTTTCGTTTACGTCTAAGGGTATAAATTGCATTGGATATTTGTTTCTTACTACTACAATTATCGACTTTTAAAAGCAATTACCTTTGTTTTAAAAGACAAACAAAAAATCATTCAAATAATCTGTTTGCGGGATATACGGGCAAAACTACAGCGGAACAGCAGGGCAATCTGGAATTTTAACAAATAAATTTCAGGAATTCTAGGATTTTCTTTGTCGTATATTTTTAAGGGCGCTTTTAGAGCTTCCAGTCTTTCGAATACGCTGTAAAGGAGAAATAATGAATATTCCCGATATAAAAAGGCGACATGGAAACAATACACCACCCACACACTAAAATTTTAGTGTGTGGTTCGTAAAAGATATGTTCAAATAAGAGCTGCGAACGAAGTAGAAAGAAGTGCTTGAGAGGAACCCTTTCTTTTAAATTTCAACTCAATTTATCCCCTTTGGGTTAACATTTTTGGAGTCATTAAACCAGAGTAAGTAATTAAAATACTTCGCAAATTATAACTTCCTGACTTTTGCCCACGTAAGTGCGCAATAAATAAACCTAAGTTAAATAAACTTAATAATTGTTTTTGTGCAAACGTACTAGCTGGTAATCACAAAATTCCACGACATAATCATGTTTATAACAGTGAGATGCGGGATGTGATTTGTATTTTTGCTCAAGCAAATTTTAGTAGACTTGCGACGCACATAGGGTATTTGTATAATAAAAGCGGACAAAAACAAAAAAAAAAGAAAAAATATCAGTTATTTATTATTATATACTTTAATAACATCTGTAAAGGTTTCTTAATCAAATGCAATTTAATCTAGCAAGCCATGACATTTATCAAAACTGCTGTCAACATGTCACATTTATGTTATTTCGTCAGACACTGGTACACTGTCAAGAGTTGTTATATATATTTTTTTGAACATTTAATAAAGGAAGATACTACAGTAGGTAAGACAATTTTATATAGGTAGTATCGAATATGTTTAATGTATTTCTGTTTATGATGGAGGGCATTTATCTATTAGTATATACAATTTAAATTTTTTTTGTTTATTTTAAATTTTATTTAGGTATTCAGTTATGTTCCGGAAGTTTCCGTAACTTTGTTTATACGCTATAAAGCGGCTTAGGGTTTCTTTATTATGGTAATGAAAAAAAAAATGTTAATATTTGCTAACGTGGACATTTGGCTATTATACACTTTCTATGTGTTAGGCAATGTATCATATAATGTAATATCTAAAAATGGGTTAATTGATTTTGGCAAATAGGCATATTTTAAAGAGTTATGTTTAATTAATTTTAAAACACAAGGTCAGTAGATATAAACTTCGATTTGGACTATTTTAGTTTTCATGATTACGGGGTGTAAATTAGAGAAAAAAATATATCCAAAAATATAAAATAATTTCCAAAAAATCATACAATATGTAATTTTAACAGTTACTGGGACCAAAAATTTAATATTTATTTTTAAAATTATTATATACGGGTCATTTTTTTTGATATACTATTTTTTATGATAGTACAATATCATAAAAAATCACATGACAGGAAAGTATTATCTCAGTAAATACAGTTCAATGTCGGGAAACATTATAACAGAAAAAAGAATATCATGTCTAACGATAACTATAACTTTCAAAAAGTTTGAAAATTGAGAATTCTTATTTGGTATAGGTATTCTAGATCGTTCTAAAACGGTTCGGGTTTTTTTTTTCGCGATTGGGGGAAAGAGGGTGAACGTGGTGGGGGGAGGGGGGGTAAATATATTAACCTTTTTTTTCCAGCTTTTTCAAACTGAAATTGTTGTTAATTTGTTGCAGAATTAGGAGAATATGAGGAAGAGGCTAATATTAAAAAAATCATGTCTTGTGTCGTTTTCGAGGTTTTTAGGGTTAAGCATTCGAATTTTAGCATTCCTTTATATATTTTGAAAACCGTATAAAAGGTGGTAGTTATTGCATAAGAGTTAGGGGTTAGTTTATTATTAAGCACAATTTCATTAAAACGTAATGTGGGAGTACTGATTCAATTTGCAGTGGTTTTTCCTATTTTTATAAAGCGAGATAGGTATGCTAAAAGAAAACTAGATTTTTAAGTTCATTTAATTTCGACTTTCCTTTAATAAATATTTTCCACTTTTTATAACTTTTGTAGTTGTAATACCTATCTTTTTAAAACATTAATATACGACAATATCAAAAAAAAATAATTTGTCACAATAATCTTAATTCAAATTGTTTTTTAGCAGCTCCTTAGAATTTACCCATTTTTAAATTAATACATTTAATGAACCGTTTCGTGTAAGTAATTTTTTTTCAGGAATTTTTTAAAATAAAAAATCAATTTAGTCGCGGAGAACTCTATCAGATTTGGAAAAGTAGTAGCAAAAGAAGTTTTGGCGACAAAACAAAATACCTCATTGATCGCGTGAGAGAAATTACACTGTGTCAAGAAAACGATTTAAAAATATTGAAGCAACGATTATCTCACTTTATTGTTGATTTTAAAAGTGAATGGCAAAGATGTAAAAGAAGGAAAGATTTACTTTAAAATAATAAAAAATTGCTTTCCGTTAGTGTTCTCTTACCATTGCTGCTACCAAAAAATATTTCCCTGGTCCTGGTCGTTCCAAAAAATGTTTTAGTGAGTTGTGTGAAAGATCAAAGAGACGAAAAATAGAAAAAATAAGAAACGTCACTCCACTTGAAGAACTTTCATTTTCTACAAGTATCAGTTTAAGGAATTTAGAAGCTGCGAAAATTGTCAAAGAAGTGAGCAATGATCCCCCACGTGTCCTGAAGTATATAGAATTTAATAAATAAAATAAAAAAAATATCTTTAAAAATGGATCCAACCCAAGCTCTATCCATTATAGTTGAGGCTGGATTTTCTAGACATCAATATGAGATAATTCGTAGAAATAACAAAGAACCATATCCTTGTTATACTTTGGTTCAAAAAGAAAAATTTACTTGTTACCCTAAAAAACTGACTATACTATTACAGACATAAGTGCTGAAGTGTCTCTTCAGTCTTTACTTGTTCTTCCTTCAGAACGTTTATGTGCCTTGATTATCGAAGCTCTTGCGAGGTTGTCACCTGAAGAATGCCAACAACTATGTTCGGTCTCGAAATGGGGATGTGATGGTTCAGCTCAAAATCAGTATAATCAAAAATTTGTTCACACCAATAACGAAGCACACTTATTTTTAAATTCATTTGTGCCACTTCAACTTTTTGTTAAATCTAAACCTAAAAAAAAATTATTTGGCAGAATCCAAGACCGGGTTCACCCAGGTTTTGCAGACCAATAAGATTTAGATTTGTACGCGAGACGGTTGAAGAAACAAGAGCTGAATTTAATCATATCGACAATAAAATCAAATCTTTTTTGACGACAAGTATGATCAAAATTAATTTGCTAATTTCTGTTTATCATTCTTTGTCATTCACTATGGTGGATGGCAAAGTTTGTAACTCTCTGACAAATACAACCTCCACTCAGAAAGGTTATATATGCGGGGCTACCAGTAAGGATTTTAATAATTTGGATAAAGTGATTTTAAGACCAGTAACACAAGATAATTTGAAATTTGGCATATCAATCCTACACGCTCCCATTTGCTTCTTCAAGTGTGGAACTATATGGATGGTATCCTATGCCTCCAACAGTTAACAAAGTTTTGATACACGAAGGCGAAATAATAGAAAATGCACTGTTGCTCATAGGGCAGCTCTCAGAAAGGGCTGCAGAAAGCCGTAAGCAGCATTTCAAAAAATTCAGAGAAAATTTTTCTAGGAAAATTTCCCGTAAAGCTTCCAATGCTGACATTTATAACAGTTTGCTTCTTAGTTCAGACCCTATATTAACATCTATGTGTCCTCTTTCTTCGATAAATCGCACATATTTTTCTAAAGAAACCATAGAAATGTTGCTAGGTGGTAAAGATGATAACATACATGAAGATCTGGAATTTAGCGATGAAGATCCTCATTACACTTTTGATGATTAATTCATGATTTTCATTCGTTTAGGTACGTAATTTTATACTGTACATCTTTACTAATATTAAATTTCAAATATCAATTTTAATTCAATGCTTTTGTGCCACCTTGTTTCCATTAAATGTATTGAAGTAACGAAAGTGAATCTGTTAGCCAATAAGATGCAAGTCGCCTTATGAATTTTAATAAGAGCTTATAGCTGCTTAAAATTCATATGTAAGGTGAGACGAAGTTTTACCAAAAGGTACCACTTAATAGCCTAGAATTTAAGATGACCCTGTATATTTTCTAAAAATAAACATAAAATTATTATATAAACACAAAAATATATTATTTGAACTGAAACTTACTTAAAATTCTCAGTTTTTTTTTGTATTTCAATTTTATCCGCTTTTTACTAGACAAATGTGCGACGTCCCAGTGGCGGCTCGTGGTGAATTATATTGGGAGGCCAATAACAAATTTAAAAATAGGCATACTTAAAATAAAAATAAATATCTTACATTTAAATTTAGCTTTAAATTCTTTTGAAGTTCAGGTCTACTCGTCGATCTTTAGAATTGGAAAAATGCTGAATGACACGTTCGTTAAAATTGCATATTCCTTTTATAAACGATTTCTCGATACTTAACATTGCTAAAGCGGATAGTCTATCTTGGCCCATGGTGTTGCGTAGAAAAATCTTTATTCTATTTAAGGTCGAAAAACAACGCTCGCTTTCTACAGTTGTCATTGGCAAAGTACACAGTAAAGTTAATATTTTGACGTTTTCAGAAAACGTATCACTTTGGTTATTATTTATAAAAAGTTGAAGCATTGAAACAGCTCCAGAACTTACACGAAAATCAGCGCGATCATAAATAACTTGCAGTTCAGTTTTTAGTTTTAAGTAATTTATACAAGGAAAGTCTTTTTTACCAAATTTAAAATATTATCTGTAAAATTATTGTTGTAATTTTCAAATTGATCACTATAAAATAGTTGGCTGATCATTAAATGATCACTGAAACTGACTTTCAGACTCGACGTTTAGAATCTTCATTTTTACGTAGCCGTTTACTAGCATTAGATGAAATAGAAGGCATTTCTGAAGATAAGTCGTTTAGAATTTTATCGCGAACTGCTTGGATGAAATATTTTTTACTGATAAAACATCGATAAAACGTTTTTGTTTATTAAAAAGTATTTCAAAATGGGGCATTATAAGATAGAAGAAGTTCAACCAAAATAAAAAATCTGCTTTTTGTTAAAAGCCTTTTAAACCAAAGGCTTGGTTAATTGTGTTGGCATCTTCTTCCATTTCAATTATTTTTTCCAAACATAATAAAACGTCTGCCTGATAAACAAACACAGTTTTTCCACAACGTACATTGAAGTACCATCTCATGGGAGCAGCTTTAGGTAAGCGAACTTTAACTAACTCATCAAGAACGCTTAGGAAATCGACTAAAGAATGTTGAGAAACCGTGTAAATTTGCAAAGAAAACTTTTACATTTTTATGTTGACCTGCTGCTTCTGTAATATTAAATTCAATTGGTGGTCGTAGTAGTGTATGCAGAATAATGCTCTCTATTTTTTTTTGTACGCCTCCTAATTTTCCACTCATAGGGGACGCCCCATCGTAACTTTGCCCAATTAATTTCTCGGGGGTATTATTAAACCCTAGATTTTCTAATTCATGAAGAATTACGTCTGTAAGATGTGAAGCTGTGGTCCCTAAAGGATTTACAAATTTAACAAATCGTTCATGGACAATGCCAGACAAAATATAACGTAATATAATAACCGTTTGGGTTTTGGTGGAACTGTCAGTTGTTTCGTCTACTTGCACAGCAACATATTTAGCTGACTGAATGTCTTGCTTAATTTGTTCCTGAGCCACAGAAAGCATAGAGAATGGATCTAGATGTTCCTTTAAAACAAACAGAAACACTGAGCGACCACCGTTACATATACTTTGAAGTAGAGCCAAGAAGGTCCAGATCACCCGCACAAGTACAAGCGAAATGATAGAACACCAAAAAGCTAGATGAAGAAAAATTTAGCAAAGCAGCCAAATCTCTAGCAAAGAAAAATCCAGATGACGACTCAGATAATGTAATAAGGTCCATAAAGAAACTATGCGATGCCAGCATGCCCCGAAGGAAAATAAACCTCTCCAGACCTCCTGCATACTGGTGGTCTGAAGAGACCGCGCAACTGAGGAAGGAATGCTTGACAGCGAAAAGAAACCTTACCAAAAACAACAGAAGAAACCATACAAATGACGAAACATTGAAACAACAATACACAGACAGGAAAAAAGTACTAAGAACTGCGATAATTACGGCTAAGGAAAAATGCTGGCAAAACCTATGCACGGAAATAGACGAGGACTGCTGGGGTATAGGATACAAAATCGCCACGAAAAGACTGGATTTGCAACGCCAAGGACCACGAGTAACTCTGGAAACTGCGCATATGATAGCTAGCAGCCTCTTTCCTGAGAGGGCCAGAATAACATGGACAGCAGAAGACGTCAGATTGGAAAACATACCTGGCATCACCAACAAAGAAATTACAAGCGCAAGCTCCAAACTAAAACCTAAAATAGCGCCAGGACCAGACAAGATTCCTCCAGAAATCGTGAAGAGGATCGTTGATGAGTACCCCAACATAACCCAGAGCTGCTTGGACCATATTGTCAAAAGCGGAACTTGTCCTGATAAAAAAAACCCAAAAAGGAACCGACGGAAGAGGAAAAATACCGACCCCTGTGGCTACTAAACTCGCTCAGCAAATCACTAGAGCATATAATACTGGCTCGTCTGAACGAAAACATGGGACTAGAGAAACACATGTCAGACCAGCAGCATGGGTTCAGAAAGAGCCGATCAACGGTAGATGCTATCAACAGAGTAGTAGAAAAAGCAAAAAAAGGAAACCAAGAAAAAATCACACAGACACAGAAAAATAGCAGCACTGATCACACTTGACATGGGAAAAAATCGTAAGGCTTAAAAAAAGGAACACCGCTCCCTATCTCATAAACCTGGTAAAGAGCTATTTCACTGACAGGACTGTACTAGTGACGGACGGAGACAAAACGGCTACCAATGAAATGTATTGCGGGGTGCCACAGGGCTTCATACTTGGACCCATTCTCTGGAACATCTTGTACGATGAACTGCTGAAGCTTCGACTACCAGAAGGAACTGAAGCTATAGCATACGCCGACGACTTAGCTCTAGTAGTCACAGGACGCGACTTGGTAACTCTCGAGAAAAAGACTGAACAGGCGCTAAAAACAGTCAAGAAATGGGTAAAGAACACAGAGCTGGAACTGGCGGAAAACAAAACAGAGCTACTAATTATCACCTCCAGAAAGCGGACACCAACGGTTAACTGGAACATAGCAGGAATGACCATCAAATCCAAACCTACGGTCATGTACTTAGGAGTGCGGATTGATAGCAGACTTATTTTTAGCCACCACGTAAGCAAAACAGCGGCAAAAGCACTAAAAGCTAAAAGCACAATGCCTTAAGCAGACTTATGCCGAACGTCAATGGACCGAAAACTTCCAAAAGAAAACTCCTGAGCTCCATTGCTACATCAATTATGACATACGCTGCACCGGTATGGGGACGGGAGGTTAAACATAAAAAATATCTAAATATGTTAACTAAGGTGCAAAGACAGTCTGCGATCCATATAACCAGTGCTTACCGCACAACCTCAACGGAAGCTCTACAAATGATAGCGGACCTACCACCAATGGACCTACTACTGCAGCAGCGATGTGAGGCTCACGGAGGAGACAGGGATACAGAAAAAAGACGGAAAAAAGAAGCCACAGACCAAATGGTTGAAAGATGGCAAGAAAGATGGAGGGACTCAAAGAAGGGAAGATGGAGGCAAAACTCATCCCGCAAGTTCGAGAATGGAGAGAGAGGAAACATGGCCAACTCAATTTCTATCTTACGCAGGCTTTAACTGGGCATGGCTGCTTCCGCAGCTACACTAGGGAGATTGAAAAAACGAAGGACGATGAATGCGTGTACTGCGGCGAACCCGACACAGCTGAACACACCATCTTCCATTGCAAGCAATGGACAGACGAAAGGGAGGAATGGCACCAAAAAATATTAAACATACCAAACCCAGAAACCATGGTGACAGAAATACTAAGAAAGGAGGATAATTGGAATGCGACTAGTTTTTACATTGAAAAAATTATGTGCCAGAAAGCCCAGGACGAGAGAGAACATGAAAGACAAAAAAGACCTGCAACCATATTAAGAGAAAAGAAAGATTGATGACGAATAGAACAAGCTTAAGAGACAAAAGACTAACATAGAGATAAAAGACTGAAAACTGGTGGTGAAGTAGATGTTCCTTTAAAGACAATGGCATTCTGCATATACTCTTTAAAAATTGGATCTAACTCCTCAACAAAATTTTAAAGCCCTCGAAGAACCCCGGATTTTCAGACAAAGCAGTTTTATCATGGCCACGTAGTGCCAGCTCGAATGCCCCACAAAGTTTTACACAATCTATAATTTTATTTTAAATATAACGATTTCTAAATTAATTTTCATTAAAATCTCTAAGGGATTTTCTATAAGCTGTGTCTAGCTGAGTGCAAATATCAACACTTCCGACCGTAGCATAGTTCACCGAACATTTTATGTGATCTGCAGGAAACGCATGTTTTTTATATTCTCTTTTAAGTGTTTTAAGTCTTTAACACCGGTTTTGCACCATAATGAGTCCGACGAGTCCTTAGAAAGCAACAAACAAACATAACAGTAAAATGAGTTAGAGACTTCACAACCACATATCCAGTTAGCTAAATCGTACATATGTTTGCGAAAGTTTCGATAAACCTCTTTATTTTTGTCTTTACTAGTTTGTCGTAAGCTAAGTTCTGGCAAAGGGCGACCACTTACCTTGAATTCGGTTATTTTCTCAAAATTAAGTTTGTTAGCACTCTTTAGTTGTTTAATTTTTTGCACTACTGACGTTTTATTTCCTCTACATTCACAATTCATACATAGACCACCTCGAAATTGGTTATTTTTGCAAAATTAAGTTCGTAAGCACTTTTTAGCTGTTTATTTTTTTTGCACTACTCACTACCAACATTTTATTTCCTGTATATTCCCAACTCACACATGGATCATAAAAATAAAAAATATATATTACAAAAAATAGTATATAAATCAATTTTCATGGGTTAAAAACGTCTGAAACAATATCGAGTTAGAATATCGACCGCACGACCTCTAAACAATTGAACTGCCACATGCCGACGTGATGCCGCTACCGATCAATCAAATTATGAGAGGAGATCGACTGACGACCGAAATCGCGATTTCATATTCCATTTGCTATCACGTTCGGCTGCCGCTCGGTAGCTGTGAAATCTTCGGGTACTTTCATCAAGCTTTAAGGCAATCAGGGCAATTTGGACTGCCAGCCTAGCTTAGTATAGCGTATTTTATTATGCCTAAGGAACGCAACGAGACTAGTCGAATTGCCGTGCGCGGTTAATAGTGTAGCGCATTTAACTTTTCCCAAGGTTCGCGTTTTATTACAACTATTAGGAGGGACGGTCAAACGAATAATTTATTTTCTACATCTACAACTATACCCAAATCAAAGGCAACCTAATCATAAATCTTTCAGAAATCTTTACAACCGTTTAGGCGAAACAGGATCATTCCGCACGAAAAACAACAATGGTGCTCCAAAAACTATCACCGTCGATGAAGAAGACGAAATTTTAATTCGTGTTTCGGAAAATTCAGGTTTGAGTACTCTTCGATTAAGTGCAGCGACGGGGATAAGTCAATCGTCCATTTGGAGGATTTTAAGAAAAGAAAAACTTTATCTATATCATTATATTTCGGTTCAGCAGTTCTCAAGAGTTACTGGCTCGCCTACAATTTGCTCAATTTTTACAAAATATGCAAACTGAAAACCCACATTTCCTTAATAAGATTCTTTTTACCGATGAAACGACATCTACTAGACGAGGAGGAGTTTTTAATTGGGAAAACTATCATTTGTGAGATTCCGAGAATCCACATGCTGTAAAAGAAAAATATTTCCAGCATGAGTTTAAGGTGAACATTTAGTGGGGTATAATTTCTGTTTTTTTTTTTCATTGGTCCTTTTGAATAGCCACCCAAACAGTGGCGTGCCGTGTAGGGGGCCAGAGGGGGCGAATGCCCCCCCCCCCGCCCCTAGACGACCGGCGCCCACGGCGCCATTCAACTACAAAATAAAAAAAAACACACGGCAACATTGCTCAACTGTGGCTGGGGCAGGACGACAAGCGCGAACGCGCCAAAACTTGAGTAGGTACGCCTCCAGAATCCAGATAGTTCAGTCCGCATAACCGAAATTTGCTCTAGGTTTCCTTATTATAAACCCGCTTATTTTTGGTGAATTTTTGTTTTCAAAATATTAATCGTGAACAGTTTCGCTTTTATTCTTTAAAGTACTTAAAATGAGCAATTTAAATAAAACTAAAATGAAAAAGTCAGGAGCTGCGTATCGCAGAGAGAAACGACAAAGGTTGCTTCTTGCTGCTGGTTTAGCACAAAGAAATTATAAAAATATTCTACAAAAATTTCTGTTACAAGAAAAATTGGAGTAAGTACCTACCTTATGATTATTGTTAGTAATTTTGATATGTTATAATAAATTGAAAGCGTACCTATTATGTTTTTCTTTTTTAATCTTTTATTTGAATGCAATAACGTAAAACATTTTATTTAAATGTTTTGGTTTTGTCTAGACCCACACCCACAAATCGAGAGCAAGATTCAAGTTGTTCTTCGAATACTGATTTAATTGTAAATGTAGAAATAGAGATGGAGGAAATTGCTAGTGATGATAACACCAGTACGAGTAGTAGTAGCAGTAGTGCCGATCCTGGTGAGGGTATATTCTGTATATTGAAATAGTAGAATATTTTATTATGTAGAATAATTTTGGTTGTCGAGTAGTTTGACATTATATGGTACCTACCTATTTTTCGAAATTCATAGGAGTTTGTACAAAACGCTACTTAGCACAAATTCTTGAGTTTAAAATATGAGGATCTTTAGAGTTCAAGTTAGTAAGCACAAAGTTCATATTTTTTAAACAAAATCAGTCAAGAATTGACGATTGCTAAAAATTTGAAATACGGAGGTATTAAAAATTCACGTTAAATTTACATAAAAACTGTTAATAGACCTAGACTTCTAATACTACAAAAACCTCAAGTTCGTAACAAATGTTGTGCAATTCGTTCTACAATTATTATTAAGAAAAATATTTACAAAAAGTTCTTAAAAATAAGAAACACTTGGTATTTAAGAAATTGTCGATTTTTAAATTGAGGGAATTTTTGCCAACATTTTCTACAGATTTTTTAAAGAAACGCTGAACAAAAATGAGTTAATGTATTGTTTTAAAATAGTGGTATTTAAGTATTCTACAGTCTACAGTACCTATACCCAGTTGTAGGTACACAACTTTCGCAGGTACTAATGTCAAAGTTAGTACTTTTTTTTATTTTAGATCCCGTTTCACCTTTAAATTCAAAAGAAAATAAATCTTTGGAATCAGAATATAAGTATCAGAGTGATCCATCCAGTTAATTCGAAAACTGGCGTCTATAGATCCCTGTCAACTTAACGATGTGTTTACATTGTTTCCGACAATTGACAATCGCCGATTTCAAATTAGTTGGTATAAATTAGATGGAAACATTCGACCATGGCTTATTTATTCTCCTAGAGCAAATTGTCTCTTTTGTCATTACTGCTGGCTTTTAAGTGGTTCTATTAAATCGGTCTGTGCAGATACACTTCGAGGATTTAAAAATTTCAAAAAAGGACCCGAAAAGATAAAGCAACACGAAGAAGGCGAATTACATAGATCCCTTACTAACAAGTTTTTTTGTGATGACACTGCGTTTACTTAAAACTCTACCGTAATTCAGGAACAATTGAAGTTAGAAAAAAGTGAAGTTCTGAAGAATAGAGAAGCTTTAAAACGGTTGATAGATATAATATTGTATCTTGCGAAGCAATGTTTACCCTTACGAGGCCACGATGAGTCAGATACAAGTAAAAATAAGGGGAATTTCTTGGAACTTGTCGATCTTTTGAAAAAATATGATGTTATGCTCGCAAGTCACTTAGGAAATGCATCCAAAGCCTCGAAATATACCAGTAATCGGATACAAAATGAGCTATTGGATCATCTGGCTCTTGGGGTCCTAACTGACATTGCAAATGATATTAAACAGGCAAAATATTTTTCTATTATCGTTATCTTTATCCTGCCGATTTGTCAATAAATTTGGTATACCAGAAGAAAGGTTTCTTAAATTTATTGATATTCCTGATGGATCTGCTGAAACTTATTTCCTTACAGTGACTGAAGAACTGAAAAACCTTAATATTGACATAAAACTTTGTCGTGGTCAGGGATATGACGGAGCTAGTGTAATGTCTGGACATTTAAATGGGCTGCAAGACCTAGAATATTATTCCAGAAGCTGTCTATATACACTGTTGTGCGCATAACCTTAATGTCGTTCTCATAGGTGCAGTAAGTTCTAATACTGAGGTTAAGTTGTTCTTCACAGAAAGTTTTCCTCGAATAAATCTTTTCAGAAAATCCCAAGAACAACACAACACAACACAGAAACTTTGGAGGCAAAATTATTTTTGAAAAAACTTTCAACCACTAGGTGGGCAAGTCATTCTAGAGCAGTTAATTAATTCTATGTTAATATTCATATCATTGAAGAAACTTGTGAGAAAATTCTAACCGGTGAACTAAAAAACGCTACTGCTCAACAAACAGCAGATGCATCGGGAATATTAAATATTATAGAAACTTTCGAATTTAAATTCTATTGTCTTTTTGGAAAACTCTTTTAAAGAAAATTAATATATTATCAAATTATATGTAATCAGCTGATATGAATATACGTGCAGCGGTAGCAATGTATGTATCTACAAAAAATGATCTAATGAGTATTAGAAATAATAAGAATTTTAAAAGATTTCAGAAAGATACAACTACTCTTGCAGAGAAATGTGGTACATCAAACACATTTGCTAATAAACGTATTAGAAGGTCCAAAAAGTTTTTTGATGAGGTTCAACCCGATTATGTACATGAAAGTCCTGAAGACAAATTTAAAGTTTCAGTATTTTACACAACTTTAGATGTTTTTATTCAGACATTGGACCGTCGTTTTGAAGATTTTATAAAATTGTCTCAAAAGTTTAGTTTTTTAACTAATTTGGAGGATAATGATGAAAATCGAAAAAGTCTTATGGATCTACAAATATTTTATAATATAGACATCGGGGCATCTATAGTCGACGAATATAAACATTTTTCTGCCCTAATAAGTAAAGTAAAGGAAGAGCAAGACATAACATACCAAAAATATCTGTCTTTCTTAATTTCCAATAATTTAAAACCATCATACCCATCTTTATGTAACGTTTTTAGATTTTTTTTTTTAAATAGCCACTAATAGCGCTGATGCTGAACGCCCTTTTAGTAGACTTGCGAGGATCAATAACTATCAAAGATGTACCAGCAGCCAAACCAGAACAAGTAACTTGGCATTATTAAGCATCGAAGCTGAGAAAGCACAACTTAATTTTGATGAAGTTATTGATTCTCTCAAGTTCGTAAAAACGAGGCGTTTGGCGCTATAATTTTTAGTTTACACACGTAGGATTTGTATTACGTATATGTATTAAATTTTTTTTTTGATATTCGTATATTTATTATGTATTGGATTCCTAATATATTTTACGATTTGTTATCTTGTGACACACTGCGATGTCACATGGCCCCTAAATACTACCATGGGTACCCATCTTGAGGGATGGAATATATAGCTGATTAATCCGGGTCAGTGCTGCCCTTAATTTCGCTTGCCCCCCCCCCCGCTCATAGACCCACGGCACGCCACTGCACCGAATCTAACTAGAACTCGCTATTTAAACTTCCTTCAGCCTTCAGCAGCATTTAAACGAGCTCCTAGAAGATGTACCACTCGTCTTAAGGGAAAATATATGGTTTATCGACGACGGGGCACCACCACATTTTGCGTTGCCAGTGCGCCAATATTTACATGAGCAGTTTCCGCATTGCTGGCCGTGGAAGTGAATTTGTTTGGTCAACAAGGAGTCTAGACTTAAACCCTCTGGATTTCTCAATATGGCCAAACCTGAAGGATTTCGTATATGCCGAAGAAGTTAATTCTTACAAACAAATTAGAGAAGTTTTGTTTTACATTCAAGGACATTGAATAAAGTGTATTGTAAAATGTATTGAGGGAGATGGTGGATTTTTTCAACATTTGATTAGAAGTTTTTTATTATTACTATTATCAAAATTGTTATTGTTAACTATTGCTTTTTTATTGCTACTCCGTACCTTTTCATCTATTAAGTACTTATAAAAAAATCACAAAAAAATACCCTGAATCATTTAAATGCAGATAAGTTAAAAACCGATAGAGTTAGACAACCTATAAACAAGCGTAACTTTTCTATGGAAAATTGAACGTCCGTTCAGATTTTCATCATGTTTTAACCATAACTCAACAGATAAAAAAAATATGTTTGGATTTACCTAAATAATACTAGCGTCGAAATAAGTTTCAAATTTGTAATGTTTATGCTAAAAAATCTAAAATTGCCAATTTTGACATAGAATAAAATTTAAACTTTAAACGCCCTGTATCTCCGAAACCAGCGACATTTGTATGAGACATATTTATTTTTTTATTTATTTATTTACAGGTTTCAGCCTATTATCTCAGGTTACAGTAAGACGAAATTGAAAATAAAGTGTGTACATATAACAAATTTAACAATAAGTATGAATCAAAGTATCTACAAATTAACATAAGTTAGTTACCATTACTAATTAATTAAAGAGCCCAGAGAATCAAGATACCAGAGATGCTGCAGAGTTGTTAGAAATTTGTCTAAGAGAGCGAGGAACAAAAGAATTGCATTTGTAGTTTGTACGGTAATCGGGAAGACGATCTAGTTACCCTAGGTGGAACATGGAAACACACTTTATATAGAACACAGACAACTAACACAGTTATTGACTATTTTTTAGAGCATTCTAAGATCTCTATGCAATCGTCTAATATCGAGCGGAGGCAATCTAAGAAAAGACTCCAAGAACTCATAATCAGGTTTGACTTATATCTTAAAGGCAATGAATCTGAAGAACTTATGTTGAACACTTTCTATCTTGCTTTTATAAATGTTATAGTTAGGGCTCCAGACACATGAAGCATACTCTAACAAGGATCATACCAAAGTGTAATACAACAAACAAATAGCCTCTACATTCTGAAAGTCAGAGCAACACCTCTTAATGAAACCCAACATCTGCAGAAATTTAGATACTATCCTAACCACATCTTGTGAGAAACTCAGTGTTCCATCAAAGCTCACCCCCAAGTTCATCGTATTAGACACATGATCCAGAATGATATTATCGAGTGTATAGTTAAAATTAATAATATCACGACTTCGAGAAAAGATCCTAGTATGGCACTTGGCAGCATTCAACTCCATGCCATTAGAACGATACCAATCCATCAATCTGGACAGATCAGACTGCAGCCGAAGACAATCATCCAGAGAAAAATATTTCCTAAAAAATTTAAGATCATCAGCAAAAAGTAAGAATTCACTAAAAGTGAAAACATTCTCCGATATCGTTTATAAAAACGACTCCAGATGGGACTAAGATTTCTCGAGATTTAAAACTATTTAATCGAACAATTTGTGTACGATTGACAAAGTAGGCGGACAACCAGTCAAGCAAAGGTGCAGATATACCAGTTCTTCTGAGTTTGGCAATAAGTATCCCGTGGTTAACTCTATCAAATGCCTTGGAGAAGTCAGTGTACAAGGAATGAACTTAAGTACCGCTCTCCAAGGTACTTGACAGAAAAACAGAGTAGAGCAGTAAATTCACCTCAGTTGACCTGCCGGAAACAAAGTCAAACTGCTGTGCAACAATCTCACCCATCAAGCCACCCTTAAGGTAATCACAGACAATACTCTCGAACTTAGGAATAGCACTAATAATGCTTATTGGACGGTAGTTCCTTACATTATTTTTATCTTCGGCCCTATAGATCGATGTAATGAAACTGGTCTTCCAAAAACTGGGCAAATGTCCAGTATTCAGTGACTCCATGAAAATATGAAACAATGGTTCAGCCAGAATAAAGGCATTCTGTTTCAGCAAAATAGGGAGAATCTCAGCAGGACCAGGGCTCTTGCAAACCTCCATCCTGGATAATCTCTCATAAACATCAGAAATGCTAATATCACAGCTTGAAAAATTTACATTATTGTATGATAACACATTAACTGATATATCACAGATTTATCACTATATGTTGTTGCAAAGTAATCAGCAACCAAATCTGCAATCTCTGTTCCTGATGAACATTCTAAATCATTATAACACATTACCCTAGGAAGACCGATGTCCTTACGTTTACAATTAACGAAGTTCCAAAATTGCGTTAAATTAGCGTTTAAAGATCTTTCGGTTAAGTTTACATAATCGTTATAGCATATACTGGTTAGATTCTTACAGTGAGATTGTAACCTAGAAAATGCATAAAATTCACAAAGTAAGCAAGATTTTTTTTATACCTGGCATGGGCTTGTTTCTTAAGTAGAATAGCAGACTTTAATTCATCAGAGTATCAACGTGGAAATTTCCTTAAAGCAAACTTTTTTAATGGAACAAAGTTATCTTTTGCTAAGTAAAAAATATCGTATAAAACATTTACCATTACATCTAGAGGCTTACCAAAAAAACAATGAATCCCAATCAAACTACACTAAAAGTCCAGCGTAGAGTCATGAGTTGACCAGTTGGTTAATCTGGTACAAATTGTGATATGAGCAATCGATAAAATCTCCAAGGATTTTTTTTCGAAATTAGAAGCCAATGGCAGAGGGCTCGCTGTAGAACTTACTAGTGTTGTGTTCAAGCTCGTATGAGGTAGGTTGAAATCACCAAATATACATATACTGGCATCTTTATATTGTTCAGCAAATTTATCAAGATTGTCAACAAATTTTTGATATGCAGCTGATGGTGATCTAGGAGGGAAATAGGCAGTGCTTAAAATAGTTTTATTCTTACCTGAACCCATAAGTACAAAAAGATGATCTAAGTAAGCCATGTTTCCGTGAATAGTATAACATCGTAAGGGACCAAAGCAGCAGACTCAAGAAATAGGGGTAACTTTGTTCGAATACCCCTGACATTCTGGTAATAAATAAGGATACCCCCATCCCTCGCGGGATTCCTATCTTCTGCTGAGCGTTTTGGTTTTTTGCTATGATTCTAGGTACACCATTTACATATTTAAGGTAAACATTCAACTCACCTTTAGACCTTCGATCTATAATTCAGCCTTAAGAGATCTCTCAAACTCTCTCTGTTTTGGTGTTAAGTCAGCACTGATAAATATTGGCTTACCCTTAAGTTTAGAGCTGTTTCTCACGAGTCTGCTGAGAATAGACGCGTTATCGAGGGTAACCTTAATAGAACGATTGTTGTTTTTGTTTGGTTTACCAAGAAGGGCAACTCCTATGATTGTAGGAGTGAATTCAGGAACCAAGTCGTTAAGTATTGACATCGGCCTTGCCGTTGTTGGCTTCTCGATGATTAAATATTAATAAGTTGTTAGATCTTTTTTGTCTATCTTGAATCTCTTGCAGCACATTTTCATCAGGACAAGAGTTTAGATTATAAGACACACTGTTATTACTGAGGTTATTACACTTAATAGAAGCTAGTTCAAATTTAATTTCGTCAATGGCCTTAATGAGTTGCGGCACTTGCAAAAGGCCCTGAGCACAGTCAACACAGTAAAAACGAAGTGATCTTTATCCCTTTAAGTCCATAACTTTTTGTTCTGAGACTGTTAGATCAGAACAAACAGCTTTATGCACGATTCTAGAACATCCATCACAAGCAAATAAGCAACACATTTCATTTGGAGACAAAATACAAAAATACAAAAGTTACCAACACAGATGTCGCCTAAAATCAGTATTTTGGTATTAAGTAAAAAAAAAGATTGATAAACTTTGGAAACATTGAATTTTTAGGAACTTTGAAGAGGATTGAAAATGTCGTATTTACATGCACATAATCGCAAAAAAAAGAAAGAAGTTTAGACATTGCCCATTCTTTATGAAGTTCCATAATTGCAGAACTACAACATTTACTTTCATTTCCCAAAAAGTTCATACAGTATATAAATAAAATACTGATTAAAACCGACGTGTTTAACGGAATGATTTATTTTATTTTGTTTCAATATTCGTTTCAGACGACAACATATCCGACGAAGACGATTACTCGGCAAGTGTCAACGCCATCATCCAGCGACGTGCATCGACGCGACGCTCTAAAAAACAAAGCCGGCGGGCCAGCAGCCCCTTCTTGCCCGAGACCCCCGGCCCCGAGAGGAGGCGCTCGTCTGTGTTTACCACAAGTTCTGGGGAGTAAGTAATGCACTAATGATGATTTATCCCAGCAGCTTCATTTAGGTTTACTTCGAAAACCGCAGGGAAATTATTGCGAACTGTTATAAGAAACTCCATAAATGGTCCGGAAGGTTTCCGGCATTTGAAACCCACTATGAAGGATGATAGTCCGGTAAATATAGGGATTCAACCTAAAAATACTACTTAAACTTTAATCCTCCCCACTTTAAATTAAATAGATTTTAGAAATCCGTAGAGAGGAACGTTTTCTGAGAATATCAAATTATTATTTCATTTTTTCCGGCATTTTTGTGTATCAAATGGCATTCTGAAAAATTAGAAAAACATTTTTTTTTTTCGTTAATTAAGGGAAAATCAAAAACGATACAAAAATATGTTTTATATCGTTCAAAAATCCAAGTGTGTTCTAAAATAGTAGTTTACCTAACAAGAGCGGAAAGCGCTACTTTTTCGCAGGCAAAAGTTCATCGCGTGCGGAAAAGTCACTTAACCCACTGTAAGGTACACTATTTTTTCTACAAGCGTGCGAAAAAACCTAGAAAAGAAATCGTTTATTTATATCAAATTAATAATTACACTGGCCGACAAGATTTTTCTAACACAGGCCAGCTCATTATTTTCACAATGAAAATACCCTCCCAATAATAAAAAAAATATTTGAAAAGCCGTAATATGTACCATTTTTTAATAGCCTAATCAGAACGTTTTATATTGGCCGGTAAACAATTTTATTGTGGGGCGGCTAAAATGGGTCCATTTTACAACGGAAAAATTACCTAGCCTGGTTTGTTTACAACATTAGACATAAAATAAAGGTTAAACATCACTCTTCTGTTGAGTTTCGAATTGAGTGGTTCTCTGTGTATCGATAAGCAAGTGTATGTGAAGACGAGAATGTCGAGTCAAACGCGCCGAAGTTGCAAAATTTCTCCTGACAAATTTTGTTATATTTGTGGAGAATTTCTGGTGAAATCACAAGCCAGGCCATTTTCCGAAAATGTAAAAAAAGCCTACTTTAAATATTTTGGTGTGTTAATTGGGGATCAAGATAAGCGGTGAGCTCCCCATGTGTGCTGTGTTAGTTGTAGTGTATCATTGGTGCAGTGGATGAAGGGAATGAGAAAAAGTATGCCTTTGCAGTTCCAATGGTATGGCGAGAACCCACCAATCATTCTGACAATTGTTATTTTTGCGTGACAAGGACTGAAGGTTATTCCAAAAAGGGAAAGCGCAATATAGAATATTCAAATTTGCAATCTGCCATACGACCTGTTCCTCATAATGCAAATTTGCCAGTGCCGATTGAGCCTTTAAAGTGGCAAGCTATTGATTTGGGAGATAATGGAGATAACGCATCATCAGGCAGCTCAGAAGAATACTGCACTGATCCCACTTTTACCACAGGTCCCAGTTCCGGCGAGCCAGATTTGATTGTTCAAAGTGAATTAGATGATTTAGTACGTGATTTGGGGTTATACAAGCAACAGTCAGAACTTGGGGTTCTCGTCTTAAGGAATGGAACCTCTTGGCCAAAGAAACAAAAATTACGAATTTCAGAAAAAGAAATGCTATGTTTTCTGAATTCTACAGTATGGAAAATTCGTTGTGCGCGTGTACTGATAAAGACAGTTTAATGCAGGAATTTGATATTGAACATGCTCCCCGTGAGTGGTGCTTATTCATAGATTCATCGAAATATAGCTTAAAAGCTGTGTTATTGCGTAATGGAAATTTAAACCCCTCTATACCAGCTGCCCCTTGCAGGTACTATGAAAGAAAATTATGAAAATATGCGCACGATTTTGGATGAAATAAACTACAATAGGTATACATGGCAGACATGTGGAGACTTAAAAGTTATAGCGATTTTAATGGGACTTCAGGGGGGATTTACAAAATATTGCTGTTTTCTTTGTTTATGGGACAGTCGTGCAATAAATCAGCATTATGTAATAAAAATTTGACCAGAAAGAAGCGAATTTCAATCGGGATCTCAAAATGTTAAACTTATACCTCTTGTTGATCCCAAAAATGTCCTTTTGCCTCCTCGTCACATTAAACTAGAACTGATGAAATACTTTGTGGAGGCTTTGAATAAAGATGATGATGGATTTAAATACCTAAGACAAGTCTTTCCCCAGTTAAGTGATGCCAAATTAAAAGAAGGCATTTTTATTGGGCCACAAATCGGAAAATTGCTGGACGATGTCAATTTTACGGAAAAGCTTAACAGGCAGGAACTCAGAGCATGGAATTCATTTGTTAATGTAGTAGGAGGATCTTTAGGCAATAACATGGATGAAAATAATGAATAATTAGTTAATGAACTCTTAGATGCCTATTAAGCGCTTGGTGCTAGGATGTCATTAAAAATTCACTTCCTCCATTCCCATTTGTTATTTTTTCCTAAAAATTTGGAGCTGTTAGTGACGAGCAAGGTGAAAGGTTTCACCAAGATATCAGAACAATAGAAATTCGATACCAAGGATGATGGGATCCAGCCATGATGGGTGACTACTGTTGGTTTTTGAAGAGAGAAGATAGGACACCTCATAAACGGAAAAAATAAAGTTTAATTAGTGTTTTAAGTTAATATTTTTCTCGTTTTCTTTTCTCTTAGATGTATGGTATGTTTAATAGGCGAAAACTGTAAACATAGGCAATACACAAGGTTAAGAATTTACTGAAATCATTTTTCTATAGATATTAAGTATAGTAACATTCGATATGGTTCTACAACTCTAACAAGAAAACCCTGCGTGCTACAACTTTCTATTTGTCACTTTCGTATTTGGATAGGTCCATTCTTTTAGATTCTGCTATTCTGATTTATGTTACAACAAAAAAATTTTTTTGTCGCCCAGTGTTATTAACAACATGAATAGTAAACGCGCAGAATTTTGTAAATTAATTGCAGAGGCTAGATTTTTTTCCAAGGATCTCGGGGACTTGTTGGTTGGGTTTGGATTTTCCAGTTCTCTTTCACGAGTACTTATTGTTGTAACCGTCGCCGAGGAGGTAACTTTTTGGTTGGAAGAGGTCGATATGATAGACTGCACTGGTGAAAGTTGGTGACTAGTGAAAGGAATGGCATTGAAGTTCAATATATACAGGGCGAACCTTTTAAAGTGTTACAAAGCGGTATTGAGAAAACGGCTGATTGAAAATAAATGAAATTTTTAGGGATGCAATGGTTCGTTGGGGGACATTTTTTGACGGAGAAAGTAATGTTTTAACCCTTTCCACTGCTTAAGGGTGGGGGTAACTTTTAAATGTTAAATGGAAAGGTGCAGTTTTTTTTCTAGATTCGTAATCTCCACAAAAAACTACGTTATAATCAATGAATAATTTAATGTCAATGTCACTACGCTAAATTCAACAAAATCAAAAAGAAAATCAACAAAAGAAAAACCTGATATTAGGTACATGATTTTATTTTATCAGATGTTCAAAATGACGGCCATTTTGTTCTAAACATTTATCAACACTCTTTCGAAAAGAATTCCACACTCTGAATAACATATCTGGGGTGATTTCACGAACTGCACGCGTAATCCTTTCTCTCATGTCTTCGGCTGTAGTTGGAGCAGTCACCACTTTTTAATGGTGGGGGGTAACTTTTAAATGTTAAATGGAAAGGTGCAGTTTTCTTTCCAGATTCGTAATCTCCGAAAAAACTACGTTATAATCAATGAATAATTTAATGTCAAAAATTAAAAAGAAATTCAACAGAAAAAAAAACTGATATTAGGTACATGATTTTATTATAATAAGTGTTCGAAATGACAACCATTTTGTTCAAAAGCATTGTCGTTGTTTTTTCTACATCCTCCGAGAATTACCATGTCAACTGGGTAAAAAAATACTGTATTTTGGTTAGATTATGTAGTTAATTATTTTTTTCCTGATTTTTCTGGGAGCTCTGCGGCACTGGAGCGATGATTCACCAGCCGCCACTATTGCAGTTATCATGACAACGAACGACTTGATATGTTATGATATTGCCAGTAATTTTCTTAAATTTTCTTCGAGTTTAAACGGTTCATCATTTTGCATGCAGGTTCTTCAACAGGATTTCTCCCAGGTGCAAGTTTACTGTTTTCTTCAACATCCAAAAGTATGGACTACCATGATAATATGAACTGTGAACTGTTTAAAAAGTGGTTAAAAGAACAACTGATTCCAAATTTAGATGCTCCATCTTTAACCATTCTGGACAATGCATCTTATCATTCAAGAATCTTAAATAAACAACCTACTTTATCCTGGAAGAAAAGTGATATTTATGACTGGCTAATAAAACAAAAACAAAATGCTTTACCCAATATGCTGAAACTAGAACTTCATGGCAAAATCTATTAAAAAAACCAACAATAGATGCCGTAGGTGAAATATTACGGGAAAATGGACATGAGGTTTTACGACTGCCGCCATACCATTGCCAGTTTAACGCAATAGAATTAATATGGGCTGGGGCAAAATCATATTACGAAAAACACGTGAACGATGATCTTACATCAGATGAAGTGCAAATTGTTTGACAAGATTCATTAAATTATATTAGGCCGGAGTACTGGAAGAAATCTGTGGAACATACGGAGGAATTAATATGGGACTTGTGGAATCGAGAACGAGTTCTAGATGTCGAAATAGCACCAATGATCATTGCGCCATTTGAGGACGACTCAGAAGATGAGGACTTTTTAAGTGATGATGATATTTTTTAGTCTATAATATTAAAAAGTTTTTCAGGGATTATATTAGTCTTTGACGTGTATAAATCATAATTTACATTATGAATATCCATTTTTGCAATGTAACTTAAGTCTTTTGCCTTTGGATTTTTTCCTGTACATTTCTTAATCTTCTTTAGAAGTAAATTATGTTTTTTTTTCATGCACAAGTTTCTGTACATTCCTTATACCGATTCTTAAAGCTTTTGCCACTGGCTCCTGGATATTAGCCAGTGAATTTTAATTTAAAAATTTTTTTATTAGATTTGACACCATTTATACCATATATATATATATATATATATATATATATATATATATATATATATATATATATATATATATATATTTTTTGCATGCATGGCCCTTAATTTTATACTGAAATTTGAGGAAATCGTAGTAGTTTTAGTAGTTTTTTAGCTATGCCTCGAAAAGACAGACTGACGGACAGACATACCTACAGACAGACGAAATAGCGAAAATATGTTTTCCGGCATCTAGAGACCCTCATACGTAAAGATCTGAAAAAATCTCACGAGGGAAGTAATAACTAATTATCTTGTCCTTTTAACAAAAGTGTATAATATTTTTGCAAAATAAGTTTTTTTTATCACAATACAAAAAAAACAAGTTTTCTTTGCACAGGGGTGGCCCGCATTTAAATAAATGACACTGTATAAGTGGTTAGATTTTTAAGTCAAGCAGGGCTCATAATTTTTGGTGATTGATAGAAAACCTCACTTTCATTAATTGGCTGTATAAACAGAGCATATCCTAATTGTTTCACAGATTCGAACCTTCCGACTTTATTAAGGCGCTTGTCATGTTGTGTATTTTTGTTTTTGCCAACCAAAAAATTTTAACCAAATACATATTTAGCGAATTTTCTTATTTAGTCCCTCGGCATTTAATATATAAAATAATATTAAGTGGCTATCTTAATAATATTGCGTAGTATAATAAAGAAAACTATTTTCTTCTCCCTGTATATTTGTAAATAGCTCATCGAGATTTAATAGCTCGATAAAAGAATAACACAGCATTTTGGTATTCACTGTGTTTTCTGATTTGATTCATAATGTTGGTGACCTTTGGACCCGCACGATAAGACCGCATTCGACTATATTTGTATATAATTTGACACCTCCGGGACACTTGACATAGGTTTAGAAATTTAGAGCATAGTAATTTCCCCTGTATACACGGGAAATTACTATGCTTGCCAGAAAAAATTAGAAGTTTTTTCTGCGGCCTTCTTTATGCATCCTGTCACCTAAAACAAACACATATTTACTTGTTGAAAACAATATATCTAAACTCAAATAAGTACTTTTTCTCTAATGAAAGTTAATTTTTCAGTACTGCTATAACTGTCGATGACAACGCTATTAACGAAGTTACTCAGGATGAAATTTTTGAAAATATTAAATTGCACAAAGAAGTGCTGAGCAACGTCAAAATGCAGCCCTGGAATATGAGAAAAAAACTGAAGTTGGTACTGCAGGCCAAGTCCTATATTAAGAAACACGAAGGACAACTACAAGAAAGATTAGCTCAAAGTCATTCAACTAAAGATATGCTGGCAAGATGGAATATAGTATTAATAAAGGTAATTTTAAGTATGAATCTGCAAGCTGGCCAGTTGGTTTCTACCAGTGCCATTAAACTTATTACACGCACACACAAGTATGAATTATACTTCTTTTTTTTTGAATTTTATATACGATAGAAAAATGCTTCATCTTTAAGGAATCGTGGTTCTTGAGATTACATGGTGTCAAATTGCAATTAATGTCCGACGTTTCGCCTTCGTTTGCGCGAGGCATCTTCAGGAATTTTTACTCTATGGGATCTGAACAATGGATAAGCTTGTCGGGTATACAAGCCCTCCTGAATCTCTAATTCAGGAGGGCTTGTATACCCGACTTGTGCTTGCCCAACCGTGATGTAGACCATAACCCGTTTCTCTATTGAAACTTTTTGTATGTTTAAAAATTTCAATAGATTCCCTAATTTTTCTTTTATAAAATCCTGGAACCGATGGTAGAACCTTCGTCTCCTTTACATTTATAATATGGCCAGTGATATGCTGATGTTCAGCTACAGCAGATTGAACAACTTGTTTCTTTTTAATACATCGTTCATGTTCCTTAAGTGTAGTTGACATTGAACTCCTTATGTTTGAAAAGGTACAATATCTTTCGGTGTTCGCATGCATTGTTTAATCTTGTGTATTGAAGATTGTACGTATGTTGGACCGCAGAAGTAATCGTCCTAGTTTGTCTGTAGTTCCGTGTATGTAGCTCTGGATTTTGAGAGTGCTGCAGTAGTCAGGTATATTTTCATTATTTTGTGGTATTCCTCCAGACTAACGTCTGAACAAGTAAAATCCAAGGAAAACAGCGAATTACAGTCAGAAAATCTTATTTATTAGAAAAAGTAGACAAGGACCTTTAAATTCAATAATAATAAGCAATTTAATAGAACTTCAATTTGGTTTTCAGAGTGGTAGGAGTACAGCAGATGAAATTTTTGCATTTCTTGATAATCTGCAACTTTACATAAATGAGGGTGAGGCGGCTGCGGCAGTTTTTTATGATCTCGCTGAAGCTTTCGATTGCGTGGATCATGGAATACTATTGCGGAAGCTAAAGTGGTATGGTTTCAGGGGAAGTGCTCTTCACTGGTTTAGGTCTTATCTCTCCGAACGATGTCAGAGGGTCAGGCTACATGAGGCTGATTCTATTAAACGAGAAATTATTTCGGGAGTATCTCAGGGTTCTGTTCTAGGACCAATTTTATTTCTTGTCTATATAAATGATCTAGCGTCACTGAAAAGGGTGAATTCACAATTTTTGCGGATGATACCTCAGTTTTGTGGCATTCTAGAAATCCTGACGGGCTAACCCATGCAATCGCATATGATGTTGAACAAATTAAGGGGTGGTGTGATGCTAATCGCCTTTTTTTCAACATTTCAAAGGCCAACATTATGCATTTTGGGTGTTCGCTTGATGACGTCTATCTTGATAATGAACAGATTTAAATAAAATCTAATATTAAATTTTTGGGTGAAGCCATGAACACTAAGTTAACCTTTAAGGATCATATTTTGAAAGTATGCAATAGTCTGGCATCGAGATGTTATGCCTTGAGAGTTGTATCGAACGAGTTGGATAAACACATTGCGAAAGCAGTATATTCGGCCTTAATAGAATCTCATTTGCGTTATGGGGTCTGCTTCTGGTGTAATTCCAGCCGATATCTGATAAACTCAGTTTTGTTCTGCAAAAGAGGGCAGTGAGGTATATGTGCGGGGTAAGTGGTAGAGATTCTTGTAGACCACTATTTATTAATCGCAAAATCCTAACACTAACTTGTATTTTTATTTTCGAGGCAGCTTGTATGATGTTTAAAAAATTTAAAAATCGAGAGTTACATATTATTATAATACAAGACCAACTGGAGCTCTGCCACTGCCCATACATCACCCTTCACGAGTTAAAATCTCAATATTCTATACAGGTAGGAAGATATTCAACCACCTACCAGAAAGTGTGAGAACTTTGCATAATATTAAAACATTTAAATCTTCTCTTAAATGCATATTACTCAAAAAAGCTTATTATGGCCTTCTGGAATTTTTCAATGATGTATTATGACACTGGATAGAGTTCCTCATTCCAAGTTTCTGTTTAGTGTTCTTTATATTTAGTGTGTATGTACATTTATATTATATTAGTGCTTTATGTGTGTTTTTTTTATAACTCGCTGTTTTTATTTCTTTTTGTTATCTACTTTTACTTATATTTTTTTTACTGCTTGTTGTTTTATATATTTCTACCTTTGACTTTGTGACAAGATTTTATCTTAAACAATAAAGCAATAAAAAAAAAATAAAGCCTAGCAATCTGAAACCTTTAAGTACAATGTTATCAATGTGCAAATTAAAAGCAAGTTTTGCGTCAAAAATAATGCCCTAATTTTTGAAAATCAATGGGATTATTGCACCTATAAAATCGAAGCATTTTACATTCAGTTATGTTAAGAACCAGGCAATTGGCGCTGGACCATTCGACAAGTCCCTTAATGTTAGACTGCATTTAATAGGAGTCAGAGGAAACTGGTAAAGATAATTGCAAGTCGTCTGCATATAAAAAACATTTAGATATATTAAAACAAGATACTATGTTGTTTATAAAAAGTAAAAATAGAATTGAACCGATATGCGAGCCCTGACGTTACAAAAACCTGATTGAAAACTGAACTACATTCGTTGACCTGTTGACGTCATTTAAATAAAGATGACTTGATCCAATCAATGCAGTTTCCAGAAAAACCAATTTGATATAATTTTACTATTAGAATCTGATGGCAGAAACTATCAAACGCCTTTGATATGCCAGTGTAGATAACATCAATCTGTTGGCCAGTCTCAACCGATGTTATTAGGTAATTTTGAAAAACCGCCAGATTTGTAGCCGCTAAGCGACCGCCATAACAACCATGTCGCTCCCCCGAAATATAATGTTTGAGTGATTCAAAAATTTCATCGGTTGCAAGTGCCTCGAACAACTTTGGTAAGTGTAGAAGCAAAGAAATACCTCTGTAGTTTTTTACGTCGCATCTATCACCGTATTTAAGTACTGGCATGAGAGTAGAAAAATTTCTGGAAAAGAACCAAGACTAATGGACATTTGATAAATTTTACAGAGTGGCCCAGACAACAACTGACAGCATCTTACCAAAATAATGGCAAGTTTTCCATCTGGACCAGCCCTCTTGGAAATATCTAGTGCATTTGTGCACAGAGATCTTCCAGAAGGACTTATGGGCCCGATCTTACTTAAATCTATGTTGGAGTGATTAGAATAGCAAGACTGAAAGAAAGCAGTAAAAGCATTGGCTAAGTTGTTTGAACCAGTAATTTCTTTCCCCTCACAATACATGATATTGGGCAAACTGGAATCCCTTCTAAGATTTCGAACAAACGACCAAAAATATTTGATATTTTCAGGGATAAGTAGTTCAGTCTGTGTGACATATGTAAGGTATCACATATCAGTTCGAAGTTTAACCTTCATCGGATATTAGAATAGACTGAATATTCGACTTGTTTAAAATACAAGAGTTCTAACCACACTACACCACAACTTGTTAGGTTCTGGACGCGCGTTTCGCTAACCAAGTTAGCATCATCAGCAGATGATATAAACTAAAGTAACTTATCCTAACCGAGACTATTTATAGGTAAATGTGGTCACACTTGGTTGCACCCGACTGCACCGTTGTCAAGTAAACAATAGAGGGGACTATAGGAAATAGGCCGTCTGTCTTTATTTATGCTTTCTTACTACATTTAACTATTTTTATACTCTCAAATGCATCCAGTAATCTATTATTAGATACATTTTTAATCAACTTGACCCTTGACTTTTCTGTTCTTCCGTATCTTAAATGTGCCATGTGTTCTTTAAAACGAATGTTTATGGAGCGTTTAGTTTGTCCAACATATTTTAGATCGCAGTCATTACAGCTAATTTCATAGATGCCACTCCTCTCCCTCAAGTCGACTTTGTCTTTGGGGTTTCCAAGGAGATTATTCAAATTGTTCTCCGTTTTGTAGGCTACTCTAAAACCTACGTTTTTAAATACTTTTTCTAGACCTCTCGTATATCTGGGATCATACCGGATTACTATAAATTTATTGGAAGGATTTTTTTTAGTTTTTAGTTAGTTGTGGTGTAGTGTGGTTAGATCTCTTGTATTTTGATCTGTCTTCCACCACAGGTTCCAGTGCTAGGATTCGACTTGTTGTTCAGTCCTTTTAAATTTTTTGTAATGGCGATTCTTTTGCGCAATGAGTTTTCTGAATAGAAGGTCAAACCATTTTGGATATTTATGAAATGACCACTCACAGTGCTCGTAAAAAAGATTCAAATTTCTTAAAATTTGCCCGCTGGAAATCTTAAACACTCACTCGATTGTAATTTTTTTATTAGTGAGACATATTGTAATATTTATAATTTACTTTAATTGCTGGATGGTACGGGTCAATATTTAGAAGAGGAAAATCAGAGGATGAAACAAATGCGTTAACGGGGTCATCAGCAAAAATTAAATCAAGAATTCTGGCCATGTGATTATTTAAGTGATTCATTGGCTGCAGTTCAAGGAAACTCATTGAGACGATAAAAGTTTCAAAAAGCTAACCAAAGATTTTGGAACTAGAGTATCATCCTCATAAATCCATTCCACCAAAGGGAGGTTAATAAGATTAGAATTCGGTGGAAAATAAATCCATCCTAGTACCATATTAATCTTGCCCATTTTAATAAGAACCCAAACACCTTCAAATTGAAGATGTGTGGGGGTTTCAACAGTGGATGCCTGGAACAAACTAGAAATGGGGATCAACACACCACCATCACGATGGCAATCCAGTTCTTCATATTTCCGGTCTCTTCGAAAAACTACATATTTATTATTAATTATTTCATCGCTGAAAATATCACTATTAAGCCACGTCTCAGTCAGAAGTATTATGTCATAATTGCAAGACAAAATGCTGAGAGAAATCTTATTAGACGTCGTGCGAAGCCCCCTGACATTTTAATAAATTATTGAAATATTGACTTCCTTGGTTTTTTATGTTTGTTGTATTAAGGATGAGTGGTTAGGCTTTGGCGAAGAAGAATAGGCAAGGGACATATAGAAATCAATATTAGGCCATCTAAAAGCACTTGTTGCTTTTATAAGATGACTTCCATTACCTTTATGACATTTAGGTTTAAGTTCAACACACACCGGAGATAAAGAATAGATATGCTCGTTGAGTTACCACCATCTGGGCTCTCAGTGAGAAAATTCTCTTGAATTATGCTTTGCTCTAAACACTTCGTGTAAGAATATTTCTCAACATCTTTAAAATGCCGCCTAGTTTTTGTTAGTATATGTTTGCAATATTGTGTTAATTAAAGAAAAACAACGGAGGATCAAGTTTCTGACTGGAACCAGTTCAAGACCACAATAGATTCAATAAGATTCACATCACCCCACTTAACATTATTTATTTTTTGTAAGAAACTAGACATAGGGAGGTTGTTTTGAAGCTATTATAATTTGCCTTTTATTTTCAGGATAGCTTCTTAAAAGCGAATCCTGAATAACATACGTTTAATCAAAATTCCGCAAATATAAAATCACTAATAGCTCTTTCCCTAAAGTTTTACGATTTTAGTCCGGACGACATAAAATGAATACTTCCCAAACTCGTCATCAGTATTCGTTAAAACTTTCAGCAGTAACCCTCACAAATGAAATTTTAACACATAAATTCTTGCTCTAGTTTTAGAGCAACCACTGCGACGTGGCTCTTTTCCAGTTTTAATAGTTTCCCTTTCGGACTGTGTTCTCCATTTCTGAGGTACTTACCTTATGAAAGCCCTGTATGAATATTTACTTACTTTATTGATCACTTTGCAATACTGATAATAACAGTATTAGATCACAGAATTATTAAAGATCCAGGTTGCTTTATATTTAAAAGCAAATTTATAAAATAGACAATCTTGATACTGTATTAAAAAAAATCAGCAAATTTCCTTTACCCGGTACTTCCCTCGTTATCATTTTTTTCTATTTGGTAAGAATAGTGAAGTGTGACTCAATTTCAAAAGTTTTCATTGGGCGCCATATTGTTCCATCATATTGGATTCCTACCAATATTTTATCAGTTTGTTTCTATTTATGCCACACTTGACTTTTGGGCATAATTTAAAATAAAGTCAAAAAGTGGTTGTTTAAATTGACCCATACCATTTATCGGCATTTTAAATCATTAACTATATACAGAGTGTCCCGTTTAAAAAAAAATCATATTTGGTTTTTTTCATAAGTTACTAACAAACATACTTCTAGACACCCTGTATACTCTGGTATTAATATGCCCAAAGAAGTAAATATTTACGGGCATTGCCTATTTGTAATCAGCATTTCAGCCTCAGATTCTTTTGAGCATGGAAAAATTAAGGATTTTTAAAGGCCCTGTTTTTGTTAAAAAAAAATAAATTAATTAATATCTGAAGAACGGCTACAAATAGATATAGGAAGATATTTACGAAAGTTAGTCAGAAATGAAAGTAGATTCTGAAAATTGAAAATTATGTAGTGTGTTCCATTTAAAATAACGATACTGTCATGACCACCTATAACCGAACTCGTTTATATGTTTTATGAAAAATCATAAAGAAATGCTTATAAATCGAAAACTTGACGAGTTAGGTATAGCTAAGGTAGAGGTACATTTATCGGCATTTTAAATCAGTAATCATATACAAAGTGTCCCGTTGAAAAAATTTCGTATTAGGCCACTTTTATAAGTTACTTATACTTATAATTATACTTCTGGACCCCTGTGTATGCTCTGGTATTAATATGGCGAAAAATGTAAATAGTTACGGGCATTGCCTAATCGTAACCAGAATTTCAGCTTCAGATTGTTTTAGAGCATGGAAATATTAAGGCTTTTTGAAAGCCCTGTTTCCGCTAAAAAAAATTAAATTAATTAATATCTCAAGAACGGCTGCAGATAGGTATAGTAGTAGTTGGAAAAATTTGAAATTTTGGCATCTAACTAAAGTCGATGGGGGCAATTCGCGCAAAATATTTTCAAGATGGGGGCACTTCCGGTTATATCGGAAGTAGACGTCAACTTTCTTTTTTTAAATAGAACACCCTGTATATTATCTAATTTTCCTCGAACAATTCTAGGTATATTTCATGTATAATATCCTATACCTAAGTTGAACTGTTTTTGAGATATTTTGAATTTTATGTAAAAAATGACGTTTGCAGGTCTAGACATAACTATAAATATCTGCTTATCGAAGTCTCTGCGGGTGGCTTCCTTGTCCAAAAGGATCCACTTTAGTGGCCTGTGCTGATATTTTTATAATAAATAAATATAGGGTGATCAAAAACTGACATTATAAATATACTTTAAAAAATCGTTAAAAGTTACTTTTTTCAAACGGCAACCTCCGATTTTTATAATTTTATCTTATTTAACACTTAAAATAAGGGTGACTTTGTGTAAAGTTGTCTATTCCAAAAATGTGTAGTTTTTGAGTTATTGACTATTTAACATTTTTTATTCCAATAATGCCAGACGGCTTCTAAGTTTGGCCTGGCGAGAACAAAACGAAGTGGTTACTATAGAAACCTAATATTTATTGTCGTTTGACAATTACCTACTAAAATATTATTTATTTATATAGTAATTATAATAATTATTAAACTAATATTCATGCTGGGGTGATTAAATTACACACCCGAGGATTATTTGAATTTGTTTATTATCTATGGGGAATCTAACAGAGTTTTAACAAGAACATGCCAGATATTTGCTGATAGATATCCAGATAAACAGAAATCGCCACCGAACAGCGTTAAAGAAATGTTGGAAAAATATAAACATTTTGGAAACGTCAAGGCAAAAATTAATAAGAGGAAGCCCATTGTTGATAATGAAAATGTCGAGATTGCAATTCTGGGATATTTTGCAGCATATCCAATGACATCCCTAAGAAACGTGGTAAGACAATTAAGAACTCAGTGCATAGGATTCTGTTAAAACATAACTTCCAACGTTATTTAATATCATTGGTTCAACATCTAAAAGACACTGATTTGCCAAAAAGAGTACAGTTTTGCGAGTTTATTTTAACAATGGTACAAGATAACCCTAGATTTTTGGACAATATAATTTGGACCGATGAAGCAAAATTTACTAAAAATGGCATTTTCAATAGAGACAATTCCCATTTTTCGATGATTTGGATGATTCGAATCCTTATGCAGTAAGATTGCGGAACTTTCAAGAATCCTGGCAATTGAATGTATTTTGTGCAGTAAGGAACGATAGAATAATAAAACTGAATTTTTACGAAGAAAATTTGAATGGTAAGTTATACATTGCCTAAACACAAGGACTTTTTTAGTGAAAAATAATCCATTTAAGTAATAGTACAATAATTTTTTTAATCAGTTTAGCGTCAATCCATAATTAGATAAATCATTTAGTAAATATTATTACATAAATAAATTAAATTAAATTATTTATACAGGTCACACTACTGTACTTCATACAAATACTGGTCAACATACCGTAACACATCACATCTAAAAAAATATATCGTCCCAAGTTTTATAGGAAAGTTATCTTTAGTTAGATATTTACAAGCTATTTATACAGAGTACTTCAGAAAGTCATAAGATACTAAACCTTCTTTTTTTTATTGAGCACTCTTCAGGTTAAATTAATTGAATTTTGATGTATTTTGTTTCTTTTTTTTCCGTAAAATTATTTCTATAAACTTTTGTAGGAGAAAGATATCTGAATATTCTTGAAGAGTTGGACAACGAATATTTAAGTAATTTACCTTTAGCAGAACATAGTCAAATTTTCTACCAACACTATGGTGCCCCACCACATAGTACCATTGCAGTTACTAACTTTTTACAAGCTACGTTTTACGACAAGTGGATTGCCAACAATGGACCTTTCCTGTGGCCTCCTCGTTCCCCCGATCTGACAGTCTTAGGCTATTTTATATGGGCAACGATAAAAGGAATCGTTTATTTTAATCCAGTAACAACGAAAGAGGACTATATGGCAAGGGTAAGGGACGCGTTCCAAAGTTTATCTCTAGCTTCAATTAGAGCGGCCACACGCGAGGGATTTGTTCGGAGATGCGAAAAATGTTTGGAAGTACAAGGTGGACGTTTTCAACATTTATTGAAAAAATAAGTTGTGCTCTTGTGTAGACTAGATTGTTAGATTCCTCATAGATAATAAACAAATTCAAATAATCCTCGGGTGTGTAATTTAATCGCCCCGGCACGATTATTAGTTTAATAATTATTATAATTACTATAATAACTAAATAATATTTTAGTAGGTAATTGTCAAACGACAACAAATATTACGTTTCTATAGTAAAAAAATTGGTTTTGTTCTCGCCAGGCCTCCCCGTCATGGCCAACTAACAAGAAAACTTAGAGGGCGTCTGTTATTCTTAGAATAAAAATTGTTAAATCGTCAATAACTCAAAAACTACAAATTTTTGGAATAGACAACTATACAAAGTCACCCTTATTTTAAGCGTTAAATAAGATAAAATTATAAAAATTGAAATTGAAAAAAGTAACTTTTAACGATTTTTTAAAGTATATTTATAATGTCAGTCTTTGATCACCTTATATTTATTTATTATAAAAATAACAGTAGCGGCCACTAAAGTATACCCTTTTGGACAAGGGAGCCAACCGCAAATAAATAATAGAGACTTCGATAAGCAGATATTTATGGTTATGTCTAGACCTGCAAACGTCATTTTTTACATAAAATTCAAAATATCTCAAAAACAATTCAACTTAGGTATAGGATATTATACACGAAATATACCTAGAATTTTTCGATGAATCCAAAAATTCGACTAGCTGCCGAAATTAGAAAATTTTCTAAAGCCTACTTTCTGAGAAATCGATCGCCGCAGTTCTTTTATAATTAGACCACTAAATTTTTGAGAAAGCCTACTATGATAGGCGAAACGTCAAGTTATTTCCATTGTTTGATTTTGCAAATAAACCTATACCCAAGAAAGAATTATATATATATATATATATATATATATATACTGGGTGGTGCAACCAAGATGGGGTGGACGATTGTGGGCAAACGGAGAGGAATTTGAAAAAAAAATTGGGATATGATTGATAGTCAAGAACGCTGTGTTTTAAAATTATACCCATTATACAGGGTGGTCTGAAAAGTTCGTGGTGAACCAAACTTGTGTTTTTTTAAATGGGATACCCAGTATATTATTATTTTAGTTGATTCTCCTATTCGTTGCGATCATTTTGATATAAGGTTAGTTGGGTCTAAAATTTATACCAAGGGAATGGGACGAGGTTAAAGTGGAAAAAAGGGTTATACTCCGGCCATTTTTTGAAAACAATTGAAGCTGGTATGGAAAAACTAAATGTTCTATAAAATGTATTGTATCTAGAACTACAATAATCGCTTGTAAGTCGTTCAAAATTATTCACTGTTATACAGGGTGGTCAAGTTTTGCAAATTTACCTTGGATTGAATTTTTTTAAATATAACACCCTGTATATTTTACTTTCATGTTAAAGGTAACATTACTAGCTTTCAGAAAATACCATATTTGATACCTTTCTGACCAACAGTTTTTCAGTAAATTAGCTGTGAAATCAAAATTTCGTCATTTTAACACGAATTACTCTGAATTCGCGTTGTTAAAATTGACAATTTAATATTAGGAGGCCATGATATCATCATAAATTGAACAAAAGATTGACAGTCCTGTCAAAACAGCAAAGTATCAGAATATTGTCATCAGTAAATAAATAAATATTGTTCTTTGATGATGCGATGCCGAAATAAAAACAAGATAGAAGCTTTTGCAAGTTTATCAAGAAAAAGGAAATGTTGCTTTCAGAAAAACGTAAAGTAATTAATAAACCAGTTACCAATGAAGATAATGCTTTGACAGTATTAATAACAGATCTTTTTTTACAAAAAAAAATAAATTTAATATAAATCAACAAAAACAATGTAATTAAAACTTATAAAAGATGTTCAACTAAACCACCGTTTTGCTGAAGGCACATTTCGAGTCTATCCATAAACGAAAGTTTCACTTTTCTCAAAGTCAGGTCTGAAATGTTGCGAAAACTGCTTATTATTCTCAACTTCATATCTTCCACTGTGGTTGGAACCTCTTTATAAACTTCTTCTTTAACATGTCCCCATAAAAAGAAATCTAGTGGCGTTAAATCGGGTGACCTCGCAAGGCACTTAACTGGCCCACCTCGCCCAATCCAATGCTCTCCTTTCCAATTATTGAGAAAATGTCTTACATGCCTACGGTAATGCGGGGGTGCGGGGTGCTCCATCATGTTGGAACCATAAGGAATTTCTTAACATTAAAGGTAAGTCTTCGAGCAATACGGGCAACTCATTTCTCAAAAAATTTAAATAGACTTCTCCCGTTAAATGCTCTTCAAAGAAATATGGTCCTATAACATGAGAGCCAATTATACCTCCCCAAACATTAATTGACCATTTAGTTTGATGGTCCACCTGACGAATCCAATGTGTATTTTCGGTTGAATAATAGTGCATATTATGTTTGTTAACCAAGCCGTTGCTTTTAAAAGTTGCTTCATCTGAAAACAGCACCCTATCTACAAAACCTGGATTATCCCAAATTTTATTTAAAAACCAAATTGAAAACTCTTGTCGTTGGACGTAATCGCGATCATACAGTTCTTGGTGTAATTCAATGTGGTAGGCATGATATTTATGTTGTTTCAGAATCCTTTTAATACTAGTGCGTTCAATATCAGTAGCACTGTTAATAACACTGTCAAAGCATTATCTTCATTGGTAACTGGTTTATTAATTACTTTACGTTTCTTAAAAACAACATTGCCTGTTTCTTGAAACCTCTCTAATACACTTGCAAAAGCTTCAGGTCTTGGTTTTTTTTCGGCGTCGGGATATCGTACCGCATAAACCCTGCTTGCTAGTAAAGGGTTTTCCTGACACTCGCCCAACATAAAAGTCATGTTTATCAACTCTGGAGTACTCAAACTCATTGTTACTTAACAATTTCTCGGCTTATCGCCAAAAAATAATGGTAATTGATGCCAATTCTCTGACACTTTGCGGTTTTGACAAGAATGTCAATCCTTCTTTTCATTTATGATTATATCATGGCCTCCTTATATTATAGGTAGTCAATTTAAGCAACGTAAATAATACCGTTTCTGTTAGAATGAGTAAATTTTGGTTTCACGGTTAATTTACCAAAAAACTGTTGGTTAGAAAGATATCAAATAGGGTATTTTATGAAAGCTGGCGATGTTATCTTTAATATGACAGTAAAATATATGGGGTGTTCCATTTAAAAAAATTCAATCCAAGGGAAATTTGCAAAACTTGACCACCCTGTATAACAGTGAATAATTTTGAACGACTTACAAGCGATTATTGTAATCCTAGATATAATACATTTTATAGAATATTTGGTTTTTCCATACCTGCTTCAATTGTTTTCAAAAAATGGCCGGAGTATAACCCTTTTTTCCACTTTAACCTCGTCCCATTCCCTTGGTATAAATTTTAGACCCAACAAACCTCATGTCAAAATGATCGTAACGAATAGGAGAATCAACTAAAATAATAATATACCGGGTGTCCCGTTTAAAAAAACACAAGTTTGGTTCACCACGAACTTTTCAGACCACCCTGTATAATGGGTATAATTTTAAAACACAGCGTTCCTGACTATCAATCATATCCCAAAAATGTTTTTTCAAATTCCTCTCCGTTTGCCCACAATCGTCCACCCCATCTTGGTTGCACCACCCTGTATATATATATATATATATATATATATATATATATATATATATATATATATATTATATATATATATATATATATATATATATATATATATATATATATATATATATATATATATATATATATATATATATATATATATATATATATATATATATATATATATATATATATATATATATATATATATATATATATATATATATATATATATATATATATATATATATATATATATATATATATATATATATATATATATATATATATATATATATATATATATATATATATATATATATATATATATATATATATATATATATATATATATATATATATATATATATATATATATATATATATATATATATATATATATATATATATATATATATATATATATATATATATATATATATATATATATATATATATATACATTACATATATATATACATATATTTAAAATATATAAAAAATTTACTTCAATGCATTTCTTTAACAAAATTTTAAACTAACATTAAAATGTTTGGTAACGACTGACTAAGAATTCTGGACCACGGCTAAAAATTCGCTTAGTTCTTTATAAATTCGCGCTTATTAAGATAAATGAGCCCAAGTCCGTTACAGAACATTTCCTCTACGACTTTCCTTTTGTTGACTTTTTTCTCGCAAAGTACTTCATCTCTTCCAGAAAGTTGGCCGTGTCTGCCGAAGCAGGTATTTGTTCAAATTATATAATTTACGTCTCTAGGATGGGAGCCAGTCGAGAAACTCATAAAACAGTCAATCAGGAAGCTGTTATATTTTATGACTCAGTTTTATCTACGAACCTTAAATTTTAGGGAATGAAGCTCTTAATGAAAAATTTAAAAGAACAAAACTTTTACTTGTTAGTTTTTTTTTAAATCAGTGTAATGTTTTTTTCTGTAGGGAACTACACATTTGTTCAATTTTAAAAAGATATCTTATTTGTTTAAATATCAGTACCTCTGCACTCGTAATAAAATATTTGAATATTTATTTAAATTTTCGAGAGGAGAATTCAACACCTTTTGGCGAATTTTACAATAATTTTTAATTTTTGGATAAATTGGAGAAAACCAAGTCCTCAATGTTTTGTAGGAGAAAGAACATCACTTGAAAAAAGAAAATTTAAAGAATGCATAAATTACTTTTGCAATTATCAAGAAGACTTGCTGTACTCGCCCCAGTACTCCGATGTATTGAACAACTTATGTTGCGTCTAAAAATCAGTAACATCTCGAAGAATTGAAATAAATACAAACATAAACTACAGCTTTATAAAGTTAGTTACACTATAGTTATTATAGTGTTTAAGAGAAAAGTTTTCTGACTTTCTAAACTTATTGCAATTCAGCACGTCTCTATTTCGGCGTCCCTAAAAAAACGTGATTATAAATAAGGTTACCCATCTATATTGCATAGATCAGTGGTTCTTAACCTTTCTTAGTGTACGGAACCCGTTTTTTAGGAACCTCTAATAGACCAACAGGTCAGATTCTCATTTAAGACCAAAAATTGACAAGAAGTCTGTAATTATCCAGTTTTTTTTTGTTTAAAAAAATAAAATTAGGTAAAACTAAACTCTAACAAGGTCATCGGCTTGAAAGTAGACTTTAAACTTCCATCAGTTGCTAAATCGATAAGCTCTTCAATTTGTTTTGCTGCCACATTCAGATTCTCGTCTTAGACTGTACTTTTCTTAATTTTGCTTCAACTTTATCATAAACTAAAAGTCACTGTTAGACCTTGAACTAAGATCAAGATACAAGAGTTCTAACCACACATCACAACTTGTTTCGTTCTTTAAAACGAATGTTTAAAGAACATATTGCACATTTAAGATACGGAAGAACAGAAAGTCAAGCGTTGCCCAACATGCTTTGGAAAACCCATGAGAGTATAGAAATAGTTAAATGTGGTAAAAAGGCACTAAATAAAGACCTATTCCCCCCTATAGTCCCTCTATTACTTACTTGACAACGATGCAGTCGGGTGTGACCACATTTACCTATAAATAGTCTCGGTTAGGATAAGTTACTTTAGTTTATCATCTGCTGATGATGCTAACTTGGTTAGCGAAACGCGCGTCCAGAATGTAACAAGTTGTGGTGTAGCGTGGTTAGAACTCTTGTATTTTGATTTATCTTCCACCACAGGTTCCAGTGTTAGGACTTGAAGTAAGAAATTCAGTTCATTAAGGCTCGAAAAGATATCGGCGAGATATGATAAACATTGTAACCACTTGACATCAGTTAAACGTGGTGATAATTCGAATGAAGGATCACCAAGAAACACCATGACTTCTTTGCTCTAAGTAAACCATCGCACCAACATTTGTCCACAGGATAACCAGCGCACCTCTGTATGATGTAAGAGTTTACTGAATGTTTTCTTCACAGAGAAGAGCAAACATTCGTAATATGTAGGTCAAAAATTTATCAATTTCACTAATTTCACTGCCAACAAATGTCTGTGAATGATGCAACTACTACTTTCGATTTAAGGTACCATATTCTTAGCATATGTAAAAAACCCATTGTATTCACCCGGCATTGATGTTGCAGCATCATTGCTCATATTAACGCATTCTTGCCGGTCTAATTCCTTCTCGTTGATGTAAAGTTGAAATTATCTTCACTGCTTGTACGATTCTTCAAAGGTCTGCATAATACCATTTCTTCTTCAACACTATTGTTATCTATACATCAAACCATAACAAGAAGTAAAGCAAATCCGGCAACGTCTGTTGTCTCGTCTAGTTGTAAAGCATAATAAACTATACCTATCTCTATGTTTATTTTATTAATTCTTCTACAAACAGTACCATTTGAAATAGGCATATTCTTTATAGTATCACTAAGCTTCTCATAAAGCATAGTTTCAATGACATCCATTATGCACAGCTTTATACGAGTGTCGGCAGTTTCCAACCTTAGCTATTCGATAACTCACTTGAAGTGATGCTTTACATACTTTTTCGTTAATGTCACTTCCTACTGGAGAGGATAGTTTTTTTCTTTAATTCAATTAATATTCAATAATTCACCTCTGTTAAATATATTTCAATAGAACTGGTCGATAAGATTTTTCTAACACAGGCCAGCTCATTATTTTCACAATGGAAATACCCTCCCAATAATAAAAAAAATATTCGGAAAGCCCTAATACGTACCATTTTTTAATAGCCTTATTAGAACCTTTTATATTGGCAGGTTAACAATTTTATCGTGGGGTGGCTAAAATGGGTCCATTTTACAACGGAAAAATTACCTAGACTGGGTTGTTTACAACATTAGACATAAAATAAACGTTAAACATCACTCTTCTGTTGAATTTCCAATTGAGTGGTTCTCTGTATATCGATAAGCAAGTGTATGTGAAGACGAGAATATCGAGTCAAACGCGCCGAAGTTGCAAAATTTCTCTTGACAAATTTTGTTATATTTGTGGAGAATTTCTGGTAAAATCACAAGCCAGGCCATTTTCCGAAAATATAAAAAAAGCCTACTTTAAATATTTTGGTGTGTTAATTGGAGATCAAGGTAAGCGATGGGCTCCCCATGTGTTCTGTGTTAGTTGTAGTGTATCATTGGTGCAGTGGATGAAGGGAAAGAGAAAAAGTATGCCTTTTGCAGTTCCAATGGTATGGCGAGAACCCACCAATCATTCTGACGATTGTTATTTTTGTCTGACAAAGACTGAAGGTTATTCCAAAAAAGGAAAGCACAATACAGAATATCCAAATTTGCAACCTGCCAGACGACCTGTTCCTCATAATGCAAATTTGCCAGTGCCGATTGCGCCTTTAAATTGGCAAGCTATTGATTTGGGAGATAATGAAGATAACGCATCATCAGGCAGCTCAGAAGAACAGTGCACCGATCCCACTTTTTCCACAGGTCCCAGTTCCGGCGAGCCACATTTGATTGTTCAAAGTGAATTAAATGATTTAGTACGTGATTTGGGATTATCCAAGCAACAGTCAGAAGTTGTGGGTTCCCTTCTTAAGGAATGGAACCTATTGGCCAAAGAAACAAAAATTACGAATTTCAGAAAAAGAAATGCTATGTTTTCTGAATTCTACAGTATGGAAAATTCGTTGTGCGCGTGTACTGATATAGATAGTTTAATGCAGGAGTTTAATATTGAACATTCTCCCCGTGAGTGGGGCTTATTCATAGACTCATCTAAATATAGCTGTGTTATTGCATAATGGAAATTTAACACCCTCTATACCAGTTGCCAATTCCGTTGCAATGAAAGAAAATTATGAAAATATGCGCACGATTTTGGATAAAATAAACTACAATAGGTATAAATGGCAGATATGTGGGAACTTAAAAGTTATAGGGATTTTAGTGGGACTTCAGGGGAACAAAGAAAACAGCAAAATATTGCTGTTTTCTTTGTTTATGTCGTGTAGTCGTGCAGTAAATCAGCATCATGTAACAAAAAATTGACCAGAAAGAAGCGAATTTCAACCGGGATCTCAAAATGTTAAATTTATACCTCTTGTTGATCCCAAAAATGTCCTTTTGCCTTCTCTTCAATTAAACTTGGGCTGATGAAAAACTTTGTGAAGGCTTTGAATAAAGATGGTGATGGATTTAAATACCTAAGACAAGTCTTTCCCCAGTTAAGTGATGTCAAATCAAAAGAAGGCATTTTTATTGGGCCACAAATCAGAAAATTGCAGGACGATATCAATTTTACGGAAAAGCTTACCAGGCAGGAAGTCAGAGCATGGAATTCATTTGTAAATGTAGTAAGAGTATTTTTAGGCAATAATATAGATGGAAATTATGAACAATTAGTTAATGAACTCTTAGATGCCTATAAAGCGCTTGGTGCCAGAATGTCATTAAAAATTCACTTCCACCATTCCCATCTGTCATTTTTACCTAAAAATTTGGGAGCTGTCAGTGACGAGCAGGATGAAAAGTTTCACCAAGATATCACAACAATGGAAATTCGGTACCGAGGACGATGGTATCCAGCCATGATGGGTGACCGCTGTTGGTTTTTGAAAAGGGAAGATAGGACACCTCACAAACGGAAAAAATAAAGTTTAATTAGTGTTTTAAGTTAATATTTGTTTCCTTTGCTTTTCTCTTAGATGTATGGTATGTTTAATAGGCGAAAACTGTAAACATAGTCAATAAACAGGGTTAAGAATTTTCTGAAATAATTTTTTCTATAGATATTAAGTATCGTAAGATTCGATATGGTTCTACAACTCTAACAAGAAAACCCTACGTGCTACAACTCTCTATTTGTCATTTTCTTATTTGGATAGGTCCATTCTATTAGATTATGCTATTCTGATTTGTGTTACAACAAAACATTTTTTTGTCGGCCAGTGTAATTATAGGTAATTTAAATTTATGGCTAATTCTTAAAAATTCCCAGATTTTTATATCTTTAAAATTTCCGAATCGTTGTATTACACCTAGTTATATAAATATTCTTTTACTCTTAAGTTTATTCATTCGAGATGTAACGTCCAAACAAGCTAATGTGTAGCGAAACATATTACGTGATTTTAAAAAATACAGTGTGTGAAAAATAATTTTGTTTTTACATTTTACATAATTTTATTAAAAAAAACTAAACTCTTTATATTTTTAGAAGTGGCAGAAATGGAAGCGAGAATTGACCAACATGTCGATGTGGTTCATTCCTTGGGAACTCAAAATCAAGGAGATTGAATCCCATTTTGGTTCCGTGGTAGCATCATATTTTATCTTTCTGCGATGGCTATTTTGGGTTAATATAGTCATTGCTGTTGTTATTATATCATTTGTCACTATACCCGAGGTAAGTAGATAAACTGTTATTCAAATATATTAAATTAATATACAAGCAAGATATGGATCTATAATTTTATTAAGTGATATAGCATTTTTCAAGAAAAAAAAGGTATGTGACAGAAGAAGTAGAAACCAGAAATCTAATAGTTTATTGGGAAGGTACACATTTAAATACTATCTTTGATTTTTTCTACATAAATGATTTATTTTAATCAAATTTAATGTGCATGTGAGAATCTAAATTAAAAATTATTTTTAGTAGTTTTAAGAAATATTGGTGAACATGCGAAACAATTGCCAAAAAATATTTTTCATTTCATCGATAACCCGCTCCGTGTTCTGAGCTTTTTTTAAAATACTCTGGACTTACATGAATATAAACTCGAACTTCCTCGCTCAAGATGATATCAAATGAGACATAGACACAGAACGGAAGCTTTCACGGCTTTGGTCAATTAAGAAATCATGGTTCTCGGGATTAAACCGTGTCAAACTGGAATTACTATCCGACGTTTCGCCTTCGATTGCACAAGGCATAATCAGGGATCTTTACTCCACGAGATCTGAACACTGAATGAGCTCAAAAAAGCGAAGGCGAAACGTCGGTTAGTAATTCCAATTTGACACGGTTTAATCCCGAGAACCATGATTTCTTAATTGACCAAAGCCGTGAAAGCTTGCGTTCTATGTTAGCTAACCTCTATGGGGAGGAAACCAAGAAGAATACCAAAACTTTTGGCGATCTCCGGAACAGCAAGAAGAAGCTACTCTGCCAGTTGGCCTTTCTCCTTAGATGCCGAGATGAAGATGTAGTACCGAAATCGCTACAGGTGAGACATCACATTACTTCTAGAACTGCTAAGAATATTTATAAGCGTGCTAGAAATGCATTAGTTAGAGAAAGGATTAAGGAAACACGTCGTGATTTAGATACAAATGCCCGGAAACTACTAGAAATTCATCTGAAATTAGCTTCTAGACTAGAAAGAACTACATTTACAACTTTGGACAACATTCCCAACTCACAGGCAAAAAAAATGCATCAAGAAGTTACACTTAAGCAACAAAAGAAGTTTGAAGCCCTCCTGAACAGAAAAAATCCAGTGAAACTTCCGCAGAACACAGTTATCAACCTGTCATCGAAGCCGTTATCCGAAGCAGAACTTTCTGTCCTTTCCAAGGGCCAAAACTTCGCAATAGCACCGAGTAACATTCCCGTAGAAGACATAGTATCTTCTGTTGAAGCAGCAATCAGAAGATTACCAGTGGAACAAGCCGATGAAGTCAGATATGAGACAGCGAAGATCATTAAAAATTCAAAACCACCGAAGACGAACCTCTCCGCAGCCGAAAAAATAGCAATGAAAACCTTAAACGAAGACGCAAACATTCTGGTACTTCCAGCAGATAAAGGCAACGCCACAGTCGTCATGGACAGAACAGAATATGTGGAAAAGGTTACTTAACTTTTGAACAACAACACCTATAAGGTTATGCAGGCAGACCCCACAAGTAGAATAGAAAGACGCATTACCAATTTGATCCACACATCCAGTCTACCACCAGCGGAGAAAAAATCATTAAACCCAAGGAGCTCCAGAATTCCCAGGTTATACGGTCTTCCGAAGATACACAAGGACAATGTACCACTTCGACCGATCGTCAGTGCAATAGACTCGCCCGCATACAAACTAGGTAAATATCTTTCAAATTTTCTTAATCCATTTACTGGAAAAACAGATTCTTTTATTAAAAACTCTGCACATTTCGTAGAAAAACTTAAGACAACCCAGTTGGATCCCGAAGATATTTTCGTCAGTTTCGATGTAGAATCACTTTACACAAATGTTCCTGTTAACAACTCAATTTCCATTATATCGGACATACTGGATAATAATAATCTTGATAAGAACTTAATAGACCTAGTAGAAGCTTGTCTTACATCTACTTATTTCGTTTTTCAAGGAACTTTTTATGAACAAACTTCAGGGGCTGCTATGGATCTCCTCTATCACCTGTGGTAGCGAATATCTTTATGGAAGCCTTTGAGGATATTGCTCTAACATCCGCTCCACTAAAACCGAAGCACTGGTTTATATATGTAGATGATACTCCTCATATTTCTGGAGCAACATCATAATATCAAGTTCACGATAGAAATTGAATCTAATGGAACAATTCCCTTTCTAGATGTATGTGTTCAAAGGAAGGAAAATGGTACATTAGGACATTCTGTGTATAGAAAACCGACGCATACAAATAGATACTTAAATGCAAATTCTCATCACCATCCAGCACAAAAGAAATCGGTTATTAACTCACTAGTATTCAGAGCTATTTCGATTTCTGATCAAGATTCTTTAACATCGGAAACATCGAAACCGACCAAAGCTCTCAGAGGGAATGGCTATTGCACTGAAGATATTACGCGTTCAATTAAAAGATATAGTAAACCAACTCCGCCAAAGGAGAATGATAAAGAGCCACTATTAGGTAGTGTTGTTCTTCCCTACATACATGGCACTACAGACAAAATAAGATGATTTTTGGCGGTCCAACATACGTACAATCTTCAACACACATAAGAAGATTGGACAATGCTTGCGATCCCCGAAAGATCTTGTACCTTTTCAAACAGAAGGAGTACATAAAATTCCTTGCTCCTGTGGAGAAGTGTATGTGGGAGAAACAGGACGCTCAATATCAACTAGATTTAAAGAGCATGAACGATGTATTAAAAAGAAACAAATTATTCAATCTGCTGTAGCTGAACACCTGCATAACACTGGCCATTTCATAAATGTAAAGGAAACCAAGGTTCTAGCATCGGTTCCGGGTTTTTATAAACGAAAAGTTATGAGGAGATTATCCTGTCCATGAGGCCAAACAACAAAAGTATCATCTACATATCTGAACCAGTGCTTTGGTTTTAGTGGAGCGAATGTTAGAGTAATATCCTCAAAGGCTTCAATAAAGAGACGTATTCGCTACCACAGGTGATAGAGGGGATCCCATAGCGGCCCCTGAAGTTTGGTCATACAAAGTTCCTTGAAAAAATAAATAAGTAGATGTAAGACAAGCTTCCACCAGGTCTATTTAGGATAGTAATTTCAATTTGACACGGTCTAATTCCAAGAACCTGATTTCTTAATTGCTCAAAATATTGTCTATTCACTATCTGGCGATGCCCTAATCGCAACTGAAACTCGTTTTGAACATTTTTTTATTTTTATTATTTCGATAAAAAATTCAAAATAATGATAATTTGTTATAGTATTTCACCTCTATTTAAACAGAAATACCTACCAGTACACTGAAATACTTCTTAGCGACGCGATGCGGCTACATTTATTTTATTATTTTATCAAATTCAAATTTTTTTTAAAAGTAGTCCAGTGTAATGCCTTACCTAACTGAAAAGCACAAAATTGAAATCTGAATGATGATTGGATATGGAGATATTAGACAGATATAGACAGACAGAATGGAGTTACTAATTTATTCAGACACAGATATCCTAATTTACTAAGTAAGAAAAATAAATATTCATCGTCAAACTGGGCTCAGTGAAGGGATACAAGTAAATGTAATAATATCTGTTGAAGAAAATCCTAATATCACTACTAGGCAGGTAGAGCATGAACTTGATATTAATCAGTTTTCAATAATAAGAGTTCTTAACGTTTAAAAATATCATCCCTATAAATTGAAAATGCTCCAAGAACTAAGTGAAGATGATCCAGATCCAAGATTCGAGTTTTGTGAACAAATTATGGACACACTACAAACTAATAATCTTAACACAGAAACCATTCTCTTTTCTGATGAGTCAACATTTATGTTAAATGGAGAGGTAAATTTGACAAAATTTTCTTTATTGGGCAGATGAGAATTCATGCTGGATGAGGGACGGCCACACTCAACACAGATACTTGGAATTCCGACAGGAAGAACTAGTTCCGAATTTGGCTATCTTATTTCCCGATTCGGTAGAAACATCTGGTTTCAACAAAATGGTGCGCCTCCCATTTTGCAAGACCTCTCCTTAATTATCTGGATAATGAATTTCCAGGCAGATGGATTGGTAGGATGAGACCCTTTCAATGGCCACACTCCATTAGATTATTTTCTATAGGGATTTTTAAGAAGGGAGATTTTCAAGAACAAGCCAACAAACATTGAGGAGTTTAAAGCACGAATAAGACATGAGTGTAGACTAATTTCCCAGAAATAATATGAAAGATTCAAAACGAAGTTCACTTGCGATTAGGGTATTGCCGAATAGCAAATGAACAACATTGTGCGCATTTATTAAAAACAAAATATTAATTGAATTGTTTTTTTAAGCTTTCGAATAAAAAAATATTGTTTTTTTTGTATTGTATTGTTGGAAAGGGCAAGCAATAAAAATTTTAAATTTGGTGGTTATATGTAACTTATTAATTTCTTTAAAAACATTCATTAAAAAAACATGGTTGCCATTTAAAAAAAATGATCGATGACATCATATCTCTAATTTGGGACACCCTGTATATTTTTATTTCTATCAAAAAAACTGCAGCCGAAAATATTAATTATTTTTTATTAATTATAATAAGTGTCCGAGAGAGAAAGGTATTTAATTTAATGAATTTGTTCCAAGTTACAGACTCACACCATATTTTTAACACAGGAATTTTAACAAACTTTGCTTTGACTTAAAAATATAAAATACAGAAAAAAACTTGATTAGTTGTTTTAACGATTAATCGAGTATTTGATTCCAGTTGGATCGATATTTCGAGGAAATGATTTTCCAATTAAAAACTCATAAACTCGTACTACAGTAAATCTTGCTACCAGGGGCGTGCGGTGAAATTTTAAGAAAGGGAAGCAATTTTTAGAAACTTACCTATTTGTAATGTAATTCGATTCCTCGATCATTTTTTGCAAATTCGTCAATGACGTCATCATAAAAACGTCGATGCTCCGATATATTTTGGAGCAGTTTATTTTCAATAGGCAACAGCGATGTATGCGAAAGTCTCTCCTACCCCGTTGAATTTTTCACAAAATTTTTTATACATTTAATGTTGAAAAATTGCGTTCTACTGATGAACTTGTGGCATTGGTGGTATTGTCAATACTAATTCACACAATTTCGACACTTCGGTCTAGGCGTCTTCCAGCTCCTTGTCTTTTAAAAATTGCATTAGTTCCTTAGCGTTATTTTTTGCGCTGATGTCATCAGTTTCGTAAATCACTTTTAGTTCAGATCACAGTAACACTCGGTCGAAGAACTGGCCATAACGAAGAAGAAGAGTTTTAAATGCATCTTCTGGAAATGTTTTTCCTTTAAATGCATCAAAATTGCAGAGCTTGAGGAACTTAAAATCATTTAAACCGTTAAATCTATAGTTTATTTGTTGCTGAATTTGATCGATTATTTCATAAAAGAGGCGTCTGTATGATGTTTGAACATCTCCCATCTTGTCTGTTCGAAGACGCTTGGCTTGTGGCTCTACATTTAACGTCATCGTTTTACCCGAAATAGGTCAGTCATCTCTTTTTGGCTTAACATGGACTTAAAATCATCCAGTTTTTTTAGGCAAAAAGCAATATCATTTGTTTTAATTAAAACATTGTCCGAGAATGGAAATATTTCTGAAAATATGTTCAACAAATAATTAAAATTAAAATCTCGTTTCAAACAGTCCAAAAACCCACTCTAACTATTTATTGCTTCTGAGCCCCACGTTTCATTATTTTCTATTATATTCTCAAATAGTTCAAACAGTGATTCACGATTTTCAGATACTGTAAACACAAGTCCTCCATTATAGTACCAACCTAGTAGGAGCTACTTTGGGCAATCGTTTGTGGACAATGGATTCCAAAGCTTGTGTATGTTTTGTTGACTTGGAAAAAAAAGCAGCCATGCCACTTAAAGTAACGAAAAATACTTTACACTCTTTAATGTGATTGATGGAGTGGAATAAAACTAAATTTAATTTATGAGCAAAACAATACACAAACACAGCACTTGGAAAAGTTTCTCGAACTTTAGCTTGCAGACCCCCTAATTGTACTGCCATCACTGCAGCTCCATCATAGCTTTGAGCAACTAATTTTTTCTCTCCATTAATTTCTTTAGTAATGTTATAAACTACGGTATGATAATGCATCTGCTGTACGATTTTCGGACACAATCTTAAAACCTAAAAATCACTCTTGAATACTTCCGTCTGTTTTATAACCGTAGCGTATTACTATAGATAATTGGGTAAAATTAGTGATATCAGTTGTTTCATCCGAAACAACAGCAATGAACCGTGCCTCGCCAATCTCCTGCTTGATTATTTTTAGAATAATGGTTGCAACAGCGGAAATTAAATCATTCTGGATTCGATTCGATGTTACACCAAAAACGCTAGACTGCTCTAATTGATTTTTTATGCAATCATCATATTTAACCATTAAACTAAGTAAATCTTGAAAATTTCCTGTATTTGAAGAAACCCTTGTTTCGTCATAACCTCTAAATCCCAATTCGTGCTGTCCGAGAAAACAAACAACATGGATAGGTCTTTTTATTATTTGCCTATTTTTATCGACTAGTTCATTGTGTTGGCGGTGACTAATTAAGGACGTGTTCAATTCTGGTTTTGCCGAAGGCTTTTCTTTTATGACGGCCTCCAAATGCGCTTTGGACATAATGTGTCTTTTTGCAGCTTTATGGAAATTGTTTAAATCGAAAAACCAGTTTTATTCTAGAGACCTTCAAAAAGCAAACATGGCCAACAAAATAATTTACTTATATTTTCACACCCTGTTAGCCATTTAAATTGTTCGTATTGCTTTTCCGGATAAAAATGTCTAACACAGTTTTTCATTTTTGTGGTTAAATTTTTCATAGGCGGTTTTGCCCTTTCTTTGAAAATTATTTGAAGCTTATCAGCGAAGTTTAAAGTTGCAAATCCCTTTATAATTAAGACACACACCACACATTCACACACACTCTTCTTACTAGATTCTCCAACATTTTCAACGTTATTACCGACAGCCGAAGTTGACGGTATTTGCATATCCACGTCCGTATTATTGTCTTCCATATCGCACCATGCACGACGCGACGTACGTATCACACACACAAACGGATAGCCCTTCAAACAAAGAATCTACTCCAACGATAGCTTCCGCCCCCACTTAAAGCACGCGACTGAAACGTAAAAATT